>JARQOC010000001.1:87822823-87924001 GCA_033576535.1 Allobates femoralis
TGGGACAGAGAAGGAGGGTGGGCTTTTTTACAATTTCAATGCCTAAAACACCTTGTTGTGCCCCCCAGAGAGACTCTAACATTCAATCTGCTCTCCCTAAGGTGCCAGTTTACTTTGTGCACTGAAGGGAGCTGGAAATATGTGTCAGATCAATAACTACTGACACATCATTCGCGAGCACCTGCGATATTCGCCAAGTAACGAGTATCGCGAATACCATACTATCCATGCAATTAGTACCGATTACACTCGCTTATCACTTCCCACAACATAATGCTGCCACCACTATGTTTCACAGGTGGGATTGTGTTCTTAGGCTTTTAAGCATAGAACCCGTCTCCTCCCTGAGTGGTATGATGGCTGGACATTCCCATCTTGTTTGTACTTGCAGATACAGTGACGAAAAAAAGGATTTAGTCAGCCATCAATTATGCAAGTTCTCCCACTTAAAAAGATGAGAGAGGCTTGTAATTGACATCATAGGTAGACCTAAACTATGAGAGACAAAATGAGAAAACAAATCCTGAAAATCACACTGTCTGATCTGGAAAGAAATCTTTTTCAAATTTTGGTGGAAAATAAGTATTTGGTCACCTACAAACAAGCAAGATTTCTGGCACTCACAGACCTGTAAATTCTTCTTTAAAAGGCTCCTCTGTCCTTCACTCATTACCTGTATTTCTGGCACCTGTTTTAACTTGTTATCACTTTAATAGATACCTGGGCGCAACCTCAAACCGTCACACTCCAAACTCCACTATTGTGAAGACCAAAGAGCTGTCAAAGGACACCAGAAACAAAATTGTAGCCGTGCACCAGCTGAGAAGACTGAATCTGCAATAGGCAAGCAGCTTGGTGTGTATAAATCAACTGTGTGACTAATAATTTGAGAATGGAAGACATACAAGACCATTGATAATCTCTCTCTATCTGGGGCTTCACGCAGGATCTCATCCCATGGGGTCAAAATGATCTCAAGAACGGTGAACAAAAATCCCAGAACCACACGGGGGACCTAGTGAGTGACCTGCAGAAAGCTGGGACCAACGTAACACAGGCTACCATCAGTAACACACTACGCTGCCTGGGACTCAGATACAGCAGTTCCAGACGTGTCCCCCTGCTTAAGCCATTACATGTCTGGGCCTGTCTGAAGTTTGCTAGAGAGCATTTGAATGATCCAGAAGAGCACTGGGAGAATGTCATATGGTAAGATGAAACCAAAATAGAACTGTTTGGCAGAGACACAACTCGTCGTGTTTAGAGGTGAAAGAATGCTGAATTGCATCCAAAGAACACCATACCTACTGTGAATCAGGGGGTGACAACATCATTCTTTGGGGCTGTTTCTCTGCCAAGGGACCAGGAAAACTGATCCATGTACATGAATGAATGAATGAGGCCATGTATCGTGAGATTTTGAGTGCAAACCTCCTTTTATCAGCAAGGGCATTGAAGATGAAACATGGCTGGGTCTTTCAGCATGACAATGATCCCATGCACACCGCCAGGGCAATTAAGGAGTGGCTTCGTAAAAAGCATTTCAAGGTCCTGGAGTGGCCTAGCCAGTTTCCAGATCTAAACCCTATAGAAAACCTTTGGAGGGAGTTCAAAGTCCGTGTTGCCCTGAGACAGCCCCAAAACATCACTGCTCTAGAGGAGACCTGCATGGAGGAATGGGCAACAGTGTGTGCCAACCTTGTGAAGACTTACAGAAAACGCTTGCCTTCTGTCATTGTTAAAAATGGATATACTGTATAACAAAGTATTGAAATGAACTTTTTTTATTGACCAAATACTTATTTTCCACCATAATTTGAAAAAAAAATTCTTTCCAAATCAGACAATGTGATTTTCAGGATTTGTTTTCTCATTTTGTCTCATAGTTGAGGTCACCTATGATGTCAATTACAGGCCTCTTTCATTTTTGTAAGTGGGAGAACTTGCACAATTGGTGGCTGACTAAATACTTTTTCCCCCCACTGTAACTGTTTGTCCAGGTGAACCAAACACCTTCAGGTATCTGGAAATTGCACCCAAAGATGAACCAGACTTGTGGAATTCCTCAATTCTCTTCCTGATATCTTGGCTGAATTCCTTAGACTTTCCCATGATGCTACACAAAGAAGAAGTGTGTTTTAGGTATGCATTAATATACATCCACAGGTGTTTCTAATTAGCTGAGATGTTGCCAATTATCCTATTAGAAGCTTCCAAACACATGACATCATCATATGGGCTGTCCCCAAATTTTTTAAAGGCATAGTAATCTCAGTGTATGTAAACTTGTGACTTTGAAGTAATAAAAATGCCTTAAAATATTCCCTCTCGCATCATTCTGGTATTTGGTAAATATTAATAATTATGTTAATCCTAATTGAACTAAAATGAGACTCTTCCCTCTCTTCAAGCCTCACATCCCGGACCTCGCCACCTCCTGCCGACTCCAGCTCAAAAACATTTCCCAGATCCACATTTCCCTCGACCACGACAATGCTAAAACACTTGTTCATGCTCTCATCATCTCCCCCCGACTACTGCAACTTCCTGTTCACTGGCCACCCCGCTACCTCCCTCGCACCTCTCCAAACTATCCTAAACTCCGCTGCCCAACTAATCCACCTGTCTCTCTGCTACTCTCCTGTCTTCCCCTCTGCCAAGCCCTTCACTGGCTCCCCACTTATCAGGGATCCTGGTTCAAAACCCTAACCATGACATACGAAGCCATATACAACCTGTCCCCTCCATGCATTTAAGACATGGTCTCCCGACACCTACCCTCACGCAACCTGTGATCCTCCCAAGAACTCCTTCTCTACTCCCCTCTTATTTCCTCCTCTCACAACCGCATGCAGGTTTCTCCCGTGCATCCGCTATACTCTGGAACTCTCTCTCAACATATCAGACACTTGCCTACCCTAGTAACCTTCAAAGGAATCCTGAAGACCAACCTCTTCCGACAAGCCTACAATCTACAATGAAACCCTGTCCACCCCACCGTGTCACGTGTCGTACTGTATCCCCACCCATCCATCGTAGACTGTGAGCCCTCGCGGACAGGGTCCTCTCCCCTCCTGTGCCTACACAATTTGATTGTCCATACATATTGTACTTGTCCTTGTCTGCCCTTTCCATATGTAAAGTGCCATGGAATCAAATGGCGCTATATAAATAAATAATAATAAATAAAATGTATATTATTGATAATTGGACTGCAGCAGCTATTTCACAATCTACTTAAATAATAAGCATTCCATGGTGGTTGTGTCATACAGAACCACATCAGGTGAGCACCACCTTGTCATTCTAACTTACAATGTGTTTTGCGGAGTAAATTGTCCATATATGGTATTTCTCATAGCCCTTGTGGAGAGTGATTTGCCCTATCCGGCACGCAAGTAATGAGGAGACACAAGGCTCCTATGGACATAAAATATGCAAATTGTCTCTACAGAGAGGAAGAAGACTTGAATTGTAGTGTATTGAACTTTTTTCGTGGAAATCTATTTTTGGAAAGGAAGTTTTTTTGTTGATGAATGGCTCTTGCCCAACCATACAGTCTTGGATCAAACTAGTTAACTCAAGAATACCATTTAAAAATACAGTATATCAAAATAGATGTTGTCCTGAGAAATTTTCTAAAATGTTAGATTTTTGGAATTCATCCTCCTTGACAGTTCCAAAATGTGGATAAAATATTTAAGCTGACATATCTAAATAGCATTAACATAATAATTCATGTTATTCATATAGTGGGGAACCTTAAACCATTAAGATCATCTCTTTAATTTATGTGGCAATTTTGGCAGCAAATTGTTGGCTGGTTTGGAATTAGGATTACAGGCTGCGTTCACACATTTGCGTATTTTGCTGCGCTTTTTGCCGCGTTTTTTGGCCGCGCAAAAAAGCGCAACAAAATACGCAGGGGCTTTTACACACTGCGCTTTCTTTACTCCAGAAAGCGCAGTGATGTCACAGAGGGGAGGAAGAATCCTGCTTCATCCTGCCCTCTGTGACAGCCCCATTAAATTTCACAGCAAAAGCAAGTGTATGAAAAATAAAAAACAATGAATACTTCACCTGTCCGACTCCTTCTCCCGCTGTCCGGTGCCTTCTCCCGCTGTCCGGTCTCCGGTTCCAAGTGTGATGTCTTCTGCCAGGACCTGTGGTGACGTCAGAGGGGTGTTCCCGGGGCGTTCCCAGCGCTGATTGGCTGCTCGCGGTCATGTGATATGTATCACATGACTGCGAGTGCCCAGGAATGCCCTTCTGACGTCACCACAGGTCCTGTCAGAACACCTCTCACTTGGAACCGGAGACCAAACACCGGAAAAGGCGTCGGAGAGGTGAAGTATTCATTCTTTTTTATTTTTCATTCACTTGCTTTTGTTTAGTTTAGATTTCACAGTGTATATTAATACACTGTGAAATCTAATGGGCGGTCACAACTGTCACAGAGGGGAGGAGGAAGCAGGATTCTTCCTCCCTTCTGTGACATCCCAGGGAGAAAACGCAGGAGCATCTGCGTAAACAATTGACATATCAATTGTTTACAGAGCTGCGTTTTCTCCCTGAAAACGCACTGCGTATTTTTGCGCAATGTCTGCACTGCAAAGTGAATTTCACATTCACTTTGCAGGCAGACAAAAGGCACATTGCGTATTTTGAAAAGCGCGCGTAAAAAAGCGCAGCAAAATACGCAATGTATGAATGCAGCCTAAGGGCCCCTTTACACGCGGCTACATTTCTTGGGTGGCTACAGGTAACTTACTGGTTGCAGTGAAATCATGGAGAGATTATTCCATTTGTACACAGCAACAAGATAAAACCTTGTCTCCATGATTTCACTGCAACCAGTAAGTTACCTGTAGCCACCCAAGAAATGTAGTGGCGTGTAAAGGGGCCCTAAGACTGTTTCAGTTAATTCTTCACTGTGTGAAACGAGGATTTAGTATAAGAATACAGTGAATTGCAGATCAGGAACATACTGAGAACTGAATCCCAGAAGACATCTCCGAGTGTTGCTAGCATGTAACCCTCTACAGATCCTGTTCCTGAGGTGACTTTTCTTGAGTGACTGTCTGTTGCCAAAGATACAGATTTTTCTTTTGAGCTTACTAATACCCCCTTGGACCCGATATTACTGGACCGGTCATGTGGAATCGTAAGTCCTGATCTCAGTCCCCATGCATTTTTTTGGTGGGAAGTGTGTACACATTTGTTAGTTTTGGCGCCAAAATGGTTTAGACAGGCTGCAGTCATTTACACAGGACTGAACATGATCACAAGCAAAACTGCATTTTTTCACAGAGCTTGGCACTTGGGTATCTTGTTGCTGTGTGTGTGGTACAGGGTAAGGGGAAGTTAGTAATATAGTTACGTTTGTAAGTCATGCTGATCCAGCTAACGATCCTGCTGTACACTTAGTGTTTTTCAACCCTAACATAGAGTAGACATTTAGACCTAGTACTGTTTGGGTTTTCTGTTAGATAAATTGTCCTGAGATTTCCGGATACATTAAAGTGTATTCCTGGGGCAGTACACTGATCCTCGTCTCTTCTGGCAGAGTGTACGTATATTTACTTGTATTAATCTCTGTAAGGTGTTTTGTGTTAGTGATTCCCATCCAAATTCATTAAAAAACGCAATCCCCCAACATTGTCTGGCTTGTTCCACGGGTCCTCAAAAATCGCGATGTGAAAGCAGCCTAATACTAAGTTAATCTATATATCAGGGAAGCATCAGTGTCACCATCGCTCTTTTCAAATTACCTCTCTATTTAGGTAATTCACTATATATCGGCATAAAGGCTTACTAGGACCAACAGGATCTGCTACATCACAAGTCCAATTTTAACAAGCAACTTTCCCCACTTAATACCATATGTCAAGGCAGGAGCCAACGTAAAAGTTCACTCAGTTTCTGTTTAGGAGCCCACATTTTATCTTACAGTTCTTTTGAAAGTTGGTAGTAAGTATTAAATCTTCAGTTCCTTTAGAAGTTGGTATAATTCCCACCTTCTCCATTTTCAGATCATTCAAAGGTACTTCAACAACAGGGGTTGCCACAAGCCTACTTTGTTAACGTCTGATTCTCGGCAAGTCTTGGTGCTAATTCCACCCTTCTTTAGCGCCTCAGACTTTTAGAATAAACACCTTTGCCACAACTGTCACTTGGACCAGCGTCTCTTCTAAACTCTTCCCTCAAGTAAACAAACATTCTCTTATTCAGTTCCTATCTGCCCAGTGCAACCAGTAAATGGCGATATATGCTTGCAGATAGTGACTGAATGCATCTTCCGTTCACCACCCACTTACACTTGTATGCTTAAAAAGAAACAAAGAAACTAAAGTCTTTCAGAGAGTATGTGACAAGAAGGAAATATAGTATGGAAGTGAGCGCTAGAAAAGACCAAGGAACTGAAAATTAAGAGAATTACCTCTAAGTTTATTAAAAGGTGGGTGGAGTGAGCCCTCAGCCACAACGCGTTTCGACAAATGTCTTTCTCAAGTTTCTCAAGAACGAAACGCGTTGTGGCTGAGGGCTCACTCCACCCACCTTTTAATAAACTTAGAGGTAATTCTCTTAATTTTCAGTTCCTTGGTCTTTTCTAGCGCTCACTTCCATACTATATTTCCTTCTTGTCACATACTCTCTGAAAGGCTTTAGTTTCTTTGTTTCTTTTTAAGCATACAAGTGTAAGTGGGTGGTGAACGGAAGATGCATTCAGTCACTATCTGCAAGCATATATCGCCATTTACTGGTTGCACTGGGCAGATAGGAACTGAATAAGAGAATGTTTGTTTACTTGAGGGAAGAGTTTAGAAGAGACGCTGGTCCAAGTGACAGTTGTGGCAAAGGTGTTTATTCTAAAAGTCTGAGGCGCTAAAGAAGGGGTGGAATTAGCACCAAGACTTGCCGAGAATCAGACGTTAACAAAGTAGGCTTGTGGCAACCCCTGTTGTTGAAGTACCTTTGAATGATCTGAAAATGGAGAAGGTGGGAATTATACCAACTTCTAAAGGAACTGAAGATTTAATACTTACTACCAACTTTCAAAAGAACTGTAAGATAAAATGTGGGCTCCTAAACAGAAACTGAGTGAACTTTTACGTTGGCTCCTGCCTTGACATATGGTATTAAGTGGGGAAAGTTGCTTGTTAAAATTGGACTTGTGATGTAGCAGATCCTGTTGGTCCTAGTAAGCCTTTATGCCGATTCCTTCTTGTCATTATCCTCCTCCCTGCGGGGTGTGGTATGAGAGCTGCTGGAGGAGAGACCCTGCTGAACATACAATAGAACTGCCTCCCCTGGGATTAAGTGTTCAGGCCCGTTGGACACGGTCGGCCCGACCGCAGAGCCTTACTACACGAAGCCAAGTGGAAGGTCGCTTCAGGAAAAACAGACAGATCTTACACTCACCATGTACCCCATTCCCTGTTGTGCGGTGCACAACAGTTCCAGGTGAGTGTGTCTCTGATTAACCCTTATTCAAAGTGTGGAACCAGCGTGGCGCAACTTGTTGTCTTTTCCTTTCAGAGAGTATGTGGCCTTTAGACTTTTGGACAGTAGTTAATAAATTTAGGGGATTCATCATGTCTTTGATGATTGGTGGCAGCGTGTTGTGTGTCTAGGGCAGAGGTTCCCAACTCCAGTCCTCAAGGCACACCAACAGTGCAGGTTTTCAGGGTTTCCTTAGTATTGCACAGGTGATAATTGAATCACCTGCACTGGGGATGATTCCAATTTCAAAGGAAATCCTGAAAACCTGCACTGTTGGTGTGTCTTGAGGACTGGAGTTGGGAACCTCTGGTCTAGGGTATGTGGACCATGTCAGGGTATGATTTATGCTCAGTTTACAGCCTATATAGAGAGAATCTAGTTTAAAAATAAAATTACACAATACACTGTAGTAAGTAAATAATATATATGTAATAATAGTACACGTAAATAACATATGGTCCTTAGTTGACTTTACTTTGATAAAAAAAAAAAGAGAATAAAAAACATTCCAATGTGACAAGGTGTACCAATTCAAGATGGACAATAACTCTTGTAGGTCACCTAGCTATATATCAGAAGAGCTCAAAATAGATGGGGCCAGAGCAGAACCCAGGCCTGACTATTTTGCACCTGTCCTTGGAAAGCTACATGATGAACATGTAACGCAAAGTGCGAAGGATTGAACAAAACCAAAGAAACAAGCTTCCCAGTGGAAGAAAGAGCATGTTACTTCTTTTAACTGCTTAGAGTTTCTGAACCTTGAAGCAGTTAAAGGGGAACTCCAGGGAGATAAAAAATGTTTGTATTGTCCCTGCCCTCCTACATGATGAAGTAGAGCTGGGCACCAGGGCTGCCACTAGGAGTTTCAGGGCCCCTCACTGACAGTATTTTGGGGACCTCCTGAGACTCCAACCCAGCTCCACCTCGACCCAAGCTCTGCCTCCACCCAAAATATGGTGTAAACTCCTCTCCACACCATGTGCTCTCTCTTTTCCTCTCCACACCATGTACATGGACTCTTATCCCCCCTGGGGTCCTGGTCACCTTCTACACATCAGGGCACAACTCTTATTCCCCCTGAGACCCCAGAGCCTCTCCACACTCCACATCATGACTCTTATCCCCCTGGGGTCTGGGGCCCCCCTCCACACACCAGCACCCAGGCTCATCCACCTGGGGGGTCCCAAGCCCCCTCCAAACACCAGCAAATGGACTCATTCTCCTGGGGGGCACTGGGCCCCCTACACACACAAGGGCACAGAGGGACTCTTCTTTCCCCCTCCATGCATTCTGTTTCCCTGTGTGCCATTGCCAGCCATCACTCGCCTCATCTGACTGCTCCCCTGCCACCATATTTGCTGCTGCTGGTTTCAGTTTATTTACCAGCAGCTTCCTTGTGCTGCAGCTGCCCACCTTGACATCTGACTCCTGCCTGGTCCTAAAGCCTCCATGTGCAGTCTCTAATGGTGCCGATGCCATCCCGGGTCTGCCCTCTGCTGCAGCTGTGGAGGGAACAGGGATGAAGATGGTAAAGCGGGCCACCCTGTGCATACTGAGGTGGGTGGGCCCAGGCAGGGCCCCCCTGTGCATACTGAGGTGGGTGTGGGGGCCTGGACGGGGCCCCCCAGCGCATACTGAGGCGGGTGTACAGGCCCGGGTGGGATCTACTGTGTATACTCAGGCATGCTGCCATGTCAGCACGCCTCAGTAATTTAATGCTGGCTTGCTGAATCCCCCTGATTGGAGTGGGTATGTGCCGGGGTGGGTCCTGCTCCCAGATGTAAATGGCCAAGCTCCCTACACATCCATGGCCGGGCCTCTAACTGGAGTCAGGTTAGTCATACCCTGACGGCGGCTCTGCTGGGCACTATAGTTCTACGGTAGGATCTATAGGTCGCTGTAAACAATAAAATCATATCTGCTACTCAGCACTCACCCCTCCCTATAGATCCTAGAACTGTACAAAAAATGTTTATCTTTAAAAGAAGAATATAAGACAGGACATTGCTGTGCACTATGTTCATTTTTTTATGGGACATTTTTGATGTGGTTAATAAGGCATACTCCATGCAGAATCCTCCAGAAAGAAACAGTGTGTGCATATACTGCAACTCCAATTGGAGAAATACACATCACGATACAAAGTTCTCTTTTGTTTTTTTTTTAGAAAAATGCATGAAAATCACAATGTGTATTTCTAGTCAGATAAAAAATGTGTGTTGCAGAGAATTACACAGTTTTGTGCCCCAGGTTAGGAATTTCATTAACCCTATTTTGAATTACTAGGGATAATAATTATCACCTCAAAGTCATGTGACTTTTATAGATGCACGTAGCCTGCAGCCTCATACATTTATATGGTCACAGGACTCTGAGGTGACTTTTAACACTTTACAGTTGATTGTTATTTTATTTTTCTGTACATCTTGCTACCTGAATCACGAGTCAAGAGATGCCTCATTAAACATTTAAGTTTCTGAAATATTTCTCTACTTGCAGAAATTCTGGAAGTTACATTTTCCCAGAAAGTAATTGTCCTTTGCTAGAAAAGTAACTTTTTGCACATTCATCATACCAACTTTTCAGGATTGGAGAGAAATAACTTCTTGGTTTCAAGTTTTTATTAAACTATGTAAGTCTTTATTCATTACATAGTGGAATGTGTTGAGAATACTAAAACATAAAAATGATCAATACAAATTAAAATGAATATCCCATGGAGGTCTGGATTTGCAATGATACTCAAAATCAAAGTGCAAAATGAAATTACAGGTTGATTCAACTTCAGTGGAAAAGCCTCAAGACAAGGAAATGTGGCTCAATAGTGTGTGGCCTCCACATGCCTGTATAACCTCCCTACAATGCCTGGGCATGCTCCTGATGAGGCGGCGGATGTTCTCCTGAGGGATATCCTCCTAGACCTGGATTAAAGCATCAGTCAATACCTGAACTGTCTGTGGTGCAACATGTCATTGGTGGATAGAACATGACATGATGTCCAGATGTGCTCGAACAGATTCAGGTCTGGGGAACGGGCAGCCACTCCATAGCAACAATGCCTTCATCATGCAGGAACTGCTGACACACTTCAGCCACATGAGGCCCAGCATTGTCATGCATCAAAAGGAATCCAGGGCCCACTGCACCTGCATATGGTCTCACAATGGAACTGAAAATCTCCTCCAGTACCTGATGTCATTCAGGGTATCTCTGGCTAGCACATGGAGGTCTGTGTGACCCTCGAAAGAAATGCCTCCCCACAACATTACTGACCTACTGCCTAACCGTTCATGCTGGAGGATGTTGCAAGCAGCAGCACAATCTCCACAGTGTCTCCAGATCTAACACATGTGCTCAGTGTGAACCTGCTTTTATCCGTGAAGAGCACAGGGCACCAATGTCAAATCTGCCAATCTTGGTGTTCTCTGGCAAATGCCAATTGTCATGCATAATATTGAGCTGTGAATGTTGGGTCCTCACACCACCCTCATGGAGTCTGTTTCTGACAGTTTGAGCGGACACATTAAAAGCCTGCTGAAGGTCATTTTGCAGAGCTCTGGCACTGATCCTTATGTTAATTCTTGCATAAAGGAGGAGATAGTGGTCCTGCCCCTGCGTTATTGCCCTCCTACAGCCCCCTCTATGTCTCCTGGTGTACTGACCGGTCTCCTTGTATCTGCTCCATACTTTTGACACTGTACTGACAGACACAGCTAACCTTTTTGTCACAGCTCGAATTGATGTGCCACCCTGGATGAGCTGCACTACCTGAGTAACTTCTGTGGGTTATAGACACTGCCTCAAGTTACCTCTAGGGGTGAGAACAAAGTGACTAAAACAACAGACAAAAAGGATGAGAACAGAGAAATGGTCGGTGGTTGCAGAACCTGCAGAAATGCTCCTTTATAATGGTTGTTTTCCTAATTGTCTATAATTTCTACCTGTTGTCTGTTCCATTTCTACAATTTTATTATCAGAAGATCTGCACAGAGATAAAAAACCGAACATCTGAAGGGCAAGACCAAGAAGGCATACCAAAAGATCAAAGAGATACAGTGTTGGCCAAAAGTATTGACACCCCTGCAATTCTCTACAAATAAGAAGGAAAAGAAGCGCACATAGAGTAATACCTTCCGGTTTGATGGTCACACGGACTCCCACAATACAGACTCACCTGGTCTGGTTGTGAATGGTCACAACTCCCTTGGACAAGCACGTATGGTCGCAGCAGGCTCCCAGCAAAAAGTAAGGATCCACTTGGAGAAATTAGAACCAGATGGATAGAAGCCGCGCTGACCACAATAAGAGTAACAGAGTAACACACACACTCTGTTTATTCAGCCTACGCGTTTCGTGGCAAACAGGCCACTTCATCAGGGCATCCCTGATGAAGTAGCCTGTTTGCCACGAAGCGCGTAGGCTGAATAAACAGAGTGTGTGTGTTACTCTGTTACTCTTATTGTGGTCAGCGCGGCTTCTATCCATCCGGTTCTAATTTCTCTAAGTGGACCCCTGCAATTCTGTCAGATAATACTCAGTTTTTTCCTGAAAATGATTGCACTCACAAATTCTTTGGTATTATTATCTTCATTTAATTTGTCTTCAATGGAAAATCACAAAAGAGAATGAAGCAAAAAGCAAAACATTGATCATTTCACACAAAACTCCAAAAATGGGCCAGACAAAAGTATTGGCACCCTCAGCCTAATACTTGGTTGCACAACCTTTAGGCAAAATAACTGCGATCAACCGCTTCCAGTAACCATCAATGAGTGTCTTACAATGCTCTGCTGGAATTTTAGACCATTCTTCTTTGGCAAACTGCTCCAGGTCCCTGATATTTGAAGGGTGCCTTCTCCAAACTGCCATTTTTAGATCTCTCCACAGGTGTTCTATGGGATTCAGGTCTGAACTCATTGCTGGCCACCTTAGAAGTCTTCAGTGCTTTCTCTCAAACCCTTTTCTAGTGCTTTTTGAAGTGTGTTTTGGGTCATTGTCCTGCTGAAAGACCCATGACCTCTGAGGGAGACCCAGCTTTCTCACACTGGGCCCTACATTATGCTGCAAAATTTGTTGGCAGTCTTCAGACTTCATAATGCCATGCACACGGTCAAGCAGTCCAGTGCCAGAGGCAGCAAAGCAACCCTAAAACATCAGGGAACCTCCGCCATGTTTGACTTAAGGGATCGTGTTCTTTTCTTGGAATGCCTCTTTTTTTCTCCTGTAAACTCTATGTTGATGTCTTTGCCCAAAAAGAGAGAACATTCTTCCAAAACGTTTCAGGCTTTCTTAGGTAAGTTTTGGCAAACTCCAGCCTGGCTTTTTTATGTCTCGGGGTAAGAAGTGGGGTCTTCCTGGGTCTCCTACCATACAGTCCCTTTTCATTCAGACGCCGACGGATAGTACGGGTTGACATTGTTGTACCCTCGGATTGCAGGGCAGTTTGAACTTGTTTGGATGTTAGTCGAGGTTCTTTATCCACCATCCACGCAATCTTGCATTGAAATCTCTTGTCAATTTTTATTTTCCGTCCACATCTAGGGAGGTTAGCCACAGTGCCATGGGCTTTAAACGTCTTGATGACACTGCGCACGGTAGACACAGGAACATTCAGGTCTTTGGAGATGGACTTGTAGCCTTGAGATTGCTCATGCTTCCTCACAATTTGGTTCCTCAAGTCCTCAGACAGTTCTTTGGTCTTCTTTCTTTTCTCCATGCTCAATGTGTACACACAAGGACACAGGACAGAGGTTGAGTCAACTTTAATCCATGTCAACTGGCTGCAAGTGTGATTTAGTTATTGCCAACACCTGTTAGGTGCCACAGGTAAGTTACAGGTGTCAAGATGGAAAGCTTAAACATGGGACTGCTACTCAACACAAAAGACAAAGATTTTGACAACTGCTGGGTACAACAAGTATACATTTGAGATGGATGACGATGAACTAGAAGTGGTAAAGGAATTCAACCTACTCGGATCAATGATCCCTCAAGATGCAGCTACACCAGAAGTCAACAGGAGAATAGCTATAGGAAAATCAACATTGAAGTCACTGGACAAGATCTTCAAATCAAGGAATATTTCACTGACAACAAAGACATAGCTTGTACTGAGTTTGGTCTTTTCTGTAGTAACGTACGGAAGTGAAACCTGGACGATAAAGAAACAAGACAAAAGAAGAATCAACACCTTTGAAATATGGTGCTGGAGAAGGATGTTGTCAATACCATGGATGGCAAGAACAAATAAATCCATTTTAGAACCAATGAAGCCAGACATGTCAATTGAAGCAAGGATAACCAAGTTATGACTTGTCGACTTTGGACAAATCATTTGAAGAGATAATTCACTACAGGAGAACAATTTGGTAGGAAGAATAGAAGGAACAAGGCGATGAGGAAGATCAGCAACCTAATGAGTTGATACTATCAAGATAACGGAGGAGAAAACCCAGGTGGACCTATCTGGGCAAGTTCAATCTTCCTACAAGTGTTTATCCATCATGTGGCCATGGCTTGAGATCGAGTTGAAGGCCAATAAATAAAAATAAGGAGAAATTGATTCACAATCAGTGTTGCTTCATAACTGAACAGGTTGGTTTCACAGATGTGCGATGGATGTGGAGTTACATTGTGTTGTTTAAGTGTTCCCTTTATTTTTTGAGCAGTGTATATATATTTTTTTTATCATTCCACGTTTTCCAGTTTTTCTCATCTTGACTGGAAAGAACTTGAAGTGATAGCATTATTAGCCCAAATAAATAATCCCTGCCTCATCTTGTCTTACAGAAATCCAGCAATTATCTCACACTGTCTGATTTTCCCTGCTGAATGAGCATATTTTATACACTGCTGTGCAACCTACAAAATTCAAAACCACAGGCAACCAAGGAGGTCTGCCATCTGGTCCTGATGAAAATGAAGACTTTAGCAAAAATGCAAAATATTCTAAAGTTTTCATGCATAACAACATTATTGCAAACTCAAGGCTCAGGTAAGGCCAAGTTCCCATCCAACTGAAGTCACATGTCAGTCTCAAGCCCTGAAAGGGGGATTGTGGCTGATAGGGCCATGTACTTTAATGTTGTGTATGGCATTACTTTGTACTTGACCTAATGTTCAGTAGTGTCTGCTCTTTTCAGACAGGCATAAAGGCATGGTTGACTGGTTTTTACACTTGAAAAAGGTGCATGCTGCTGAAAATGAAGTCAGAAACATCAAAAAGTGAGAGAGCCATCTCTCTATGTGACTTCAGATTTGTGAATCCAAACAGCCCGCACAATACAAGGGAGAACTATAACTCCCAGCATGTCCTGCAGATCCTTTATCATGCTGGGAGTTATAGTTCTCCCTTGATATGAATTGCAACTATGAGATCTTAAAGCAGCACTCCAGTGTTTTTTCTTCAGCACTGGAGTGGCGCTTTAAATATAAGCCCCATTCCCTGGTTCTTATACTTTCCTTCTGGCATATTTATACTGTACTTTACTGACACCACTCAGTCCTGTGGCACCATCTCCCCCCTTTTACCACATTTTTTGCTTAAAATATTTTTTTTCCTATTTTTTACTTCTAAAATCTGGGTGCGTCTTATGGTCCTGTGCGTCTTATAATGCGAAAAATAAAATAAATGCAAGAAACACCTAGTGTCACTAAAGTCACTAGGAGGTGGCTCCATTTTGCTTTTGATTTGCCAAATGTACTCAACTAAATATAATTGGAAGGAGTAAATTGCTGAAAAAATCACCAGACTTTACTACTGCATTAACTATAGCAGATGCAGGGGGTCCTTGACCTAAAGACACCAAATTCTTATATTATTTCATTAAGTCAATAGTCATTACCCCTTAAATGAGAGTCCCATGGCAGCTGCTATACCCGCTTCCCTACAATTGCCTCCATGGATGTTCATGCCCACAATGTGTTTACACAAATGGAGGATAAAGCCAATCGACAGAGGTGAGGTAGATGAACGGGTGGAGTGGATTGAATTACTAAAGAACTAATGGTGGGTTTACACACACCAATTTATCTGTTCAATCTCTGAACCAATCTCTGGTTGCAGTGAAATCATGGATACATTGCTCCATGTTGTACACAGCCACAAAATGGAGCAATGTATCCATGATTTCACTGCAACCAGAGATTGGTTCAGAGATTGAACAGATAAATTGGTGTGTGTAAACCCACCATAAGAGCACATGTTTTTTCACTGAATAAACGATCACATGGTGGGTGGAACATATACCACCTCTATGGACGTCTGGTTATAAGCAATGTAACTTAAATCCATGTAAACTAATACTGTGTTTGTATCTTGAGTGCTAAAATATGCTTTTAAGATTTATAAAGATCAGTCTGGATAAATAAGTAATTGGCAAGTCTCAGGAGTAAAAAATATATTTAAAAAATTTAAAAAAAAGTAATGTTGTAAGTACTGGTTGTGTCTTTGTTCCTACTTGTGTGATTATTTAGATTAGATTTACAGATTAAGCTTTGTATACACATCATAATTATGGGGTTTGCACTGGCAAATTGAAGTGTGGTATAGTAAAATATGCAGGAAACTTTAAGAACCGGTAAAGTTGTATCATTGTCTATGTTATTATCAGATTTTTCACATACGGTAGTTATCTCTCCAGTTTATATAAAGGATAATTACGGTAGATATATTTTATCTGCTGTAGTTTATTGGATTAATCAATCCAAAATGTATTTTAAAAGATCGGTTGCAGAAACATAAGGGTGACGCTCGTATTTCTGCCATGGATGTGCTGCTAATCCGCATGAGGATACAACATGCTGATTTTTCTTATGGACGATTTCCAGAACATAGAAAATGTGGAATTGGAGGCTTCGTGCACACTTTTTTGCTATACAGCTAAGGCCGGCTTCACACCACGTTTTTTGCCCTGTCAGGCTGTGTCCGGTGCTTTGCAGGAGGCACCGGACACAGCCTGAAAGGTCCTGACAAATAGAACCGGAGGGTTAATATTAAGTCAAAGTCATTTATCAAAGTCAAAGTCATAGTCATTTATCAAAGTCATTTATCAAAGGCAAAGTCATTTATCAAAGTAATTTAACAAAGTCAAAGTCATTTATCAAAGTCAAAGTCATTTATCAAAGTCAAAGTCATTTATCAAAGTCATTTATCAAAGTCAAAGTCGTAATCAGCCATCAGGAACAGTTTTTTCGACTTTGACTTCGACAGATGACCAAGTCCTAAAGTCATTCATCAAAGTCAAAGTTATTTATTAAAGTCATTTATCAAAGTCAAAGTCATTTATCAAAGTCATTTATCAAAGTCAAAGTCATAATCAGCCATCAGGAACAGTTTTTTCGCCTTTGACTTCGACAAATGACCATGTCCTAAAGTCATTTATCAAAGTTAAAGTCATTTATCAAATTCATAATCATAGTTATTTGTCAAAGTCATTTATCAAAGTCAGTCATTTATCAAAGTCAAAGTCATAATCAGCCATCAGGAACAGTTTTTTTTACTTTGACTTCGACAAATGACCATGTCCTAAAATGAACCTGTATGAGGCATCTCTGATTGGTCCAGCACTTTCAGCACAAAAATTGCGGGCAATGTGTTTTTCTGCACAAACATTAGTCTGAAACCAATATCTTATGTACAGTATCTCCATTTCATGTTCATGCTTATTGCTCATGAAAATATTGGCTGTTGGAATCAAAGTGATGAGCAATTGATATACACCCCGAGTGACACATGTCACAAGTGGGATACTGAAGGCACAGTTGGGAAAATTAGTATAATCAATGCACTAAGGAATTTAGAAAGTCTATCAGTTGGTCTATTTGTAGTAAACTAAAGGTCTTGCAAGGTAGACATGTACTGCACATGTTCCAGTGGCTCCAGATAGACTTAGCACAGTAGAGAAAATTATGCTAGTTCAGATATGCAGATCCTCTGGTCAGTCCTCTGAGGGCAGACCTGGCGTGAGCACATGCTGTAGCAGTCTCTGATAAACCCTGCCCAGCTTATCATTCCTTAATTAATGGCTCAGGCGCCATGCTCATGTGCAGCACATGTGCTCTGTGTGATGTTTCCACTCTGATGTGGTACAGAAATACCAGAGGGAAAGTGATGCCACTGCCAGTACTAATTACTAATTTCATTGTGTCTTTACAATACTTTTTGCCAACCTGCTGGCACATCACAGACAGGTCCAGGTGGTTTCAAACCATTAAAGTTGCATTCTTGTTTTTCTGTCTTGTTCATTTTTTTCTGTTGACCAAAGCACAAAATATATGACTATCTCATCAGTTATATCTGACTCAAGCATAAAAAAAACTGATCATACACATCTAATGTGAACCTGGAGTTACGTTTTGTAAAATTATTTTTGGAAATGAAAGCCAAGTACTTCTACGAGGAGAAATGGCTAATAAAAAAAAACATGCTTCTACAAGATCTACTATATACTATAACTAAGTTTTAGTCGTCATCTGCAGTTAAAGGGGTTGTCCAATGAACAAAGTACATTTTATTTAAAAGATCTTGGAATAAAAATAAGTTCCATATTTAGATGTGTTACAAAATGTTCCTGTGCTGAGATAATCTACTATATAATTGCCGTAGGCATTTTCGTGTCGGACCCCGAAAACGTGCCGTGGATATGTCACTATTGTGACGTCATCACGGCGAAGCATTGGCCGCGTAGCGGCCAATGCGAGGCGTCAGCTGCGCGAGCAATGGCCGCGAGGCCATTGCGAGTCGCTAGCTTTAGTGCGAGCAATGGCCGCGAAGCGGCCATTGCGAGTCGCTGGCCGAAAATAGAACCAGAGGCTCGGCCAGAAAGCTAGCGATTTTCCGGTCAGGTAGCGACTCGCTAGCCTCAGCGTGAACTCGCTAGCTTTGTGGCCGAGCCTCGCGAGTCGCTACCACAGTATATCTCCCTATACCTTCTAAGGGATCATCATCATCATCATCATCATCATCATCATCATCATCATCATCATCCTACTACTACCCGCACAGAACCCCCCCCAATGGCCGCACAGACCCCCCCCCCTCAATGGCCGCACAGACACCCCCCCCCAATGGCCGCACAGACACCCCCCCCCAATGGCCGCACAGACACCCCCCCCCCTCAATGGTCGCACAGACACCCCCCCCCAATGGCCGCACAAACCCCCCCCCCCTCAATGGCCGCACAGACCCCCTCCCCCCTCAATGGCCGCACAGCCCCCCCCCCTCAATGTCCCAAAGTCAGCTGTGACCACCTGGCCCTTGGACACTGGCTCCCATCACTTACCCACTGAGGACGGATCACTTCCAGCACCTCTTCACATGGCAGTGCTCTGCACTTCTGAATCGTCCTCTCCTCACTCAGACACCTGGCAGGTTCCTATCCAGCCTACTCACTCCCAGCTGCAACCCAGTGAGTCAATCAGCACATCTTCACTCACACACAGACCTGACATGTGATTAACCCCCTGTGCACCATTCAGGTTTAGCCCAGCAAAGCACTCCAAAAAGTATAGAACACACCCCAATAAGTATTGAACGCGCCCCAAAAAGTATTGAACGCACCCCAATAAGTATTGAACGCGCCCCAAAAAGTATTGAACGCGCCCCAAAAAGTATTGAACACACCCCAATAAGTATTGAACGCGTCACAATAAGTATTGAACGCGCCCCAAAAAGTATTGAACGCGTCCCAATAAGTATTGAACACACCCCAAAAAGTTATTGAACACACCCCAATAAGTATTGAACGCGCCCCAAAAAGTATTGAACGCACCCCAATAAGTATTGAACGCGCCCCAAAAAGTATTGAACGCGCCCCAAAAAGTATTGAACACACCCCAATAAGTATTGAACGCGCCCCAAAAAGTATTGAACGCACCCCAATAAGTATTGAACGCGCCCCAAAAAGTATTGAACGCGCCACAAAAAGTATTGAACGCGTCCCAATAAGTATTGAACACACCCCAATAAGTATTGAACGCGCCCCAAAAAGTATTGAACGCACCCCAATAAGTATTGAACGCGCCCCAAAAAGTATTGACCGCACCCCAATAAGTATTGAACGCGCCCCAAAAAGTATTGAACGCGCCACAAAAAGTATTGAACGCGTCCCAATAAGTATTGAACACACCCCAATAAGTATTGAACGCGCCCAAAAAAGTATTGAACGCACCCCAATAAGTATTGAACGCGCCCCAAAAAGTATTGAACGCGCCCCAAAAAGTATTGAACACACCCCAATAAGTATTGAACCCCCCCAAAAAGTATTGAACACGCCCCAAAAAGCATTGAACGCGCCCCAAAAAGCATTGAACGCGCCCCAATAAGTATTGAACGCACCCCAAAAAGCATTGAACGCGCCCCAATAAGTATTGCACCCCCCCAAAAAGTATTGGACCCCCCAAAAAAAGTATTGGACTCCCTCAAAAAGTAGCTATAACTACTATAATCAAATTAATGCACGTTCTAGAATCCCGATGCATTTGCATCGGGCTCACAGCTAGTCTTATATATGCATTCCTGCTATGTACACTGTAATAGATGTATCTGACGGTACAGGCAGGGGCGTACCGATCGAGGTCGCAGGGGTCGCGACTGCAACGGAGCCTAAGGTACAGGGACCTGCGCCACCCGCCGCCCCCTGGGACCCCAATCCCAGCACCTGCTTCACTGCATGCCAGCACACGGGACGTTAAGAGGCCCGTGCGTCAAGGAGCCTCCTACTGCTGCCGCCCCCTCCCCCGCACCGCCCCTCGCTTCTTCTTACCATGGCGGTGACTGCCTGCATTTCACAGTGAAACGCATTTGTGGCGTAGCCATCAGGATCAGTAAGTTGGTAACCCCAAACACACACCCAACACACTCCGATCCCAAGTCTAGGGACTCTATGCCCAGAAACCGGATGGCAGGAGGAGTCAAGTGGGAAAGTTAGGACAGGACCCGGTTAGGGAAGGCAACAAAAGGACACATCACCAAGTTCAGTAAGCCAGTCAGCCAAGAGACACAAGAGAGTCACGTTTAGTCAGAAAGACAGGTGAGAACACCATCATACAGGACGGAGAGGACAGCCTGTGCCACCTTGAGGCTTGACCGAGTCCCAGGCTGTAGACCATGGTGAGAGAAGGAAGGAGTCCAAGGTGTGCTCGAATTAGTGGGGACACTGAGGGACTGAGCCAGAACCAAAGTGGCGGCTCTGCTGAAGTGGCCAGGAAGCTCTATGCTCCAACCACAAACCGTGGCGGGGTGTGGGGTCTTTATATCCCGCAACCCAAATTCCAGCGCAGTGAAAAGAAGGCCGCCGTATTAGGGCTAGGGGACCCGAAAGATCACCCACTGAAGGCCCGTGGCCGCTAGATCGTAGCTAGCATGCAGACAGACCGAAAAAAGCCCATGAAAAGAACACGAAAGGGGGTGATTTTAATGAGCCATCCCGGCTACTTAGACTATACCGGAGCCGCCACTGTACTGTCTGTAAACTAACCATCTGCCGAGAAAGAGAGTAAACCCGGTTAAAGCTCTATGCTGTGTGAGACTGGGGTTACTGGGCCTGAAGGGAGATATACTGATTTTGTGAACCGGCAGCAAGAGACTGCCTGACTGTATCATGGACCCTACACCCCCGATGAGCCCTGCATCACAGCCATAGACTGTACGATTTCCCTGGGGACCCGCTCTTCCCGTGGAGAGCTGAACCATCCTCGCTGCTACTCCCATCATCCCCAGAAATCCCGACTGCAGTAGTAGCTATACCGTCCGCATTCAACAAGTGGCGTCACAACACTTTTTTTAAACTTTTATTTTATTTTTCAAACTCCCCTTTTTAACTGCTCGACCGACAAGGGGATCATGGACCGGGTCACTTCACTGTGACATCCCGCAGTCCCAGATGATGATGAGAGGGCCCGGTTCTGAGTACCCCACTGTCCCTACCAGGAGCGAGACACATTTAGCAGGCTGGTACCGCTTCTTCCAAAATAGGAGAAGGGGGCACTTCATGCTTTATGTGTTCCACAGTGGAACGCAGGCAGTCACCTCCTCCTCCTGTGTCTCAGTTTTGGCAAAGAGAATGGAGCTGCTAGGGAACCAGGAGAGGTAAGTACAGATTTATTTTTTTAATGAGCACACTCTGGCCAGAGGATTATGGGGGAGGAGGGGGGTGCATTATACTGTACGGTGAGTTGTAAAGCTGCACTATGATATATGGAAGGCTGTGAGACTGCATTATACTATATGGAGCACTACGGGGGTGCATTATGCTATATGGAGGGCTATGGGGTTGCACTATACTATATGGAGGACTATGGGGGTGCATTATGCTATATTTAGGGCTATGGGGTTGCACTTTACTATATGGAGGATGATGGGGTGCATTATGCTATATGGAGAACTATGAGGGTGCATTATGCTATATGGAGGATTATAGAGGTACATTATGCTATATGGAGTGCTATGGCGGGTACATTATGCTATATGGAGAACTATGAGGCTTCATTATACTATATGGAGGACTATGGGGGTGCATTATACTATATAGAGGACTATGAGGTGCATTATAATATATGGAGGGTTCTGGTGGGTTGCATTATGCAATATTGAGAATCATAAGGCTCCATTATACAGGGTTGGCTATTTATATGGATGCACCTAAATAAAAAGGGAATGGTTGGTGATATCAACTTCCTGTTTATGGCACATTATTGTATTATATGGAGGCTGCATTATCTTAAGGATTATGAAGGCTTTGTTATATTATAAGGAGGACTATGGAGGCTGCATTATATTAAATGAAAAACTATGGAGGCTGCATTATATTATATGAAGGATGCATTATATTATATGGATGCTGCATAATATTATATGAAGTGCAATGGAGGCTACATTGTATTGTATGAAGGCTGCATTATATTATATAGAGGACTATGGCGACTTCATTATTTTATATGAAAGACTATGGAGGGGTAGCATTATATTATATGGAGGCTGCATAATATTATATGGAGGACTTTGGAGGCTGTATTGTATTATATGGTGTCAGCATTATATTACATGAAAGACTATGAAGGCTGCATTATATTATATGGAGGATTCTTAATATTATATGGAGGCTGCATAATGTTATATGAAAGACTATGGAGGCTGCGTTATGTTATATGGAGGCTGAATTATAATATGTGGAGGACTATGGAGGCTGCATTATATTATATAGAGTCTGCATTATATTATACGGTGGATATTGGAGACTGCATTATGTTATATGGAGGACTATGTAGACTGCATTATATTATATTATATAGAAGAATATGAGTTCTGCATTTTAATATATGCAGGAATATGGGGGCTGCATTATAATACAGGATGGGCCATTTATATGGATGCACCTAAATAAAATGGAAATGGTTGGTGATATCAACTTCCTATTTTTGGCAAATTAGTATATGGGAGGGGGAAAACTTTTCCAGATGAGTGGTGACCATGGCGGCCATTTTGAAGTCGGCCATTTTGGATCCAACTTTATTTTTTTCAATGGGATGAGGGTCATGTGACACATCAAACTTATTAAGAATTTCATAAGAAAAACAATGGTGTGCTTGGCTTTAACGCAAATTTAATCTTTCATTAGTTATTTACAAGTTTATGACCACTTATAAAATGTGTTCAGAGTGCTGCCCATTGTGTTGGATTGTCAATGCAACCCTCTTCTCCCACAAAGATAGTGGGTCCATTCTTCATCAATGCAAACCTCAATGCCACTGGATATCTGAATCATGTATCAATTTCAGATATCCAGTGGCATTGAGGTTTCCATTGATGAAGAATGGCCCCACTATCTTTGTATCCCATATACCACACCATACCACCAATTTTTGTGTTCCAACAGTCTTGCAGGGATCTATCCACTGTGGGTTAGTGTCAGGCCAATAACGGTGGTTTTGAATGTTATTTTCACCATTCACAAAAGTTTGCCTCATCTCATCTGAAAGCAATTGTCTATGCTGTGAAGATACGAGATGTGCAGCATCTGAAACAACAGATACTGGAAGCCTGTGCTAGCATTAGAGATGAGCGATGTTAGACTCGAATTGTTCGCCAATCTCAAATTCGAGTTGTTTTTGGCGGAGTTCAAGTCATTCGCCGAATTCGAACAATTTGGTTCAAATTCGGCAGTTCTAGAAGCTGTTCGATTTTGGTTCAAAAATGCAGCAGATGCAGTCAGAAAACTGCATCTGTCGCATTTTGAGCCAAAATAAACAGTTATTAAGTAAAATAAAGTGTTAAAAAAAAAGTATGCTCACCTGTCCGCGGTCCACCGATGGCTCCGGCAAGGTTCTGTTGCTGATAGGACCTGTGGTGACGTCAGATATCGCGGGAATTCCGGTCATGTAACAGAATGAGTAAGTAAAAGAAAGTGTCCAAAACATAAAAATGTCTATGCGAATATCTGTCGCATTTTGAGCCAAAATAAACAGCTATTAAGTAAAATAAAGTGTTAAAAAAAAAGTATGCTCACCTGTCCGCGGTCCACCGATGGCTCCGGCAAGGTCCTCTTGCTGATAGGACCCGTGGTGACGTCATGTTATCGTGGGAATTCCGGTCATGTGATCGGAGTTCCCGCGATATCTGACGCTACCACAGGTCCTATCAGCAACAGAACCTTGCCAGAGCCATCTGTGGACCGTGGACGGGTGAGCATACTTTTTTTCATTTTTTAACACTTTATTTTACTTAATTTCACTTCCGCAATGTATGTGTATACATTGTGGAAGTGAAACAGCCCCACATAGCTGTTTATTTAGTGTTCCGGGGTGTTTGACGATGTTCGTCGAGCATTCAACGAACATTCGTCGAACACCCCGCCGATTCGACAAATCGAATCGAACACGAACACTAGGGTGGTGGATCATCTCTAGCTAGCATTTCTTCTGTGGTGTTGCTATCAGTGTGTCAAGAGTGGGAGAAGAGGGTTGCATTGACATTGCAACACAATGGGCAGCACTTTGAACACATTTTATAAGTGGTCATAAACTTGTAAATAACTCATGAAATAATAAAGTTATGTTAAAACCAAGCACACCATTGTTTTTCTTATGAAATTCTCAATATGTTTGATGTGTTACATGACCCTCTTCCCATTGAAAAAAATAAAGTTGGATCCAAAATTGCTGACTTCAAAATGGCCACCATAGTCACCACCCATCTGGAAAAGTGTTCCCCCTCCCACATACTAATGTGCCAGAAACAACAAGTTGATATCACCAACCATTCCCATTTTATTTAGGTGCATCCATATAAATGGCCCACTTTGAACTATATGGAGGGATGTGAGGCTGCATTATACTACATAGAGGAATATGAGGCTGCATTAAGCTGTATGGAGGGCTTTGAGGCAGCGTTATACTATATAGAGGATAATGGGGGTACAGTATAATAATTGTATGACTATGCAATGGGATGCATTATGTAATACATAGATGACTATGAGGGTACATTGCAATATATGGAGGAATATTGGGATGCATTATAATAATTGTAGGACTATGGTGGTGGGAGGAAGACCATATTTACCAGGATAAGGGACATGTATACACAGGGTCCATACATCTGACCGACATGTGAGCACGCAGAATGTGAGAGGTGGGGGTGGCAGGACTAAATTTCGCACTGGGGCCCATCAGACTCTAGTTATACCCCTGCGTACAGGGACATGGTCTGATCATACCACATCTCCTGTGCTGAGATAATCTTATATATGTGTCCCTGCTATGTACTGAGTAATGGATGTGTCTGATTGTACAGCACCATGGTCTGATCATACCACATCACCTGTGCTGAGATAATCTTATATATGTGTCCCTGACTCCCTGCTATGCACTGTGTAATGGCCATGACTGACAGTACAGGAACATGGTCGGCACTTACCTGCCCAGGTCAGGAAGCAAAGGAAGGTATACAGACAGGACAGCATTTAATCACAGATGATTCTTTCTTTGAAGAAAAACATCTTTTTCTGTGAGGTAAAGTATTGTTTTTAAACAGACAGGAAAATGTATTACCTCAAAGTAGAAGGATATATATCTGAGAGTCTTCAGTGGTTGATAACTTTTAATGGCTAACTGAAAAGAGGGTAAGAAAAAGCAAGCTTTCGAGACTCTATGATCTCTTCATCAGGCTTAAGACTAAAGGCCCCGTTACACGGCACAACATCGTTAACAATGTCGCTGATATGTCATGGGTTTGGAGTCTTTCTAGCGACATCGTTAGGATGTCGTTGTGTGTAACACTGAGATTCAACAATGATAAGTTGGTTGCATAACATAGACAAGGAGTATAGACTTGAAATATATCATGAAAAATATCAATTTTATTTAGTATGACAAACAAGGACAAGGAGGGGAAGATCACAAAGTGCTCCATGCAGGTAGCCACAGTACGGTTTACATATATTGCACTGTATCAGACACACAGACCGTGTCTGTCCATATAAAAACTGGCGTCTGCGCAGAGACCCATATACAATAATATGGGTCTCTGCGCAGACGCCAGTTTTTATATGGACAGACATGGTCTGTGTGTCTGATACAGTGCAATATATGTAAACCGTACTGTGGCTACCTGCATGGAGCACTTTGTGATCTTCCCCTCCTTGTCCTTGTTTGTCATACTAAATAAAATTGATATTTTTCATGATATATTTCAAGTCTATACTCCTTGTCTATGTTATGCAATCTTTTTGGAGTAACTTTTTGAAGTATGCCCCTAACGTTAGTGTGGTCTACTTCTTATTATGGAATTCTGCTTGTTAAATGATAAGTTGGTGATCGCAGGTTTGAGAACATGTTCTCAAACCTCACGATCAACGATCCGCCAACCTGCTATATCGATGTGTGCAACACCGCGAGAACGATGTCGTTTACGACTTCGCCCATTCACAGCAATTAGCAGGAATCATTTGCGGGGTTTGTCAACGCTACCTGCTCACAACATCGTTGGTGAGTTGTCCACAATATCTAGACGTGTAACATCCTACCAATGATGTCAAAATGATGTCTGCAACGACAGCGCACCCACGAGATTGTTGTGGACATCGTTCCAACGTCATGCCGTGTAGCAGTACCTTTACAAAGACCCATCCTAACCCGTGCCGAGTAATAACACAATAGACCAATTAACATTTTTCAAAACCTTTATTAGGGAGGGATCAACGTAATACTAAATCTTTAAGGTACCTTTACACGCCAATACAGGATGGTGGAAACAACCGGGTGCTTCACGTGCACGAGCACACACAAACGGTTGAGAACGGTACCCGCACCACCTTTACACGCCGCAACAAGGTGCGCTACAGTAGGTTACATCTATCTCTGGATACACCGCCGGGTGCCACAAGTTACCTTCTGTAGCTCACCTTACCTCATTTACACGCCGCTATAACAAGGTAATATGGGTGGAACAAAGGCAGCAGGGACAACACATAGGCGTGCCACAATTGTGGATTACGAGAATTCCGTACGCTGATAGGACAAAGCAATAACATCATGATTGGGCAGCCAGCGCAGGAGGCTGACTAATACATGACGCTCGAGCAATTGCGTAATGTGACTGGTCAGCTCCTTAAATATGCCGCCCTATGCAGCGACTACCAATCGTAACGCAGGAGTTTCCTCCAATGATCGCTGAAGGGGGGTGGTTTCCCGAAGCCTGTGTCACGCCCCAGGTAGATAGCAAGGTGTCTAAACAACCTTCCTGTTCCTTATACGTGTTCCTTACACGCCGATACAGGCCGTAACCATCGCCTTGAAATCAACCTGTTTTTGAGTTCTGCTCTGAAACAGGTGCCTCAAGTGACGGGTGGCAACAACCGTCTTTACACGCCGCGACCGCGGGTTGATTTGGCGGTGCAAGATACATTTCTCTCATCTACCCAGTTGTTTCCACCATCCTGTAGCGGCGTGTAAAGGTACCTTAAGTTATAAAACTTCTTTTGTGGAATTCTAATTTGGCCGCAGCAAATTGTAGGCACAAACCCACCTTTTATCGTGAGTGAAGAGGCACTCTACCGCTGGCCGCCCAGCGCAGGCTTTCAATCACCAGGTGACTCTTTCCAGCGCCAAAGAGGAGAGAAGGTCCAGAACTGAGCTAAGACCCCCCCACCGTAAAGCCTGATCAATCCCGTCATGCAGGCCTGACAAAAATAAATCGAGACCAATATCATTTAGGTGGACACCATCCTGCAACATAAGACACCTTGTATCAGTTTCAAGCTGAAAATGTCATATGGAGATACCGCCTTTGAAGGGTACAAAACGTGAAATCCAGTTATTCAAGGTTCTCCGAGATCTTTCTAACGCCGCTCTCTCCCTGGCGCCCCGCCATACAACCCGGGGGACGACCTCCAACCATACTAACCGAAGCTCGGAAAAGAAACTATGAAATTCATCGAGGTCCGCGCAAATCAAAGTCAGTAGCTCCGCAAGACAGTAGCCAACAAGGTTGTTTCCCCCGGCATATATGACTAGGACCACTGGGCCAACAGCCACCCTGGAGATACGGACAACCTCAGGCAAAACCTGAGACCAGGTGAGCCCTCCCCCCGTATACCCCTCCAATTCACGTTGAATTTGTGGAATCCGAGAGACCGTCCACCAGGCCACGTCTCAGCCCTTTGGGCCGCCCAGAGAACGTACGAGTGACCCAGGATCCAAATACAGGGACGTGCCTCATCTAAAAGAAGCAACAATTAGAACGCGGAAAAAACACCAATATTACACAGTAAAAACTTAGCTCCTACTAGCTGCCAATATCACACCAGATCGGGCCTAAGGTAATGCCGAAAGCAATCTGACTTCCATCTACCTATCCTCATGATCTCCTCGTCTGTCATGCCCGCCCTAGAGGCCTCCGTGGCAGCTCCAATCTGGAAGGAATGTATCCCGTATTCATCCGGGGGGGAACCGACCGCCGACAATGCACGTTTCAAGACCACCTGAAATTGAAAGGCCATTACCGGGATCCCATCGCAATGTACGAAAAAACTTGGGGTGTCCCGTCTTATTGACGAGTAGGATTGAACCAATCACACAGGGAAAAACGGGCCCAGAATAGCAAATAGCGGAAACCAATAACCCAGGCCAGCCAGGTAGGTTTTCTATTTTCGGATTCTAAACCGTAAACCGCCGAGGCCCACGATGACATCATCGGCGTATAGGCCTTCCGTACCATGAGCAAACTTCGGGACGAGTTCACTGACATGCAAGGCACCAAAGAAAGTAAAGCCGAAAATTGCAGAGAATAAAATTACCTTTAATGAAGTGTCACACACCGCTGGCAAAGAGTTTATGAGGCGACATAATAAAGGTACCGTCACACGCAGCGATATGGCTTCCATATCTCCGTAAATTTGTGTATTTCGGCGATGTGGAAGCAACATCGCCTGTGCATAGTGGCGTGAGACAGGGCAATTTTACGGCAAGAAATCGCCGGTGGAGCTTCGCCTGATCTTCCTGCACTGCTGTGAAATCAGGCGATAACCACCAGGCAATTTCTGCGCATGGTGGCGTGTGACAGGGTGAGGGCGACATACACAATGGTCATGAAAGAAATCAAGTAGGCGTGCTTGGATGTTTGTGTTTTCGCGTCACATCTGCGGCAATTTGTGGGTGATACTGCGTTCCTATTGGCACCTTATTTGATAACCTGTGCTTTCACGCAAGGCTCACCAATGGGAACGCAGTTACGTCCACCAATCGCAGTGATAGGGGCGCGGTGAAGAACACTCTAGCATGCCCCTATCAAAACAGTATGGCGACATCACTGCTACAATTGTGCCGTGTGACACGGCTATGTGTGAAGGGAAGACTGCTTCCGGTTTTCTGCAAGCGATTTCTGGTACGCAGGATCGCCGTAGAACGCAGGCGAGATCTCTGTGTGTCAGGGCGACGGTGATGTGCAAAAAAGTTCCTGAAACGTGCGCGCTCACGTCAAATTGACGGCGATATGGAAGCCATATTGCCGCGTGTGACGGTACCTTAACTCGAACAATTTCAGACGGCACTTCTCAACGCATCCTCTTTCCTTTTTTCAACCCTTTAAAATTTGCCCCACTGTAAAACCTTTAGTGACATCTACCAAACCTCTTAACTTTAAATGGAAAGCGAGACCGGAAAGTCAAGTCTGTACAGCTGCCTTGGAAAGACCTTGTTCCCTCAAACGGGAAAGGTATTGGAGCATGTCTGGAAGACCAAAGTCCCAGACCCCATGCTGACCTTGAGAAACCATAAACTCGCACCAGTCAAGCCTAGCCTTACCATAGGCTCTCCATGTCGACGGGGCCAGCGAGGCCCGGACCAAAGGCATCAATTGTTAGCTGGAACCGACCAGATGTAATCCGGGAAGCTCGAGCCCACTGGGTCCGCTGCTGAGAACAAGTCCTTGAACTTCTGCAACTGAGAACGGGAAAGAGCATCAGCAATCTCATTATCTCATTATGAACTCCAGGAACATGCTTAGCCCTAAACCATATGTTAAGTCTTAAACAAGTCAAGACTAGAAACCACAGTGACCGAATCACGGGGGGAAAAGAGAAAGCCAGGTGGTTAATGGCGTGTACTGCTCCAAGGTTATCTGACCAGAAACATATCCGATGGTTTTGTAATATATCAGGCCAGGCAGAGACCTCCACCAAAATGCGGAAAAGCTCCAAAAAAGTTAACATTTTTGTCCACTCATTAGCGTGTCATGACTCCGCGGTGCACCAATGGGTATCCAAAATGACCCCGAAACCGAAGGAACCCGTGGCATCCGAAAATAGTGAAATATCCGAATTTGAAGCTTCAGGTGCCTGAAAGCAAGTTTGGCCATTATAGTCGGACAAAAAGGCTTTCCAGATGGCCAAATCCTCCTTCAATTGCCTGGTCAACCGAATTCTATGGTGTGAAGCTCTAATTTCCTTGGTGGCCAAACTAAGGCGCCTTTAATCCATCGATGAGTAGGGTAAGCTTTTCAATCTTATCCGCAGGAAGCTGGAAAACCATTGCAATCGTGTTTATTTCTATACCCAAGAACGTCAACTGGGTAACGGGGCCCACCGTCTTCTCTGGGGACAAAGGAGCACCGAAGGAATAGCACAAGTCCGTAAAATGCTTTAGGGCAACCTGGCATGAGTCTGATTCTGCCGATCCCACAAATAAAAAATCGTCTAAATAGTGGGTCGGCAAACGCACATTGGAGCTGACTTGAGTCGCCCATTCTAAGAAGGTGCTGAAAAGTTCGAAAAAATAGCACGAAATGGAGCAGCCCATCAGGAGGCAGGTGTCATAGTAATAGCCCCCTGTTAAATTAACAACCCAACAAGTGATGGCAATCAGTGTGGACTGGAAGAAGGCGAAAGCGGATGCAATATCCGATTTCGCTAACTTGGCCCCAGGGGCCGCGTCTCTAAAGGTGGCTTCACACCTGGCGACGTCACTAGCGACATCGCCGAAAAAGTGACGTATCAGCGATGTCGCTAGCGACGTCGCGCTGTGTAAACGAGCGGCGCGACCGCGTTTTATCGCCGGTCGCAGGTTGACAGGTTTACGGGAAGAACCGTAAACCTGTCAACCGGAGACCTGCGATAAGGCTGGATCGCGCCGTGTGACAACGCCAGAGCGATGTCGGCGGCGATCCAGCCTAAACCGCAGCGTTGCTGCAGATCGCTCGCTGGGCCAAGCCCAGCCCAGCGAGCGATGTCACCGCCCGCATCGCTGCGGTGTCGCCGGCCGCAGCGATGCTGTGTGACAGCTGGCCAGCGATGTCGGAACCAAGCGGGCACCCGCGCATCGCTTCCGACATCGCTGGCCAGGTCGTGCCGTGTGACGGGACCATAACAAGAGCAATCGCTCTGTCAAACGACTGTGCTGGGAATCTTTATCTTGTCTATTGTCATTATAAATGGATAGGTTTTGCACCTGTTCTGGTTGCAGGAAAAGGTTCTTGTTTTTGGAGAGGACAATGAGCTTCTGACAATGATGCGTTTTTGATTCAGATGTTGTTTAAAACACAGAAATGGGGGGTCCGGAAATATTGATATTAGTCGGGCATCTTTTTGTAGTAGTGGTTGCAGATCCTCTTAACACTACCAGATTTGAATGTAGGTGACTACAAGAGGGACCTGGTTGTTTTCTTCTCTAGTTTTATAATGTAGGAAATGATTCCTTGATATTCTGTTGGCTCTTCTAATTTAAAGGTATCAAACTCTGAGGACTCCCAGATTCTAAAATATATATTTTTCTATCTACTGGTTAAGGTATTGTTTCTTCCCAGACTGCTCAGAGCCCCATTGTCTTAGTATTTGGATTGTTATCTAAATGTAACTTACCTCAAACCCACTGTCTACATCATTCAGAGGAGAATTATGCAGTCGGATTGAATTGCCAACCAATAAGAGCAGCAATTGGTGTTATCCTTCCAATCCTGTAAGAACACAATATACCCTGAGGTGAAGGCTCTTGGTATAAAAAGGACTGCTTCAGTAACCAATTGGTTCATTTGCTACGTGGCCTCTTCCTAGGGACTTCGGCCCAGGCTGGAGGATCACATTGCGTCTTCATGGCTTTGGACTAGGAATTTCGATTCTGGCTGCCAGGATTTCATTGTGTCTTCACAGCCTCAGTCTAAAATCCTAGGATTCAGCTGGAAGATACCAAAGTTGTGACAAGTCAGTCACCTGGCTACAGACTTTTGTGTGCTTGGTCAGCTTCCTATGCTTGCTGCTTTCCCTTTTCAGTGAGTGCCCTCCAAAAGCAAGGTGCTTCTGGACTGGGGTAGTTGGCCCTGGAAGCCCCGAAAGGCACGAAGGGCGAGACTCTGTTGCCTCTTTCATTGTGTGCTCTTACTGAGTATGTGTTATATGCCTTTGACTGTTGGGGATCTAAAAAAGTCTTACCACTGTGTGTCTCCCTCACCCTGTGTTGTCTGATTAGGTTTCTGCCCACAGGTAAAATGTTCAGGCATTCAGTGGAATGAGCCCTGCTCCATGTTGTCTTTCTAAATTTGGCCGAGCCAGCATACGAGAGCACCCACTGATCTCCATTTTTCCACAAATACAAAGTTGGGTAGGTGTGAATATTTAAATAACATTTACATACTATTGACTAGTCGGCGGTGCAAGTAATGGACCGGACTAATGAAGCAGCTGCCTGCTGGGTGTGTAGATGCTTATAGCAAGAGAACTACAGCGGGTACAGTAATGATTTTTACATATTCTTAAAGGGCTGCCAAAGCACTATTAAAGGGAACCTATCACCAGGTTTTTGCAACCTAATCTGAGAATAGTATAACATAGGACCTGAGATCCTGATTCCAGCGATCTGTCACTTACTGGGCTGCTCAGTGTAGTTTTGATAAAATCACTGTTTAATCAGCTGGAGATTATCATTAGCAGTCTCCATGGCTTGCTGCCAATAGACTTGGAAATTCATAGACTGCTAAATCTGCAACAGAGAAAACACTAATTTTATCAAAATGACAGCAAGCAACTCAGTAAATGACACATCGCTGGAATCAGGGTCTCTATTTCTCTTTATGCTGCTCTCAGATGGGATGGCAAAACCTGGTGACAGGTTCCCTTTAAAGGGTACTATTAGTATCATACTGAAAAATGACCTGACAGTGTCCCTTTAACAAGCTTGCTTTCTCTTTCCTCTGACATCTTGTATCAGGTAACATGAGACCTCCAGGGCTTCCAGAAAAGTTGGCAAAATCATAGATGCTTTTGGAAGCCTCATGAAACGCACTGAATTGTAGTGGTTCCTGATATGTTGTGTGTTAACTCAGAATATAATCCCAGCATCCGAAATATTAGGTAATTCAGGGGCATAGAAGGGGTGTAGAAGTGAAATGGGCATTGGTGCGTCACAAAAAAATTCAATACTCTCTTAGAGCTACCGTCTTACAGTCAGCATGCATGGTTTATATTAAAAATAAATTAACTTTTCTTTTTAAAAATTACTATACCATTAATACAAAATCTGCTTCTGCATTACCCAGGACCCGGTGGTTAGTACGTATATTTATATATGTTCTGACTTCTAGACAGCATATCATTTTTGAGCTTCAATGACAATCAGACCCATTGACATCCCCAAATCAAATAGTTTAAAACAGTAGAAAGCTCTCGGATAGTTCACCGCTTCCTGCTGGTCACATCAGGACAGCAATTTTCAAAGAATTTAAACCACAGGGAATATGTGACAAAAATATTTGCAACACGGTCACCTGCTAAGAATGGGGGTGGTTGGGAAAAACAAGAGTTTACTGTGTGAAATGAAATTCATGTAACTACACTACCGGTGCCTTTTACATGACATAAATAGGGAGGGCATCATTACTAATGTACAGATCATTTAGTGCTGTAATAGCCACAGGTAATATGTCCACTGCCTCAAAATTCTCATAATGACAAAATAAGCATTCAGTAGTGCTTATGGGACCCGAAAAGACCCCTTTATTATATTAATCCTTAGTCTCATGAACCTATGGTCAGGTAACTAATGTAGAAGAGGTCTTATAATTTATAACAAATTATATACTAACAAAGTATATGGAATTCCTTTCCTGTATGCAGCATATTGATTCTAAAGTATAAAAAATACATATCAAACGTGAATATCGAGGGAACGTCCTTATTCGGGAAATCTTGTGGTTTAGCATTTGTTCCAAAGTGAAAAATTATCTTTTTTTCAGTAAGAAACATTCCTAAGATCAAATGTTCAAGCTTTGTCACGACCCTTGAAATCAAGGAAACTTGGAAACATATGTATGCAACTGATGTAGTTCTTTGAAGCCAGGGTAAGCAGTCCACGTCTCCATCGTCTACAACTTTGGACTTAGCGCTATAGGTTAGGCCCCCTTCACATCACGTTTTTTGCTTGTCCATGTGGATCCTTTAATTTGAAGGACCAGACAGACAGACATGGATCTGTGGAGACAGATGGCACTTATGCTCCCGGTTCCTTTTTTTGACGGAAAAGAAAAGCATTAGCAATAGGTACAGCCATAGGAGTGATAGAGAGAGAGAGAGAGGCTTGAACAGAAATATGGCTGGGAGAACTTGCTCAGTACCGCAAACCGGATTCAGGAAACAGTCATTTTTTTTACCGGATCCGTCTCCATAGACCCCCATGTTATATGCCGCGGACCGCGCCAGATTACTTTCTGTCCGCTTTTGTCCGCTGCGCCCAAATTCGGAGCAGTCCAGGAAAAAACATGACACAAACAGATCCCTGACTGAATTGACCCAAATGGATGGCCATAAAGGACCAATCGGTGCCCATGGGGATACATGGGGGGCAAAAACGGACCCCTGCCTATCCATTTCAAAACTGATACACACGGATCCCCAAAAACGTGGTATGAAGCCAGCCTTACTGCATTTCAGAGTTCTCTTCTGATTTACACAATGGGTCAGACACATTTGGGTACTTATCTGTATTTTTATGTTGGTCAAAAATAATGAGCTCTATGAAAGCAAGAGTAGAGGACAGATGATACTCACCCGTATTCACATACACAGTGCCTGTCAGACAGTCTATTCCTTTGAAGCCATCTACAGCAAGAGGTGGAGGACAAGTTTAAATGTACCTATGTACATTACACGGCTGTAGAAACACTTAGCAATGAGGATAAAATTAGCTTTGTTCATATATGCATATATTTATTATATTCCCATAAAGTGTTCCAGCTATCCCAGATAATCTTGCATTAAGGCATCATTCTCGTGATATCTCATCCAATTCACAGTACGACATTTGTTGATGAATACATATGAGGTCTCTTTTAAAGAGGACCTGTCACCTCCCCTGGTGTATGTCAATCTAAATGCACCACTGAATGCAGCATGTCTGTTGCATTCAGAGAAGGGGTCCCCCATGTCTCTAGCCCCCCTGTACCCCAAGTTATATACCTTACAAAGCTTATAGAAAACTAGTCTAATGGGTGGGATCATATGAGCAGCTCTTCGGACCTGGCACAGTCCTCCAGCCTGCTCCATGGTTGTTCCTCCCTCTTCAGGTCTCTGCTGCCACCTCCTGCTCTGCCCTCAGCTTCTGCTGTGTGTCAATCACGATGGCCACAAAGAGCGGCCATGCATGACATCACCGGCTGAGCCCGCCCTGCTTGTGCTGTATTCAAGTAGCAGGGCAGGAATCTGGCCAACTATTTAGCATATGATTAATTATGCAGATTCTTGTCATGTCACTTAATTGTTACAGTTTTGCTCCTGGTGGTGGAAAAATCAATCTTTTTCTTGCTGTATGCTACTAATTACAACCTATTCTAACATTCGGAAATAGCTCAGTGTGTTATTAGGTTGCAAGGATTGCAAGGACGTTCACAAGCAAAATGTCACTGGTTCAAATCATGGAGCAGACATTAAAACTATTCCCTATGAAAAGAGAAATAACATCACACAGTTCATCAAAAGCAGTCTCTCAGCCAATAAATTGCCAAACTGTGAGTGCCTTGACAGTTGGAAAAATACGAAGTGTATTCCGTCCGTCCAATCAAAAGCCAAGAGGTGGAATGCAGGCAAGATGTCAGCCAACAAGTCGGCTCATCACAAGGTCTATATGTTATGGTGAAACAAACATGGCAGTGGAAGTAGCTCGTATGCCTCGTAATAGTGAGATCACAAATGTCTGTGCAAACACTTAGCAACACTACTACAAAAGTTTGGAACAGTGGTCTGAAATAAGGTGAGAAGACTGAACTTTAATATCGTCATAAGGAGCATTGGCTTAAGTTTGCAATTGGTACCAAAGTGTCAGGTTCGGTGGAGGAAGCCTGATGTGATGGGGTTTTTTCACAGCCAAATGGTGGTTTCTATGCTGAGCTATATGTGAGTATCCTACAAGACAGGTAAGAATGTATACTCTACAAGACATAGTGTTCCAGGAAGACACCAACCCAAGGCATAAATCAATATTGGCAAAGAACTGATTAAATGACAGGTTAGATTTCAGTAAAGACATGCTTGAATCTGATCGAAAGCAAAAAAGCTAAAGGTGAATTTACAAAATAATAGGGGATCTAAGAGATAACATTTCTCCTTATGGAGAGTGACATGTCAAGTCTGGCATATCAGTATGAGGCGATCTAAATGCCTTGCATGCTTCTTTGACAAATTAAATGTGCAAATTACCTCTTCAAAAAGGGCTTGAACTCTGGTGCCACCTATTGGAATTTGCTATCGTAAAAGCCAATATCGACCCTTTATCTAGTCTTCTTATATGACCAAGAATAGGAGCCAAATCAGAAACTCAATTGCAGATCTCCAGTCTTGGCCTCTCACCCAGCCAAATCAGATATTATACTTTGCACAGAAAAGGGGCAAAACACTGTGTCTTCAAATTGAATTTCTTATTTGGCTTACCGTATATACTCGTGTATAAGCCGACCCGTGTATAAGCCGACCCGTGTATAAGCCGACCCCCCTACTTTTGCCCCAAAAATCTGGAAAAACCTATTGACTCGTGTATAAGCCGAGGGTGGACCCCAGCACAGGTATACAGCCCCCAGCAGTGTGGTATACAGGCCTCCCCAGTGGTAGTATACAGCAGCCCCAGTGGTAGTATACAGATTCCCCAGCAGCCCCAGTGGTAGCATACAGATTCCCCAGCAGCCCCAGTGGTAGTATACAGATTTCCCAGCAGCCCCAGTGGTAGTATACGCTCGATGACGTCATATCGCTGCGACAGCCGGAGATCCCGGATGCAGCCAGCGCGGACGGGAGGATGAAGACGCAGCACCGAGGAGCGGCGCCGATCAGAACACCGGGATGGTAATGTATAAGCAGCGGGGGGGGGTGCCCCTTACAAGGGGGGACAGTGCCAGCTTTTGGGGGGCATATATGAACTGCTTCCCCCTGCCGCTGATTGACAGGGGGAAGCAGTGCATATATAATGAGCGGCCCCACGTGACGGGGCCGCTCATACAGCAGCCTCCCCCTGCCTCCTCCAGCCTCCACAGCCCCCACCACCGTATATGACCCGTGTATAAGCCGAGGGGGGGACTGTTCAGCCCAAATTTTGGGCTGAAAAACTCGGCTTATACACGAGTATATATGGTATATCTTTGGTTGCATAAGGCTTGTTAAGTATCGATATTGAGTTTTAGGATTGCTACTTCCAATATGTGGCACTGGAGTTCAAAACCTCTTTGAAGAGGCAATTTGCATAACCAAAAAATAAAAATGTGTATTTCCAGGAGCAAAACAGTAGCAATGAAGTTAAATGACACAAAGAATGAGTATAAAGGCTTTTTTGGTATTTTTACAGCCACAGTTTGGCATTTAAAAGGATTGTGAGGGTGGTCATGGGATGATGCAGAGACTTCTTTTTGTATGTTAGGTGGCCTTTTAGAGGTGACAGGTTCCCTTTAAGTCTTACAGCATGCTCTTCTCAGTTTACATAACAAAAACCTGCTGACAGATTCCTTTAAGGTGGTAAAGCTTCTCATTACAGTGAGACTCTTCTCCATGCTATGGAAGGGGTGCCAATCAATAGCCTATCTTACAATTCCAATAAATATATATTAGGCCAATATATATATATATATATGTATTGACCCTCCTCAGAAGAAGCTGGTGCGAAAAGCGTCAGGGGGCGGTCACAGTAAGGTAAATGGGACCCATGGCTTTATACGTTTATTGTGTCATCCTCATTAGGTATATAGTATACTCATATTGGGGCACTGTTGTTTGACTATTTTGGTTATACCTGAGGATTGTGTACCATTGTGGTTGAACTGTGTCATGTGGTCCTCCTTCTGTGTACCATCATATATATTGTCATTTTACATGGTGTTTTAAATAAATAATTAATTGCAATTTATTTGGCCTGACTCCTTGGGGTTTGTTTTGGAAAGTTTATTGATTTAGGAGGGCCTTTTTACCCTGTATCAGGTGGTTTGAATATATAAATATATATTAGGTGGAAAATGACTGATCTCGATAACCAGCTTAATATTCAGTGGCGTAACTAGAGTCTGGCTGGCCCCGGTGCGAAATTTAGACTTGCCCCCTTCTCCCGAGCACACATTGGTCAGATGAATTGGCCCCATGTAACTTTCTAAATATTTTAAAGACTCACAAATTGACTCCTCTCCCCCTCTATTATGTATTAATGTCCCTCATTCTGCTATATATGGTCCTCCTCCTGGAATATGGCCTTTATTGTGGTATATATGACCTCCATCATGGTTTAGATGGTCTTCCTCCTCCCGCCACCATAGTCCTCCAATTATTATAATGTATCGCCATATTCGTCTGTATATTACAATGTACCCCTATAGTCCTCTTTGTATTATAATGCATCCCATAGTGCCCCCATTCATAAGGTAGCCCCTATAATCCTACAATTGTCATTATTCACCCTCATTATCTTCCATATAGTATAATGCACCCTCTTAGCCCTCCATATAGTATAATACAGCCTCACATCTCTCCATATATTATAATGCAGCTTCACATCCCTCCATATAGTGCAATGCAGCCTCACATCCCTCAGTACCACATAGTGCAGTCTCAAAACTCTTTATATAGTGCAGCCTCATATCTCTCCATGTAGTGCAGCCTCATAGTGCAGCCTTATATTCCTCCATATAGTGCAGCCTCATATCTCTCCATATAGTCTCGTAGACTGTGAGCCCTCGTGGACAGGGTCCCTGCCCCTCCTGTACCTGTACGTCCTGATCACCTAGATTTAGTGTACTTGTTCTTGTCTCCCTTATCATCATGTAAAGCGCCATGGAACCTAATGGCGCTATATAAATAAATAATAATAATAATAATAAAAAATCTGCACATAACTAATCATATGCTGGTGCACCTGGGTCACTTTATATATAAAATTGATTGTAATTTGATGTGTAATGTAATTAATGGTTACTGTAAGAGAACATTCTGACTTTATGTATGTTTTTATGGATAAGGCGTGGAGACAGAAGCCGGCAGGTGATTGGATGGGGGGTCATGTGATGTCACAATGTCTCATTACCCCTAGAACTATAATTACTGACACCACTGGAGCGGTGCCAGCATGAGCAGTGAGTACAGGACCTTTATTTACCTGTGGGAGAGACATGGAATCAGAAGGGTTTTCTTAGTAGTGGACACCCCCTTTAAGATTTGTAAGACCAAGACGTATTAATAGAAAAAAAAGAATGCAGGAAACAAACCAAGGAATCATAAATGGATGGTATTGAGTGGCACTGAACACCATACAGTAGCTTTAAGGGAGAATAATGATTAAATTGCATACAACAGTAAGCGCAAAAACTGTTATTAGAAATCTCAGCAGATATCACAGCCTCTTCCACACCTTTGATCGCTATTCCTCTGTGAATTACTACAGTCACCCATCTTCCCCTTCCAGCATCAGTAGATTGCCTGGGTCCCTGGAGTTTAATCCATAATATCTGAACAAGTGAAAATCAGCCAGCGGGAGACTTACCTGTCCAGCATCTGAGCAGAGGCAGATGTTTAATTTGCAATTAGCAGGCTGATAATTGTACCGATATTGCCTCTCAGTTCCAGGATTGTGTAACCTGTGAATGGATACATAGGATCTTGTATAATGCATACAGTTTGTCACTTACAATTAAATGGAATAATATAGAGTCATAAAATGCAGAGTAGAGAAAACAACAATATATTGTTAATGCAGGAACAAAAGAGTATTCAGGTGGCACTCACCGGTTTTTCTGAAGTATTCTTTTATTCCTTCATAGGGTTACATGTGTCGGGAGGGAAGGGGGGTGCAGAGTCGGACAGCAGTCGGCTGTTTCACGCTGTATGTGCTTCAACAGGTCGCATAGAGCGCATACGGCGTGAAACAGCCGACTGTCGTCCGACTCTTCACCCCTCTTCCCTCCCGGCACATGTAACCCTATGAAGGAATAAAAGAATACTTCAGAAAAACTGGTGAGTGCCACCTGAATCCTCTTTTTTGCCTGCATTACAGACTTATGCTTAGGCAGAGCAACACTAGTACACACCTGCTGTAATTCCAATAAAGGAGCTGATCAGCCTTGCTGGACTTTGTGCCCCAGTTTTCACCCTTTCTTGCTAAATATATTGTTAATATTTGGTGAATTAAAATTTTGGATATCCTTTATTCTTTCTTTATGTTGTAAGGAGATGGCAAACAGAAATTGCACGCATCCAACACCCTAGAGCAGAGGTCCCAAATCCAGGCCTCAAGGGCCGCCAACAGTGCAGGTTTTCAGGATTTCCTTAGTATTGTTGGAATCATTACCTGTGCAGATGATCACATTAGCACCTGTGCAATATAAGGAAATCCTGAAAACCTGCACTGTTGGTGGCCCTTGAGGCCTGGAGTTGGGGACCTCTGCCCTAGAGTATCTGCAAGTAAATATCGCCATCTGCTGGGTGAAGAGGGCAAGCAGGAACTGAAGAATGGAGTGTGTGTTTCCTCAAGGGAAGACTTTTGAAGTGACCCCGGGTCAGGTGACAGCTTTGGCACGGTTAGAAAATATAAAAGGCAGGGTCAGCAAAGGAGGGAGGAGTTACCGGCATGACTTGCAAGGAGCAGACAGGTACACAGCAAAGCAGGCCCATGTCTACTAGAATTACCTGAGATCGAGCTGATATTGGAGAAGCTCTAAAGGCCACTTTACACACATTCCAGTTTGTGGCTGTGTACAAATGTAACAATGTGTCCATAATTTCACTGCAATCAGAGATCTGTTCAGAAGTTGGACACAGATATCTGTGTGTGTAAAGTGGCCTTGAGTCATAGCGATAACAAAAGAGTCACAAACACCAATTCTAGAGGAAGAGGAAGACCACACTTAACAGGGCAAGCACCAATGACTGAACATAGGTTTCAGAAGAAGACAAAGCCCCACAGGTCAAGCATCAAAGACTGAACTCGATGATCAGAGGCCAGCAGCAGAGCATTTGTTCTCGAATGAGCCGGGGAATTGCTTTCTATCCTGATGTACGGTGTTAAGAAAGCAAAGTTATTGGCCAACGTTGGACTAATGATATATATACATACTGTTGAATACTAAGACCTGAAGTAGGGAGACACTGACCCTTCACTGATACAATTGCTGGGATCAGGTTAACAATATGCCCCTTCTCATAAATGCTCATAAAAAGATACATGTGGCATGTTCCATTTTGTCCATCCATGTGTACATTTGTGTCATCCGTGTGTGGCGTCTATGTGACACTTACTGGAAAAAATGCATGCCATTGAAGTGAATGGTTTTTATTAGGGATGAGTAAGCACCACAATGCTCCAGTATACTCAAATCCAGCAGGTCGAATGCTCAGATTTGAGGAACAAGTATAATAGAAGTCAATGGGAAACTCAAACATTTTTCCGGAAGACCCTAGAAGGAGGGCTCAAAAGTAATGGGGCAACACGGGAAGATGATTAGATGCATCTCTGACTCCCAGGATACTGCGAGAATAATGCTGTTAAAGTATTAGGTTGTGTGCACACATTGCATTTTCATCACTTTTTGATTAATTTTTGAATGCAGATTTGTCACACAACCTGAAGGGAATCCTGAATGCCAGCAAAGTCAATGGGCCCTTTCACACTTGCATTTGGGTTGCGTTTGCATTTGTATGCATTTTTACCACTAAAAACGCATCCAAACGCATGCGTTAAAGCACCCATAGACTGCAACGCAAAACATATTGCAAACGCATGCAAAAACGCATGTCATTTTGTAAAAATGCAAAACGCATGCGTTTTTGCAAACGCAGCCAAAAATGTGGGTTGCTGCGTCTAGGGCTGCATTTGCAAAAACGCATGTATTTTGCATCTTTGCATTGCAGCCTATGGGTGCGTTAACACGTGTTTGGATTTGTTTTTAGTGGTAAAAATGCATACAAATGCAGGCAAGCGCTGCCCAGCCTTAGGACGGCTTCACACTGCGGCGTGATCCGGTTCGGGGCTGTCCAGGATGCCCTTACAGCCGCGGACCGGATCACCACACAGGATTGGGGGGTTAATATGCCCTCCGATCCGGTGTGCAGCGCACGCAGTTCCCGCTGCTAAGTCAGGACTGCGGGCGCCGTGGTCCTGACCTGTCAGCGGCTGCAGCTGCGTGCGCTGCACACCGGACCGGAGGGCATATTAGCCCCAAATCCTGTGTGCTGATCCGGTTCGCGGCTGTCTGGGTCATCCCGGACAGCCCCGGACCGGATCACGCCGCAGTGTGAAGCCAGCCTTAGATGTGAACTAGTCCAATGAGATTCCTGAAGGTGTTGTGCATGTGTTGCTTATTTGTGAATGGCAGATTTTCTGCAGAAAATAATTCGTAGCATGTCAATTCCTTGGGTATGTGCACACCTTATGTATATGGTTGCAGAAATTATTACATCATTTCTGCATCCCTTGGCAGGAAAAACAGTGGCAAAAACATGTGTTTTGCCGAGTCCTTGCCACATTTTCTATGCGTTTTTGCATGTGTCTTAGGCAGGCTTTGCACCACAATTTTTCCCTGTTCAATGCATCCTGCAAAACACCGGACAGAACGTGATAGAAACTGCCAGCCCTGTACAAACAGATCCTGTTTTGTGCCGGAATCAGCGGCTGGCGCTGTCCAGTGCTGAGATTTCAGCATAGCGGCTGGAGGGGAGCTAGCTGCGTGGCTGAAATTTCAGCTGCGGCTCTTTCAGCTGTGCTGTCCAGGTGCTGAGCGGGCGCCGCTTGAATTTCAGAGCCGCAACTTGTTCAGCACCCGACGTTCGGGAACCGGATCGTTTTCTGCTGAATCCGGCACGATCCAGCATCTATAGCCTTCCACGTTATGGGTGCCGGATCACCCCGGATCCAGGGGGATCCGGTTTTGTTCAATTTTTGCCCCGAACACAAAAATGCTGCATGCTCTGATTTTGTGACCGGGGGAAAAAACGAAATAAAATGGATCCAGCCGGACAGACACCAAACCGGATGGCAAATAACTCCCATCCGGCCCCATCTGGCACCATAGGGATACAATAGGGGCAAAATCGGATCCGGGGCTGTCCGGTTCACACCTGACAGCCCCGGATCCAAAAAATCATGGTGTGAAGCTGGCCTTACACCTACAGTCAAAAACACCCCAAAACATTTTTTTTTTGACGCTGAGTTTTTCCTGTCAGGAGATGCAGACATTTCTGCAGCTAAATACTCAATATGTGCATACACCCTTACAATACTTCAATATACTGCTCATGCAACCTACAAACAATAGTCTTATTCAGGGCTACATATTTTCTTTTCTTTACTAACCCCTTCACGACAAAAGAGATATAGGCTGGGGTCACACTTGTTAAGGTAATTGCGGTGACCGCATCCAGATCCAGATGCGGTTAACGCAATTGCCTTCACACACATTTTTTAGCAAAAATGTGTTGTGTAAACAGCAATGCGGTAACTGGATTGCTCCAGATGTGTAATCCTGAGCAATGTGGTTACCATCTACTTTGCTCATCCCTGCTGCCACAGGGATGAACAAAGTGTTAAATGTTATTAAAACATTAAATATTAATAGTAGCTGTGGGCAACATGTCTGTAGTGGGTGCCCACCCCCCTAAGACATGCTGTCCACTCCTGTGGGCATGTGAGGTGTTAATGCAGCAGTTATACTATTGCCGGCTTTTGTCGGCTTTGTACAAATTTCTGAATGAAGCCGCGGCTCCTGACAGTACTGGAGATACTGTACCTAATGTACGTATAGCATCAGCCGCTGTCCTTGGTCCTGTAACCATTAACATAAGGTCTATGGCGGTGCGCTGCCCATAGACTTAATGTGACTGCTTACAGCGGCTGATACTATAAGTAAAAGTGCAAAAATAAAATTTTGCAAAAATATGAGAATATTTAAAAAAAAAAAAGTTCAAATCATCTCCATTCTAATATATAAAGCTGAATAAATGTATGTGTGTGTGTATATGTGTGTGTATGTATGTATGTATGTGTGTGCATGTGTATGTATATGTGTGTGCATGTATGTCCACTGAAAAATAGGCACTGTTGCATTTACAATCACAAAATTTTGCAGAGACACCTTACTTGACTCAGGGAACGTTACAGACTATGCTTTGATGCAAAATTAAATGCTTAAACTGTTGACAGGCATGCAGCCAGAAGTTCATATACTACTGGGCCAATATTTTTCTGCAACACTATAATTTCTCATATTTCTTCTGTAGTTACCACTTTCATGCATCAGAATTATTGCATTATTCATCCAGCCAAGAACTGTAAAACTCAACATACCCCCACCTAATAAACAAGATAAATTGTGGAGAATTTCATTTCTAAGGGAATATTGATTCAGTAAAGGAAATACTTCATTTTCTGATGTGTTTTAGATATCCACAAAATACCTTTTAGCTTTTGTAATTAGTGAAGTCATTAAAAAATCAATGTCCTGGTCTACAGTTTTGACAAAATAACACATTTTTCTTCATGAAGGCTTACTTTATTTTAATAGAGTAATTTTTACAGTATATCTGAGCATATTGTGCATATTTTGTAATAAATGGTTTTGGTTTTAAGTGACTAAGATTGAACCTACACTTTTTTATGAAGGTCCCTTAGGTTTTATAGCATTTTATTCATTGGACCAACAGCTTATGCTCCAAAGCTGGATATATAATATAAACTACCATCTTGGAAGCAGTTTCGGACTGGAGTGCCTAGGGCCTACAAGAGGAATTGACTCCACACAGCCCTACCTAGTGCTACTCTACATAGACATTTTACCAGTCCATACTCCAGCCTCATGTACTGTATGAGAGACACAAAATAGTGTGTAAAAAAAGTGTGTGACCCTAACTAAATTTGTTGCATTTTTCTGCTTACATGTGCAACCAAAAGAAATTTAAATAACCAGGGACTGATAACCTAATCCCCCCTCCCTTACATATAGCATATATAACTGTCATGTCCTCAGCTGCAGCACTGGTTTCTCATGGACATGGATACTAGTGCTCATCATGTCTATGCGCCTCACCCGCTCTGTACCAGAGCCCACCACACAGCTCCACTAATTCCACTCACCATGCCTGTGGTTCCATGCAGCTGTCTGCTTCATTATTTTCCAGAAACCTGTATCCTATTGGCAGGTCTCCTGATAAAATTCTTAGGCTACGTTCACACGCTGCGTAATGGCAGCATTTTACTGCGCTTTCTGCGTTTATGCGACGCTTTTTTATGCGCGCCTAACCTATGGGTTTTGCTGAAATGCATGCACATGTTGCGCTTTTGCACTTTTTTTACGCACGCACTTTCACTGCAAAAGTGCGTGCATAAAAAGAATAGACATGTCAATTCTTTTTGCGCTTTTCTGTGCGCTTTTGCCATTGCTCACATGTTAAAATGGCCTTGGGAAAAGCATGCAGAAAAAAGCGCACAAAAGCCGCGTAACTGCGTAATAAAACACAACTGTATAAAAAAGCGCAAAAAATGTGCAATATGTGAACGTAGCCTTAGGTTGCACGTCCCACATCCTGCACACACTTAAAGAAGCACTACACCTGTTCCCTATTAGGGCTCTCAGCCTGAGTGCTGAGCTGCTCTGTGCATAAAAGGCATCCTCACCCCATGGGAGGTGCCTGAGCAACGTTTTCACTTACTAGAAATGTTGCCTCTGTCCAGGTCACACTCCTGCAGTGCTCAGTACTAGGAAGACTGTTGCCTTGCATTATACTAAAACCTCTGTCGCCACAAAATCCTCTGATGACACTTCATTATCTTGGATCTTTCCGGATGCCTCCGAATTCCACCCTGGGCTCACCAAGCCTTTCCGGAAGTGCACAAAACTGTCCAGATTCCTATACCAACTGGATGAGCCTTTCTGGGATTCACCCCACTGACAGAGCTAGTGTTCAACAGTTTCCACATGTCTTCTGTTCAGTCTGTAGGAGTCGCCCCTCTAGTCCAGGATTTGCAGCATATAGACCTCCTGGCGCTGTACCACATGTATCCCTGTACAGAGGCTCCCTCACCGGTGCTCCACTAAGAGTGTTCGGTGTCTCGATCCAGCAGGTCCTTCCCTCAGATACCTTTCCGTTTGTTAAACTTGCCTTAATAAATATCCTTGGTTTTACTGAAGTTACTCTCCAGTCTCTTGCTGTATCAGGTATTCAGCTATCCATCAGTGGTTCTGTGAGTTCACTTAACAATAACCATGTCCCTTCTTCCCCACATATAGCATATAATAGCATATATAAACTAGTCCTTCTCCACCACATTTATAATATAAAGCCTAGTCCCCCTTCCCCAACAAATAGCATATATAGGCAAGTACCCCCTCTCTGACATATAACCTATATAGCCTAGCTCCCTCCCCCACATACAGCCTATATAACCTAGTCCCTCCTTCTCCAGATATAGCATACACAACCTAGTCCTCTCTCTCCCACATATAGTTTATATAATATCCAAAAAACTATTCCAAAAGGATTAGATAAAACCCCATACATAACATGAAATCACAAGTAGTTGATAAAAACATTACCTTTTTATTTGTAATCATTTAAAATTAGATTCTATGTTAAAAATACGCGAGTACAATTAGAGAGAGGCTGATGAGCACAACTAAACAGATGTACACAGCCTATAGATTAATAGAGACAATAGATTCACAATATAATCATATAATCATAGGTACATCTCCAACAACCATTCCTGTGTACTTTTGGATGTGTGCTTTGTGTCATTGTCTCGCTGAAGGACCCGTGATCTTTGACTCAAACCAAGTTTTCTTACACTGGGTTGAACATTTTGCTCTAAATTCTTTTGATAATTCTCTGATTTCATGATTCTTGTGATACAGTCAAGGCTTCCAGTACCAGATGCAGTAAAGAACTCTACCTCATCATGGTTCCTCCACCATGCTTAACTGTTGGTAGGATGTTCTTTTCCATATAAGCTTAATTTCACCATCTGTAAACAAACTATTGCTTTGCATTGCCAAAAAGTTCTATTTTTGTTTCATCTGTCCACAAAACATTTTCCCAGAAGGATTGTGGTTTGTTAAGGTACTCTTTGGCAAACATCAGTTCTTCCTTTTTCTGTCTTTTTCAGCAATGGTTTCTTCCTTGACCTTCACCCATAAAACTCCACTTGCGTTAGTGTGCGGCGTATGGTACTTGTTAAAACCATGACCCCAGACTGTTCCAAGTTTGCCTTCAGGTCTTTTGGATGCTTTACATGTTTTTCGCACCATACACACCAACTTTTGAAGACATCTCTTGTCAATTTCCCTCTTTCCCCCATGTCCAGGGAGGTTCTTGACAGGTCCTTGCTTGGCAAACTTTCTAATAACTTTCCCCGCTGTGTTGAAACTGGAATACTAAGGTCTTTGGAGATGGCCTTATAACGTTTGGAAGTCTTGTGTTTGTTAATAATTGCAGTTTTGATGTCCTCAGACAGTTCTTTTGTCTTCACCATTGTAACAGAGTAACAAGGCTTAACATGTGGCTTTTATAACACTGATGTCATAATTCACTGGCTAATTCGCTGGCTATTCACTGGCTGTGTGGAGTGGATGTAGCTATGTGGAGTGGGTGGGGCTATGGGGAGTGGGTAAGACTATGTTGAATGGGTAGGCTTGATACATTTATAAACACACACATAGATACATACACTCAGTTTTATATATTATATTTATAATATATAAAGCTGAGTGTATGTATGTGTGTATGTATGTATGATAGATCTGCCCCCTCCAGATATCCTCACCCACTTCATACTGTCACCCCACCCCATCAAATAGCTCTGCCCTCTCCAGATAGCCCCCAACCCACTTCTTAGCTCAGCCCCCTTGAGATAACCCCGCCACTCCAGTTTGCCCAGCCCACATCATAGCCCTGCCATGTTAGCCCCACCCACTCCATAGCTCAGCACCCCCGGTTAGCCCCACCCACTTCATAGCTCTACAGTTAGTTACTATGCGCGGGCAATGAAGAGGTTATATAAACTCTAAAAATCAGGGGTTAGCTAAAGAACAGCTGTTAAGTGGCTAAAGTACCAAGTGCTATGGGATAGTATGCATATACATCAAAAGAGAGCTATGTAAAGATACAACATATTATCCTGTGTTCAGTGTATCACCAGCAGGGACCCTCTGATGCACATTTCTCATTCTTCTTCAGGAGAACGTGTAGTCATGTTACTCCTGTACCTTTTGTACTACAGTTAGTACACAAATAGACCCGCAGGTCAGTCCACATTTACTCTAGATTAATAAGGTGGCTGAACGTTTTCCTGTTTGTGAAATGGAAACACATTGCTGGACTCACTTCATAGCAATTAATTATCCTGGAAGCGCTGTTCAGGGTTGGCCGAATTGTAGATTTATGTACTACTGTAACCTCTGGAGATTATTATCACACCGTGAGGTTTGCAGGACTCCAGAGGCACCAGCAGCTTCATTTACCTGTTTGCTGCTATGTCATGATATGTTAGCACCTGCTCTCATAGGCTTTATTCACACATCAGTTTTTTTGATTAGTATTTGAACAATATTTGCATGTCAAAACCAGGAATATCTCCAAAACACAGAACAGGTGTCAATCTTTCAATTAGAGTTTTTCTCTGTAAGTTAAGGTAAAAAGTGTTTGTACCGTGTAAGCTATTCAATTGAAAAATATTGGAATCTGAGAGTCCTCAGTGATTGATTCCTTTTAATGGCTAACTGACAGCATGGCAAGAAATGGCCTCTTCATCAGGCTTAATAATGACACAACTTCTGAAGACACACATATATACACACATATACGGGGTTGGATAATGCAGTACATAAGACAGGTGACATGAAGCAGAGTATAGTGGTAAGTCTTGGGAGAGGGGAGGAGCAGCTAGGGAAGTAGAATCAGAGTTCAGAGTGTCACTGCAACGTCCAGTTTTATCCAGACCTTTAGTAGGACAAAATGAGAGTCGCCTAGAAAGCACAGCAAGTTCCACTTTGTTGGGTTTGTAATCCGAGAGATTGATGACACAGTTAGGCTGGGGTCACAGTTGACATGCATTTTTTTAGTGCCTTTTAAAAACGCATGCTTTTTTACATGCGTTTTTCATGTCAGCATGAGTTTTTTAAGGTGTCTGATGGCTCCCTGCGTTTTTGGCTGCGTTTTTGAATCTGCACATAAAAATAGTGCTTGTAGTATTTTTTTGAGCGTTTTGAAAAACGCATGCGTTTTTGTAGAAAACGCATGCGTTTTTATAACATGGGTTCCTATGGAAAACGCATGCAAAAATGCATGTACAGTTAGCACCTTTTAGTGCCATTCAAAAACGCATGCGTTTCCCATAGGAGCCCATGTTAAAAAAACGCATGCGTTTCCGGAAAAACGCATGCGTTTTTTTTAACATGGGCTCCTATGGGAAACGCATGCGTTTTTGAATGGCACTAAAAGGTGCTAACTGTACATGCGTTTTTGCATGCGTTTTCCATAGGAACCCATGTTATAAAAACGCATGCGTTTTCTACAAAAACGCATGCGTTTTTTTTACAAAAACGCATGCGTTTTTGGATATGCTCCAAAAACGCAAGGGACAGTCACACATGCTTTTTGGCTATTAGGGCATGCGTTTTTTAACATGGGGGCCTATGGGTGCGTTTTTTACATGCGTTTTTGAAAACGCAGGTCTCCAAAAATGCATGTGAAAAATGGTACTGTGACCCCAGCCTTAGATGTGTTTGTGTCTTGACAAGAGTGGTTGTCCAAGTTGTCAGGTTTATCTTATCTCTGAACTCTGATTTTACTTCCCTAGCTGCTCTTCCCCTCTCCTAAAACTGACCACTATATTTTGCTTCACGTCACCTGTCTTATGTACTGCACTATCCAACCCTATTTATGTGTATATATGTGTGTGTTCAGAAGTTGTGTCATTATAAAGCCTGATGAAGAGGCCCATAGAGTCTTGAAAGCTTGCTTCACTTACCATCTTTTCAGTTAGCCGTTAAAAGGTATCAATCACTGAGGACTTGCAAATTTAAAAAAAAATTAATTTGTAAATTATACTCCTGGTTTTAGCAAACAAACACTGATGAAAAATACTGACCAAATTCTGAAGTGTGAATAAACCCTTAATCCAATGAATCAATCTGTCAGAAACCTTCCTCATTAGGCATTTATCTGCATGAACATGTTCATGGTGTCTTTCAACCACAATTGTCTTCACAGTACAATGACCATGCTCACGTTTTTACAAAATACTGTATCTAATTTTTGTAATACCCTTTTCGTGGCAATGCACTTTTTGACACTTTTCAGCAGCATAGAGACCCTTTTTCTTTTCTATTTTGCTTGAAACCTGTGGCCTGTGTATAGTATAAAACATTCTTCTTAAATAGTTGTCCTTTTATTGGGCTTACATGGTAACACAAGGCCCACTCATCACATATACCAAAATAAATATCTAACACATACTAACGTATTTTTTGGAGAAAAAAGTCAGTGGTGTTTATTATGAGTAAAAATAAATAGATTTAAAATTCCAATATATTAACCATCTTCCAACCAATAACTAATAAATACATTATTACCAAATCCACCCAGCAAAACTGGGAGATCTTCCCATTAATAAACACAGCATAAATAAGAAGGGGCTGGGTTGTTTGGTTGAGTGCCTTCAGGCTTGAATTTCTTCTGTCAAGTGACCGCTGGACCCAGTAATGACGGCTTTTTATAAGTGAGATTGTAACAAGAAAACCCTGGATCAGCCAATGGGAAATAAGGGCGCGCAGAACAGCTGGATCTCATTCTGTCCACCTGTATTACATCATATATAGTATTACTGTAAATAGGAACTTTAGCAATGGTAAAATAAAACACTGACTAAAACTGGGGAGAAGAGAATACTGTAAGGAAAAGAAGAGAGGAATGAAATGGGAATAAGATGCAATAAAACCAGTCAAATTACACAAGTGGGGGCCTGTGCGGCCATGTGTGCCCTGATCTAAAAGTATGAAGGGCCCCTCCTTAGTAGCACAAAGTCCACTCACCTCAAATACCAAAATAAATAAATGACACATACTAAGATAGTTTATTGAAGAAAATTGGTCGGGTATATTACGAGTAACAATAAATAGATTAAAAATGTAAATATATTATCAATATTCAGATAACCCACCAATATCTAATAAATATTTTATTACCAAGTCCACCCAGCAAACCTGGCAATTTTCTAAACTTCAAGACTCAATGAGACTTGCCCCCTCCCCACCATACCACAGCCATTTTTCAATATCATTTTGTAACTCAAGATTAAAAATGTCCAGTCTAATTTCAGAGAAACGCACCACATCATTTTTGTGGAGACTTAAAGTAAAAGCCTTCAAGGTCTGCATGCCTACAGGACAAAACTCCCAACATAGGCAAAAATGTCTCAATATTTTTATTAAAAGGAACCTGTCAGGTTGTTTATGCCCCCAAACCCATCACTACCTGTCCAGGCAGCTTCTTACTACATCCCTAAAGGGGATGTCACACGCGTCAATATCGCTGTCGATGTCGCTGCTGCACGTGACGTTGCAGCGATATTGACGCGTGTGACATACTGAATCAACCAGCGATAAATCGCTGGTGGATCATCGCCAGGTTTTCGGACTGGACCGAAAACCTGGCGATGGTCGCCCGGTGTACACGCAGCATCGCTGCGTGTGACACTGGGAGATGCGCTCAGCCAGCTCCCAGCGCCTCTCAGGAAGCGCTGGGAGCTGGTATCCAGGGTAAACTGCGGGTAACTAGGCAGCGCGCGCTGCCTAGATACCCGATGTATACCTTAGTTACCAGCCTTCTCAGCTCAACGGCTGGTATCTAAGGTACTCAGCGGGTAACTAGGGTCCCTAGGACAAATTCTCCCGGATGCCCTCTTCTGAGTCCAGTGAGTAAAGAAATGTCCAACAATCACAATAACTAGTGATCCTAGAGAATTAATAAAGAAGAAGACAAAATACTATATTAATAAGTTAGGCCTTACATAAAATTTAAATCTATTCGATTCACAACGACCTTGCCTCCAAATTGTGCAATTTTGAAGACCCAGTCTAACTGCCTCTATCGCGGCACTGATTCTAAATGAGTGGGAAGAAATGTTAACATTATCCAGGTTTAACTTATTTAAACAAATCCTTAAAACAGAATTAAACTGACAAATAGTCAAGCGGGATTAATCCTGGTGAATTTAAAAGGAGCAATTAACTGAATGCCTAAACGTCAGCCAATTTATAACATTAGAATCTGAGCATAGGCTAGAATCTGTCATAGGGTTTAAGCAAATGCATGTAACTTTCCCGAACAGATCGGTTTTTGATCTGCATACATAGATAAAAACTGAGGATTCCTTAATCAAGACATCCAACCATAGCAAGGCAGAGACCCTTTGTTTGTTTGTAGACACCAGGTCACTCACTCTCAACACTGCAAAAAATGCGAGAACTAACACTATTCGAAAATAAGATGGCTTCGAACATGATGGAACAGACTTCCAATAAAACTTGCCATAATTTTCCCCATAAACATAAGAAAACCAGACTTTTAAGGCCCAGTCACACATAACGACGCACCAGCGATCCCGATAACGATGTGCAGAGATGACTGGTGTGTCGTTTTTTACATCGCTGGTAAGATGTCAAACAGGCATCTCACCAGCGATGTGAAAAACGACGCACCAGCGATCCAGAATTATACCGAGGTCTTTGGGAATTGTCACTCCATAGCGTAGCATTGAGATCGTTGGTCATTGTCCCTGTCAAACACAACGATGTAGCGCTCCCAGCGGGAGCGCAACGACGTAGAAATGATCCAGAGCAGTGTGTAACGATCAACGATCTCACAGCAGAGCCCAGATTGTTGGTGCGTGTCATACATAACGAGATCGCTTACGGGATCGCTGTTGCATCACAAAATCTGTGATGCTACAGTGATCTCATTACCGATCTCGTTATGTGTGACAGGGCCTTAAGTATCAGAACAACAATGGGTTTTTCCTATAACCTTTTAAGCAGTGTTTGCTAAGGCCACATTCCCAGATAATTTTAGAAAAAATGTAATACTTGCCAAAGTTTTTGCCATGGAGGAAAAATACATTTTCTGGCACGTTATTAGCATATTAATGAAATGCAAAAATACCTGCACCTTACTCTGACTATAATCTGCTAAGATAAAATAAAAAATTTTATCCAACTCCTCCATGCAACGGGGTAGTCAGCTCATGTTTTTGCAGCCAACGACCTCTATATGTACAAAGGAATAATTCCATATCAGATTCCACAGATGACAAGGACAAGGGATTCCTTCCTGGTTTGCAGCTGGAGCCAACCTCCGAAAAGCCTACTCCCGCTGGCGATGCGATAAAAAAAATTCTTCTTGCCTTCAATGTAAGTAGCCTTTAACCAAATATTAAAATTGAGACAAAAAAGAACCAGATGCCTAAGCAATTTAACAGCCCATTAACCCTTTATCGAAAAAGTATTGATTACTAACATAACACCCTTATTGTCTGACTGCAACCAAATTATTAATGCTACTAAAACCAGAAAAAGTTTAAAACCCAGAACATTCCTACAAACCCTGTTACTAATCAAAGACTATGACATGTATAAAGGCATCTTAACCAACACCACTCACAGCAACCAGTAGCTGTGATTTCCTTGCTGTGCAGCTCAGGCGACAGCCTTGCCATGGCCCTAACAATCCAGGAAAAATAATGAGCAAAGTCCGACTCCAATACATGATTAATCATGATTAAGGGTCCTGTACCTGAAATGCATTGAGACCGCTAGTCATGTAAACTGCACTGTTTGTTGTCATACACCTTTATTCAAGTTATTAAAGAAGAAATAGTGCGTTGAGCCGGACTTTGCTTATTATCTTTTAGGATCAGTTAACAACAATAATAATTCTGAGGCCACGAAATCATGTTGCCAATAACTACAACCATTAAAATTATCTAAAAACTCCAACCAAATAGCCAAGTCACTCCTAATATCACTATTCAATCTAATATGAGCCCAATGAGACTTTAAACCTATCATAACTTCATATTGTCTCTTAAAAAAATCTCTAGCCATAGGTATGATTCTAGGAGCAAAATTTAGTGCACCTAACAAAGACTTCAAATTTTTTAACATACGGTAGTTTTTTTCCTTTTGCTAACATTTCTATGATTAAACTTTCAAGTTTGATTAATTATGTATCAGGAAGTCTACATTCTATCCTATTTAAAACCAGAGTCCCTATGAAATAGTCACTCCACTAAAATCATATGTTTCAACAGAAAAAGAGCCTTTTTCTATAGGAATGATTAAAATTAGTCTCCAAATGTAATTTCAAATCTTTATTAATCCTTTTTACAAAAAAATTAAAATATTACATCAGAGCATTCCCTCATAAGGGATCCATATATTTCAGCAACTACAGTCAATATTACATAGTACATGTATATTACACTTGACAATTCATCATATAGCCACAGTATAACATATCTTTCATACACTGCTGGCAGGATTCACTGGCTATAGATGTGGATAATAAGGACGGAGCAATCACCAAACACTCATATATGTGGTATGTTATTTGGCCACTATCCTCACTCTCACTGAGGCTAAAGGCACTCCCTCCGGTCTCACTAATTAGTAATGAGCACCCTTGGTGCCACCGCGCCTTATTTCTCAATCCATAATGTATAATCCGAACTCTTAGAAATGGTGGAAGACATGTACCTGATTACCGCTGTGCTGTGAATATGGTCCCTTCTCCCCTACGTCCGTTTCGCAACCTCGCTTCTTCCCGGGGGGCGTAGTATCAATGAGTATCCGTGGGCTCTTTATATGACCCCCATCCAATCATTTTATGCCACGTCACAAATCGCACGCACACACCTCCATTGATGGCGCTGCCCAATCGCATCGCGCTCCCCTAGCCCCGCCCATCCGCGGCCTGACGTGCTGTATACGTGATGTATCAGGAAGTCACATTCTATCCTATTTGAATCAATAATGATCCCTAAAAACTCTAAACAACAACTACATTGGACAGTCTTTTCCTCTGCAAGCAGAACACCAAAATTATCGACTATTTTCATGAAAACTGATAACAAGGTGCTCCAAAAATCTTATTCCATGCTAGCTGCAAATAAAACATCATTTAGATAAATGTAAGACTTCACAATTAAAAACCTCAAAGGCCTCACAGTAAAAACATGACAAAGTAAAACCCATAGGTAGACATTTGTTGAAATAAAACTTACAATCAAATTGAAATCCTACAGAATTAAACCCTACTGGATTAACTGGAAGAAGTCTGAAAGCTGATTTAATATCAGCTTTTGCTAAAAAAAAGCACCATGGCCATAAATATTTCAATAAATTGATTGCCTGGTCAAATGATGTGTACCTAACAGAGCTTCAGATTTATCAACCTCATCATTAATGGTATCCTTTACACGCCGCGACGGCAGGCTGGATACATCCCGCTACAGGCTACAAATGTAGCTTGTAGCGCCAATGTAGCCCTGTCGTAGCGGCGTCTGACGACGTGACGATAAAGCCGGCAACAGATACATCTGTTTCCTAGCTCTGCTCGAAAACTGATGGCTACAAACGCCGATGGTAGCGAGCTGTATCGGCGTGTAAAGAAGCAACGGAAGGGAACTCGGGACAGCCTGCGATGTAGCTAAGGCGTGACCCTGGCTCCGTTGTTACCGCGCCCCATGTGCGATCATTGGTGGAAGATGGTGCGTTGCGATTGGTTGTCGCCGCACAGGGCGGCATATTTAAGGAGCTGATGAGTCACACTACACAATCGCATCGAGCGTGCTGTATTACTCAGCCTCCTGCGTTGCCTGCCCAATCATGATGTTCTTGCTTCGTCCTATCAGCGTACGGACGGCTCGTAAACCCACAATTGTGGCATGCCTGTGTGCTGTCCCTGCTGCACCAGGTACGCCCATAGTAGCTGGTTGTAGCGGTGTGTAAATGAGCTACAGCTAGCTACTTGAGAACACCCGGCGATGTAGCTAGCTATAGATGTAGCGTGGCGTAGCGCATCTTGTCGCGGCGTGTAAAGGTGATGCGTTGAGCGTTTTTTTAACCGTTTGAGCGTGCTCGTGCACGTGAAGTAGCGGGATGTATCCAGCCTGCCGTCGCGGGTGTAAAGGTACCATTAGGGATGAATACCTGGGATATTTACAGATGATCGATTAACCTAAAATACACTCTTAGTCTCTTAATGGTACCTTTACACGCCGCTACCGAAGGTACAACAAGTAGGCACCGCACGTGCACGCGCATGTTTTCAACGGTTGCTAACGGTACCTGATACCGCAATTACACGCCGCCACAAGGTGCTCCACAGAAGATATTTGCGTTCCCCGACGTGCCGACGGGTGCTGCAGGTTACCTTCTGTGGAGCACCTTCCCTGATATACACGCCGCCACCACAAGGGAATCTGGGCGTACATATTGTGCGCCGTAACTACATAAGCGTGACAGAGTTGTGTAATACGCGGCGCTCGTACGGTGATTGGACAATGCAATAAACATTATGATTGACCAGCCAACGCAGGGAGGCTGGCTAATACATGACGCTATAGCAAATGTGTATTGTGACTGGTCAGCTCATTAAATATGCCGCCCTGTGCAGGAACAGCCAATGGGTACACAGTACTCTCCACCAATGATCGCTGATGGGGCGTGGTATACATGACGCTGTAGCACGCCCCAGGGAACTCAAATACCGTACCTGTGCCCCGATTACACACCGCTACCATACGTTTTATACCTACTTGTTTTTCAGCACGGCTGAAAGACAGGTATCCGAAGAGACAGGACTGTACAACCTGAATTACACGCCTCCACTTTGCGGTGTTTTGAAGGTAAAAGGTACAATTTTGTCTCCGCACCTGCCGGTTTCTCCCCTTTCGGTAGCGGGGGTAAAGGTACCATTAAGTACTACTCCTAATGGGGAAATTCTGAACATTTTTGAAATGGTTGGCTTTTAAAAATGGATGCTCAATCCTACCCAGTAAAGTTCCTTGTGATTTTTTTCACCCAACTGATTTAAAAAAAAATATACAGATTTTAAATTATCGCCCAACGGGAGCCCAAGGCCCTGGAACTCAGGAACCATAAAAACCATCACAAAAGCTGGTAATAAATCAGCTTCAGTTTTGAAGCAACCCAAAAAAATCGCTTGAGGCACGTAAGCATTTTTGGACAGCTCCCCCGGGCTGTTGATGCTTTTTAAGCAGGGAGACCCTAGTACCAGGCTGCTACTGGCCTGATTAAATTGATTTGTTTGAAACATTTAGACATGGGATGGGAGCCCCTTCAGAAGGAGAAACACATGATGAAATCTACACTTTGGGAAATCACTTACAGGTAGCTTCATTAAATGCAAAAACAAACTGCCTTTTTAAACATTCTGGGCCTAGGTGAGATGGTTCACAGAAAAATTCTTTTGTGATAGCATATGCAAAATTTCACTTCAGTGAGTAAGTAGACTCTAATGCCATCTAATAAAGGTAGCAATCCTAAAAGCATAATTAACTCTTTAACAAGCCTTTTAATATACTTGGGAATTTGTGCCAGATCAAACTCCCAAACTGCAGGTCCTGCGTTTCGAGGTGACTGCCCCTCATCATTGTAGTGTGTGGCATTTTTTCTGATCTGGCTGAATGAGAGGCCTGGGAAACAGCTATTCTCCTTGTGGAGTGCATTCTGACAGCCGGCAGGAGGAGACTTTAAAGCCACAATGCTCCTCTGGGAAATTGCATACCCAAATTGTCACTTCAGTGAGGAATTAAAACAAACTCTAATGATACAAAATTCAGCCACAACCCAACATCCTTCACCCCCACTTTAGGGATGGATGAACTGCCAGGCTTTGTCAAATGCCTCATCTAATAGTACCATCAATGCCGCCAAAATCATTCTATGGAGGAGCAGGAGCTATATGCAAAAAACAACAACATTCTATGAAGGGAGAGATCTGGAGGGCAAAACCAACATTCTATGGGGGAAAGGGGCTAGAGGCAGTTTTCAGACAATATTCTATGGAGGGGGAAGAGCTAAGCCAGAACCTGACAACAATCTATGGGGGGGGGAGGGGGGCTAGAGGCAGAATCAACAAGATTCTATGGAGGGGAAGGAGCTAGAGGCAGAACCAGACAAATTCTATGGAGAGGCAGGAGCTAGAGGAAGAACCAGACAAGACGCTGTGGAGGGGGAGGAGCTAGAGGCAAAAACCCAGACAACATTCTATGGAGAAGGAGCTAGAAGCGAACCAGACTACAGTCTATGGAGGGGGGAGCTAGAAGGAAAAACCAACAACATCTATGGGGGGGAAGGAGCTAAAAGGGGAGAACCAGACAACATTCTGGGGAGAGATAGGACACCCTGTTTCCCTGAAAATAGGGCGCCCCCCGAAAGTAAGGCATGCTTGGGCAGGTGCCCTACCTCCTAAAAAGGCACCCCCCGATTATTAGGCAAACTTCCTCAGCATGCCCCCCGATCACAAGACTGGGGAAAGCTCTGTGTCCGCTCCCCGCTATCCCCGCTGTTTCGGGTGCCCCCCCCTCTGTACCGCTTTTTGCCATCTGCAGTGCTCACGGAGCCCCCCAGGAGCACAGCCATGAATCAGACTCCGGGGCTCTGTGCCGGTCCCTCCTCCATGAGCCCTGCGCCAATCACAGTGCAGGAATCATGGGCCAGCTGACGTCAGTACCTCTTATTTGTTTTCCTGGGCTGGGGGATTGGCCCAAGGCTCCTGCGCTGTGATTGGCCCAGGGCACTGTGCTGTGATTGGCCCAGGGCTCCTGCGCTCTGATTGGCCCAGGGCTCCTCCACGTGCACCACCAAAGCAGCACCGCAAGGAAAGAAATTGAAAAAAAAAAGAAGTATGGTAAGAAAGTGAAAGTGTGTGTGTGTGTGGTGTGTGAGTGCATATACATGGGAGGCTGCAGTGGGATACGGTACTGGGATGGGAGGCTGCTGCGGGGGATACAGTACGGTACTGAGATAATGGGAGGCTGCTGCAGTGTGAACAGAAAGGTATTGGGATAAGGGAGGCTCTGCAGGGGGGATACTGTACAAACTGGGATAATGGGGCGCGCAGGGGATACCGAAAAAACGGGATATGGGAGGGGCTCCCAGTGGAATACCGACAGTAGGGGTAATGGGGGTTGTCGGGGGAAGGTAGGGGTGGGGGGCAAAGCATGGGGTACGGTACTGGGATAAAAAGGGGCGCTGCGGGGGAAAAGGTACGGGGAGGGAGGTGCGCAGGGGGAAAAATCTGGGAAAATGGGGGGTTTGTGCAGGGGGAAAGGGGGTAGGGGCTGGGTGCTGCTTTTTTTTCATTTTTTTTTGGGCAAATTAAGCCCCCCCCAAAAAAAGGGTGCCCTTTGGAAAAAAAATTAATAAAAGGAGGTCTTTGTCCCACCCCCCGGCCCGGGGCGTTTCCCCCTCCCCCTGCCTCCCCTTTCTTATCCCCTTACCCCTTACTCCTTCCAGGGGGGGGGGGCCCGTGCCCGGTACCACCATCTTCCCTGAGGTCCATTTCCCCCCCGCAGACAGCCGCCCGGGCCCAGCCCTGGGCCCTGCGCACTTCCCTCCTTCATTTCCTTCCCAGGGCCACAAGGGGGGGCCCCCACGTGCTTCAGGTTTTTTAGGAGACAGCTCCCCCTTTTCCGCCCCTTCCCCCGGCCTACCCCACAGGTTTGGGGAAAAAAAGGTCTCAGACATCCAAGACTTTCCAAAAGGGCAACTTCTATCTTACAAATTGCAGCCCCAGGCTCTCCCCAGTTAGGACCTCGTCGGTTCTTTGGGTTTAAACCCTTTTTCCTTTTTGCCCCAGGGGGGTCGGGGAGTTTTTTCTGTACTTCGTGATAGGTTTCCGGCTTTTCCCCTGATGTCACCGGCGGCTTTACCCGCTGATTTCCCCCCATTAGCCGTTCCCTGTCAACCCCTGGGTTTCAAAGGGTGTCCCCCTAGGGGCCCCTTCACAGCGTTAAGGGGGAAAACCCCTTTTGGGGGGTCAACCCTTTCCTTGGGCTCCGTTATCCCCCGGTGTTGGGTTCCGGGCCTTTCCTTGGGTCGTTTTTCTATATATTGCTGTACTTGCAAAAAAAGCTTTTTAATCTTTTTTCCGGCTGGCTCTCCCTATCGGTATCAGCAGCCGCCCTATTTGGGTCCAGGGGTTCCCCCCTGATAGATCCCAAGGGGGGACAGCTTATTTTGGGGGAAAAGGGGAAGGCAGAACCCGAACAATTCGTGGGAGGAGGGTAGGGGCAAAAACCCAACAACTTTCTGGGGAAGGGAGGCGCTGAGGCAAACCCGACAAAAATTTTTGGAGGAAAGATAAAGGCAAAACCAACAACTTCGGAAAAGGGGCGGAGCAGGGCAGAACCAGCAGCCTTTTGGGGGGGGGAACTGGGCAAAAACCTAACATTTTTTGGAGGGGGAAGGAGATAGGGAGAACCAGAAACATTTTTTGGGGGGGGGAGCTAGAGGCAGAACCAAACAACATTTTAGGAGGGGGGGGGGTAAGGGAAACCAGAAACTTCTTGGGAAGGGGGGGGCTAAAGGAAACCAGACCAAAATTTATGGAGGGGAAGAAAAAGGGAAACCAACAACATTCTGTTAAGAGGCGGGGCAGGGAAAAAAACCAACAACATTCATGGAAAGGGAACTTTAAGGCGAACCAGAAGCTAATGGAGGGGAGGGGGGGAGGCAAACCGAAAATTCTTGGGGGGGAAGGAAATTTTAGGCGAACCAGAAAATTTTGTGGGAAGTCAGGAGCTAGAGGCAAACCGACAAAATCAGGGGAGGAGGACTAGGGCTAACCCCAAGATTTTGGGGGGAAAGGAGTGAGGGAAACCAAAACTTCAGGGGGGAAGGGGGGTAGAGGCAGAACCAGAACCCCTCATGGGGGGGAAAATTTTGGGGCAAACCAAAAATTCTTTTGAGGGCGGGCAGAGGAGAACCAGAAACATTTTGTGGAGGGAAGGAGCAAGGGAGAGCCAACAACATTTATGGGGGGAAAAGGGGGTAAGGGGAACCAACAGCATATTTGGGGGGGAGGGAGAGGCAAACCAACAAGATTCTTGGAGGGGAAGTTAGGGCAAAAAAAGAAACATTTTTGGGAAGGGCAGGGCTAGGGAAGAACCAACAGGATAGGGGGGGAGGAGCAGAGGCAGAAACCGCCCAAAAATTTTATGGGGGGGAAGGGTAGGGCAGAAACCAGCAAATTCGTGGGGGGGAAGGAGTTTGAACAGAACCAAACAGAGTATATGGGGGGGGAGTAGAGGCAAAACCCCAAAAACATTCTGGGAGGGGAAGGAGAAAAAGCAAACCAGACAGCCCTTTTCGGAGGGGGGGAGCGGGGCAGAACCAAAAGATTTTGGAGGGGGGGAAACGAGGGAAAACCACCAAAAAATTTCTATAAGGGGAGGTTTTAGGGCGAAAACCCCCCCAACATTCATAAGGGGGGGATTAAAAAGGCAGAGGGGTTTTTGTGAACGCCGGGCCTAGAGCTAGAAAATTTAAATAGAAATTATTGCCCAAAAAATAAAACACTGAAAAAAGGGGGGGAGAAAAAAGGGGAAAATAAAGTTAAAAAAGTGAAAAAATAATACTAGGCAATTTACGTTGGCCTGTGTGACCACCCAAAATTTTTCCCGATTTGAGATTGATTTCAATGAAAAGCCCAGTCAAAAGCCAAACCCCCGAGTTTTTTTTGAAAAACAAAAAAGTAAAATTTTAAGACATTTAAAAAATTTAATAATAATTTCATTTAGAACGTTATTATGTGATTTATAACAATTCACCACAGGCAATAAGTAAAAACTGCGTCCCCTTTACAAAGTTCCAAGGGAAAGTTTATCCCACCCCCCGCACCCTTCCGGGCACGGGGGTTGCCTTGGACCGTTGGAAACCCCTTTTTTGAGGGAGATATTAAAAAATATTTTTAGGTTGCAAAAATTTTTTTTTCCCCAAAAAAAAATTTCAGCTTTTTTTTTTCGATGCTTTTGCTTTTATAAATTTTCCTTTTTCTTGGAAAATGGAGATGATTTTGGGAAAAAAGGAACCAAGTCATCCACTTTTTCCCCCGTCCCACTCTTGGTTTTTCAAGCAGACAATCCCCTTCCTGTGTCATCTGCCACAGTAATTTACGTATGTACTCGGCAAGATATCAAAACAAGGGGACTCCCTTCCTTTTCATAAATTTTTTAAAAACATACAAACTTTCGTTAAGAAACCACAGAGGGGCCCCTTGAAAATTTCCTTAAAATTTCACAATTTTTATATTTTCCAAAAGTTACTTTAACCGGTTCATTCCCCCCAGTCAAATATTTTACAGTGCTTGGCAGAGGAACCTTTTTATATTTAAAGGGGAACCCATTCCCAAATTACCTTTTTAAATATTTTTTTATCCCCTAAAACCCTTTTGAATTATTTTTTTTCTAAATTTCCCCACCCCTCCCTTTCCCCCCAAATCCCAAAGTTTTTTTTTTTCCTTGTACTTCCGGGAAGTTTTTTAAGAAGTCCAAATTGAGTCAACTGGCGGGGCTGAATTCCTTAGCGTCTATCCCCCCCTCCCGGGAAAAGGGTGTCCCCAGTGGGAATGCGGGGAATATATTTATTATTATTTATTTATTAAGCCCATTACCCTCTGCACTTTAAAAAGGGTTTTTTACAAACAATTAAAAAAATACAAGAAAAACTAACAGTGACAGACGGGGACAAAGGAGAGAGGACCCTGCCCTTGCCTTACATTTGGGAATGGGGGGAAAAGACGTATTGGGGGCTGCTCTGGGGTGGGGAGCACCGGCCAAAAGGTGGGGAGGGGCCCGTGGTCATTCACTTGGGGTTTGAAAAGGGTTTTGGTTCCGCTTTAAGGTTGAGTGGGGGAAAATCACGTTTGGGGGGCGATTTTTCCCGAAATGGGGGGGTATTTTTGGGGGGGAAATCTTACGATGTTAAAGAAGAACGTACAAGTGGGGAAAAAAAAAGGTCTGGGGATCAAAGATTACGATTGGTTTTATACGGGAATTATTCAAGATATAGGGGAAAACGTTGTAATGGTTTGTAACAATTTAGGAGTTTGAATTGGATTGCGGGGGGGAAATTGGGGGCCATGGGGAAATTTGAAAGGGAAGTGGAGGAACGGGGGGGAAGGGGATTAGTGGGCAGCAGAAAAGGATTTTTGGGGAGGACAGCAAAAGTGGAAAGGTAAACAAAAGCTCACACCCAAAAACCCTCTATTTCCTTTTTTTAGGAAATTTTCCACGTACATATTTTTTTTCGACCCCCTTTTATGAAATTGCATTTTTTCTGTGTATAGCACAAAAAAGCGCAACGCACAAGACGCGAATTTTTTGGCTTTTTTTTTCCCAACCCATTTATAATTGGCCCATGGGAAAAACTCGCCAAAAAGGGGGCCCAAAAAATTGAATGGTTTTCTTTTTGGGACTATTTGCAGGAAAGGGTGTCCGCAAAAAAAACGGGTCTGTAAAAGCAAGGCTTTTCGGATTTCACACTTTTCCCCACAAATAGCAATGCAAATGGTTAAATCCCTACGGTGAAGTAGCCAAAACAATTGTTTGGGTTTTAAAAAAACCTTTTTTCCTCGGGGGTTTAAAATAATTTTTAAAAAAGAAAAGAATATCTATAAAAAGAACATTGAAAGGTAATTAAATTAAAAAAAAAAACAACGGGAAACAATGAATGGTCCCCGGGATAAAAAAACAGACTTCCCCTTTACCAACGGTTTAGCATCACTTAAAGATTCCCCTAAAAAAAACCAATTGAAAAATTCAAAAGGCGGGGGGTTTTTTTTTTAAAGTGCAGATCCACTCCTTTTTTCTGGTTTAAGATAGGTTTAGAGATGGGGAAAAACTCAGCAAAAGGGGGAAAAAAGTCAAAAACTGCATAGAAAAGGGCAGATGTAGGGGTTTCTTTAAAAAAAATTTTTTCAGTATTTGGATCCGAAAACTTGCAGGCTAATAAAACCTAAAAGGGGTTAAAACACCCCTTCGGTTTAAAGGGGGGCCTGTCATTCCCCCTTTTTTTGGGAAACGGGGAAAACACCTTTTTTAAAGGCCCCCGGGGCCCCGCTGCTTTTTAAAAAGGGGTCTCCCATTTTTTTAAAAAACCCCCCCAAAAGTTTTTTGGGGTAGCTTCCATAGAATTTTAAAAGGGGGTACTTCACCAAAACAAAATTCCCCTAACGACACCCCCTGCAAGTCACGGGGTTTTTAAAGTAACACGACCTTGCCCTTAAAAACCCCCCTATGTGTGACAATTTTGCATGATCGGGCCCCCCCTTAGATCTTGATCAAAAAAATTGTTCGGGAAAATTTTTTTTTGGGCGTTGCCTGAAAAAGGAAAAGCTGAAAGTTTTTTCTAATTTTTTTTGAAAAAATGTTAAAATAAATGATCGTAGTAAATTTTTCGGCCACGGGGGGGTCATAAAAGGGGGCACAAGGGAGAAAAAAGGGGGAACCCCGGGAATAATTTTTGGGGCCTTTTTCCCCCGAGGTAAATGGAATGGGGAGATCCAAACAGAAAAGAAGACTGTCGGTTTTTCCCGGGGGGGGTTTTGGGCCTATGGAAGGACCCCTTTTGGGTTGAGCCATGTTAGATTTTTTAAAAAAGGGTTTTTTCTTAAAACCCGGGGTTTTAAAGATAAGCCTGTTCGTGAGTACAAAAGGGGGACGGGGGCAATTTTAAAAAGGGGGGTAGTCAGACGGGGGGGATTTTTTTCAAAAAAACAAAGGACTTTTTTGTGTTTTCCCGGGGAAAAGACGGGGCCCGGTTTAAAACTTTTTCAAGATATTAAAAAATTTTTACTGGGGAGAGTGTAAATTTTTAAAAAGAACCCCCCAAAAAGGGTTGGGCACTGTAAAAATAGAAAATTTTTCACCCTCCCCTTTTTTACGGGGGTTTTGCCCCGTGTGGGGAAAAAATTTTTTATACCCCAAAAGGGGGGTTTTTTAAGGGGGCCCCCGGGCATACACCCCGTAAACTGAAAAATTCCCCAAAAAAAAGATTTTTACCCCCATCCCCCGGGGCCCCAAAACCCCGTTTTTGGGGTGAAAAAAAGGGGTTTTGGGGGAAAAAATTTTAAATAAGGGGAAACGGGGGCCCAAATTTTTTGGGACTTTGCTTTTGGGGGGGGGTTTTTTAAGATTTAAAAAAGGGGGGGGAATTTGGGGCCCGGGTGCAGTAAGAGCCGGGTTTGGGCCCGTCAGAAAAAGGGGGGTTTGGGGTTTTTTGGGTTTTGTCGGGAAAATTTGGGCCCCCCCCTTGCAAAAAAAGGTACTTTAGTTTTTCCCTTAGGCTGCATAAACTGAAAACCCCTGTCGGGTTTTTGGGGGGCCCAAATCATTTTTTCCCCAAATTTTTAAATTTTTTTTTCTTTTTGAAAAATTTTTAAAAAAAAATTTTTCCACTTTTTTTTGGGGGTCCAATTTATTTTTAGAAAACACCCTATCGCTCAACAAAAAAAAACGGGCCCCTTCCCCCGGGGCCCCTTAAAAAATTGCCCCCTAGGAAGCTTTCATCGGGTGTGTAAAAAGGGGCAAACGGCCCCAAAACCCCCAATACTACCCCGGGAAGGGGCCGGGGTTTTTAACAAAATCCGTTCATTGCTGCCCTGGTGAAATCTGACGTTTGACATCTCACCAGCGATCACGTAGTGATGCCCCGGGGGATCCCCCAGGTTTTTTTCCCCTGGTCCCTGACGTGGAAAATTGCAGGGGTAAAAGGGGCCCCCCAAGGGGGGGGGAAAATTTTAAACCCCAAAAAAAAAACTCTCTAAACACAAAAAAAAGCTAAGGGGGGACAAAAGAAAGAATGGGGGCAAAAAAGGGTTTTTTTTAAAAAAATAACAATTTTTGAAAAGGGGTATAATAATAATATATGGGCGGGGCCCCCAAAAGGCTTATACAGACACTTTGCATTGCATGGTGAATGACGCCCCCGGGAAAACCCTGTTATATAAATTCCCCCAAAACATCTCCCCCTTTTAAAATTTGGGTGGTTGAAAGTGAATTTTTGGAAAATTTTTTTAAAATTTTCTTTTTGTTTTTTGGGGACTTGCTGCGTCCTAAAAATTTCAACGGAAAAATTTGTTTTTTTGGGTGCTTTTTTTTGGGGAAATTTTGTTAAACCCCCCAAAAATTTTAAAAAAAGGGCTTTTAAAACTTTAAAAAAAAAAGTGGGGTTTCCCCCCTTTAATTTTGAATGATTTTTTTTTCATGTTGCAAATGTTTTTGCCCCCAAAAAAACCCCAAACCCCCTTTGGGAAAAAACATCAAGAATAGTAAAAAAAATCCATTTTCTATTTTTTTTAAAAAAACCCCAACCCCAGTAAATAAAACCCCTTGGGAAAATAACAGTGAAAAATATTTTAAATTTTTTTCCCCTTAAAAATTTAAAAATTATTATTTTTTCACTCAACAGGGCCCCTTTTCTGGCTTCATTTTCTTCCCGCGCTTACTGCTGCAAGGGGACAATGTTCATGACGTTTCCTTTTCGAGCGAAACCCCTTTTCCCTTGTTGCTTTCTAAGACAAAAAAAATTTCCCCCCTTATTAACGCCCAAAAATTTCTACTTTAGGGGCCCCGTCCTGTGGGGTTTTCAGTTGCTTTTTTGTTTTTTTAATTAATTTTAATTTTAAAATAAATTTTTAAAAGGGGGTTTTTAAAAAATTTAAATTTCAAAAAAAAAAGAATACCTTTTTTAAAAAACATGGTTTTTACGTATGCATTAATAAATTTCTTTTTTCAAAAAATCCCCAAAAAATGACCCCAAAAAAAACATTTTTTTAAAATTCTTTAAATCGGCACTTTGGGGGGGAAAAAAATTTTTTTACCCCCTTCCCCAATTTTGTTTTTTGCCCACTATAAAAAAAATAAAAAACTACGATTTTAAGGGGGGGTTTAAATTTTTTAAAAGTGAGAGATAGAATAAAAAAATAAAAACCCAAAAATAACTTTTTCAAAATGAAAATAAATTTATTTTTCATTTTGCTGAAAAAATTTTAATTTTTTTAACCCCTCCCCAACCCTTTAAAAGGGGCCTTCAAAACAGTTTTTTTTGGGGACCCCCAATTTTTTTTGTTCAAATGGGTACATCGGATGCACTTTCCCCCCCATTTATCCCTAGGGGGCCCCCGGATGGGGTTGGGTTTTGGTTTCCCTTTTTCCAAAAAGTTTAAAAAAACAAACCTTTGCTTTCCCCATTTTGCCCCCGGAACCCCAAAAAAACCCCCCTTTTGTGTAAAAAGTGGGGGTCTGTACGTTTACAAAAAGGGCCTTGAACCCAAAAAGGGAAAAACCCTGTCCCCTCCCCGGGAAAACCGCCGGAAAGGTAAATATCCCGGGGGGAAAAATTTTTTTTTTTTTTAACATAGGGGGGGAAAAAAAGGGGGGGGCAGGTGGACCCGGAAAAGGGGCCCAAAAAACAAGGGGGGGAAAAAGGGGATGGGGGGGGGAGAGCCAGGGAAGTTTCCCCGGGAAGGGGAAAAGGGAAAAGGGGCCCCAAAAGGGTTTCCCGCATAGAAAAGGGGTAGGAAAGGGGTTTTTTTTTCCCCAAAAGAAAAGGGGTCCCGGGGGCCCCCCCAAAGGTTTTCCCGGGGGGGGCTTTTCAAAAAAAAAAGGGCCCCCCGGGAAAAACCCCCAAAAATTTGGGGGAAAAGTAAAAGGGCCCCAAGGGGGTTTTTCCCAAGGGGGCCCAAAAGGGGGCAAATGGGGGGACAACGGCGGGGGAAAAGGGGCGCATTTTTTTTTATTTTTTTCCCTATCGCATCGGCAAATTTAAAACCGCGTTATGGGGGAAAAAAACGTCCCATGATGTACCCCAAACCCAAACCCCGAAAAGGGCCTTTTTAAAATGGAAGTTAATAGGGGGATTTTGGGGAGTCCCCCCGAAATTTTCTGTTAAAAAGCTTTGGGGTTTTCTGCAAAAAGGGGCCCTGCGAAAAACCCGGGGATTTGGGAAAAGCACGCTCATTAAACCCCCCTTTTTCTTTTTTGGGATCTTTTTCCGGGAAGGGGGTTTTTAAAGTTCAAACCGTTTCAACCGGGGAGCGAATTGGGGCCCCCAAATTTGCAAAAACCCGGGGGTTTTTTTTCGGGGGTTGGACCCCGGGGAAAACGCGGCGGGGTCCCCCAAAACCCATTTTATTTTCCCCAACCCCAAAAACGTTACCCTTTAAAAAAACAGCTGTCAAAATTTTTACTAAAGTCCACAAGCTAAAATTTAATTTATCAATAACCTCTAAAAAGGGAAGACCAAAAAGCTTTTAAAAGGGGGTGTCGGGGAAAAAAAATTTTCCCAGCCCCCGCCCCCAAAGGGTGGAATAGCAAAAAATTCCCCCTAAAGGGGGACTTTTTTCACCCTTAAAAAGTTTTTTAAAACAAAAAAAAAACGAACTAAAAACCAAAGGGGGGTTTTAAAAGGGAAAAATCTTTTTGACTTTTTTTTGGGAAAAAATTTTACATGTCTAATTTTTGGGGACGAAGGGCCCCCAACCCTGTGGGGGGGGACTATCGTTTTGCACAACCCAGTAAAAAAAACTTGTTCACTGTTGGAATAGGCAAAATTTTAACACATCAAAAAGGGGGTCCAAAAAATTGATGCAGGAAAAGGGTTTGGGTCGGGGATCTTTTTTATTTGGAAAAAGTTCTCAAATCTGCGATCAATGTTTTAAAAATTTTTTTCAAAGTCGTTTTTTCAGGTCACATGAAAAAACGTTCCAAAAGATGCTTTTTAAAAAAACCCCAAACCCCTGAAATTTAGCGATATCGTTACCTTTTACCCTGAAAGGGGGCCCCCTTTAAATTAAAAAAACCGGGGTGGGGAGGGCCCAACTTTTTTGGGTTTAAAATTTAAAAAAATTTGGCAAGGGATCAAATACTTTTTTTCCCCCCCCGTATATTGTGCTTTTAATTTTTCCCCAGCATTTTAAAAAAAACAAAAAAAAAACCCAAAAATTAAACCCCCAAAAAAAAGAAACCCCCTCCACATCGTTTTTATCCCTTTTTTAAACCCCCCAATTTTCCCCCCGTGTACAATTGTGATCCTGAAAAAAGGGAAACCCCAAAATCAAACAGTTTCAATAAACAGATTGGGGTAAACCCCCCATAAGGGAGACCAAAAAAGAAAAATTTTCCCCCTAGTTTTTTTAAAACCCGGCTAGAAATGTTTTTAAAAAACCCCCATTGATTTTTAATTTTTAAAAAAAAATGCTTTTTTGCATAAAAAATTTTAAAAAAAACCAAAAAAATAATCCTTTTGAGGGAAAACCCGTAAAAATGTATCACATCAAAAAAAGAAAAAAAAGGGGTAATTTCAAAAAAAGAGAAAAACCCAATGGAATAAAAGGGTTATTAAAAAAACCCCAAACCAAAAAAAGAAAAAAAAGAACGGGAAAATTCCTTTTTAAAATTTTTGAAGCCCCCCAGCTTTTCCCTGACTTTTTCCCCTTTTCCCTTTTCCGGGTTTTAAAAAAAGGGGGCCCCGGGAATTTTGGGGTTTTTTGGGCCCGGCCCCGTTGAAAAAGCAACCCCAAGTGTTTTAAAAGGGGGGGAGTGATTTTTTAAATTTTAAACCCCCCCCCCCCAAAACCCCTTTTAAAACCCCCCTTTCCCAAACCCCGGGTTTATTTTTTATCACTGCTGCTTTCCCTTTTGGGCCTTTTATTTGTGGGCCCCCCCCCAACCCAGTTTTTAAAAGGAAAAACAGGAGGTCAAAAATCATAAGAGCCCTTTCTGGCCTTTTTCTGACCCCCCATTAGTTACGGGGGGGGAGTTTTGTGACATAAAAATCTTTTTTCCCCAGAAGTTAAAAGTCACATAAGGAGCAAATGGGACCAAAAGGGGCGTCAGAAAGATTAACCCCGCCGCCTAAGGTAAGTAAAAACATGAGGCTTATGTTAAAACCTCAAAACCACAGCACAAAAAAACACACCTGCAGGGTGCTTTAAAAAAAACAGAAATTTTGGCTGTTTTTGTTTTGTGGGGCCGGGGTTGGGATCTTCAATCCTAGTCGGGCCCGGGGTTTGTGCCCATGCTTCTTCCTATCCTATTCACCCAATTACTTCCCTTCATGCCCCTTTATTAAAACACAACATCCACTACAGTCAGGGGTATAATTTTTAAATCTTTTCCCCGGATTATTTGCAAAAGCTGCCTTCCCCTTTTAAAAAAATTTAAAAACTGTGTTTGCTGATTGTCCATGAGCCCCGATTTGTTTTTTAAAAAAAAAATCATTATTTTGCCTTGTCGGGAAACTTTAAACAAAAATATTTTAAAAAACTGTTTTAAATCAGTTTCATTCAGAAAGGGAAAATTAACCTAAATAAAATCTACAAATGTCCAGATTTTAAACTTTAAAGAAAATCTGTCATTTGCTTTGACGGGAAACCCCGGGCCCAAAAAAGATCTGCATAAATAATCGAAATTTTGGGAGTAGCAACTAAGGCTTTTTTCACACCCCTTTTTTTTAAAACGGCGGGGATCGGGTAAAAAACAAAACGGATCTCTATCTGGCCAAAAATGGGACGAAACCAATTTCCCGGGTTCCTTTTTTTGCCAAAACCCGCAAGCAGGATAGATAGATAGATAGATTGTTTGATCGATCGTTCGTTTAAATCTTACCCTTCTCACACTGTTTTTTCCCCTTTGGTCCACTCATTAAGCTTCATAATATTGACTGCACGAACTGAAACACCAAAACCAATCCCCTACGCTGGGCTCTCTAAACAGCGTTTTTAAATTGACTTTTTGCCCCTCAAAACGCCCACTACAATTTTAAACCTTTGCGGGAAAACCAAACCCTTTGCCGTCTTTTTTTGGTAAAGTAAATAAATAATGGCAAAAAAAGCTAATTTCCCCCTGTATTTAAAAATTCCAACACAGGAAAAAACGGATACGGGGCTACCACCCCCGGGGCTACCAGTTTTCCCTTTAAACTGAAAATAAAAAAACACGGGGGAAGCCATTTTTTTTTTTAAATTATATAAATAAATCTTTTAAAAAAAATCCCATTGGCTTTGCCCCTATTTCTGATTGCCAGCCAAGGTAAAACAATTTGGGGGTGTTATTCTCAGTGTGGGGAGGCTCATAATTAAATTGGGGCCCCCTGGGCTTCCAAAAAAAAGCTCGCAAACCACCCCCCGAAACGGTTTCTTTTTTAGAAACACTAAATCTAAACGAAATACCTTTTAAAACCCCTTTGGGCCCATGGGGAAAATTTTAGGGGGAAAGAGAATATATTAAATTTAAAGGGAAAGGCCCAGATAGGGCATTCTGAGGTTGGCCGACCAAAATTTCATGTGGGCCGAAAAAGACGATGGTTTTTGGGGAACCCGGGAAATACTAGAAACGTACGGGCTGTCGGCAATGCAGTTGCTACAAAATGGACAACTACAATTCCCCAAAACCTTTAATCAGTTAAAAAATGTCTCCAATGTATGTATCACTAATTGTGGGGTAATCCCAGTGAAAATCGGATATTATGTTTATAAAAAAGTCCCTAATTTAATTAAAAAAGAAAAACAAAACATCCCTTTTAGAATGGAGAAAAAGATTCAAAGGGTTTGGGAGGGGGGGGATTTCCCAAAAAGGAGATCTGAAAAACAAAAACCTTCAAGGGTTTGGGCTTTGGGAAGAAAAACTCAAGGGCCCAAAGGGAAAAATGGGGGAGATGCGTTCCTTATTAAACATAGAGCAATATATGGTTTTTCCATCCCCCCCGACAGCACGGGCACCCAAAAGGTTTTCAAAATCCTAAATCGGGACCCCGAAAAAAGACATGATACATGGCCTGTGGACCTTGTTCAGTCGTCCAGGGGGTTTTTTGGGGGCAGGTATCAAAAATGCAAAAGAATATATACATGGATAGTCCCAAAAAACCCGAAACCTTTGACAGGGTACCCATTTCCCCGGGGGAAAAGTTTTGGGGGGGGGAAAACACCCCAAAATATTTTCTTTTCATTTGGGGATGTTGGGAAAGAAGCTAATTTTGAGAAAAGTGTTTAATAAAATGTGCCCCACTTTTTCCCCGACATGGTACTAAATAAAGGACACTATCTTAAAGCTAACTGAAGGTTTGGGAACTGAAAAAATAAAAACCCATTGACGGAGACATTTTTTTAGTACATGGACAGCTTTTTTTCAAACAGGGCCCAAAACTTCCAGACGAAATTTAGGAAAACAGTCTCTCCATTTTTAAATTCCCCGGGAATTTTCAAAATTTGAAAGGTTTTCTTTGGGGGAAATTAAAAATCAAAAGGGGGTAAATACGGTGGGTTTTACAAAAAGGGTAAGGGGGATAAATCCGCCCAAATTAAAATCCGATTCGATTTTTGGGATAATAAAAAAAAATAAATTTTTTTTTAGCTTTTGCTGTGATGATATTTTTTTGTTTTTTTTGTTTTATTATGTTCATTGGAAAATGTCAAATTAAAAAAGATTTTACAAGAAACACTAAATCCTGGCCTTTTCCCAGCCTTCCCGATTTCTCGGTCGGGGGCATCAGGGGGTAAAGGTTTTAAAAAAGTACAACAACTGTCATCAATTTTTTACACACCCATTATAAGTCCAGTCAGTAAAAAGTTTTAAAAAAACACACACAGGAAAATTTCCCTTTTTTTTGGGAAAAGAAAAACACAGGGAACCTAAATTTTTTAACCCCAAACATACCCTTTTGCCGATAATCCAAAAAACGATTCCCCATGACATCGGAAGCCCGAATCCCTGCTGAAAAAAGCATCCTATCAGTGACCTTCAAGTACACAATGTCCTATTGATTGTACCAGATTTCATGGGCTTGTAGGGTTTTTAGCTTTTAGCGCAAATATTGGCTACAAAAACAAGGGTAAAAGCTAAACCCCTAGGCCTATGACACTGCAGGGGCCCTTTTTTTGGGACTTTTTCAAAAGAAGGTATGGGATGCAGGGCTGAAATGTAATTTTGTAAATTCAAAGGACCCGTATTTCTAAAAAAACCCTGCACATGTGGGAATCACTTTGGGAGGGGTCAAGTACCCCTCCCTTTCCTTCTAAGGGGTTTCAAATCGTCTCATGCACCCCCTCTAGTGGGGGTGCCTTATACTTTTATTTCTCCTATCTTTTCCTGTTGGCAAATTTTTTGCACAGTCAATACTGCTGGGAGTTTCATTCAGGTTAAATTGGGATCTTTTTCCCTTTCCCCCCCTTTCCCTTCCCTTTCCATTGCAAACTTAATCCCAAAAACCCTCTGTAAACCCCCAATGTTCCCCCCCTGGACCACAAAAAACATTTTTTTTCTAGTTTGTTTTCATTTTTTTCCTTAAAAGGGTGATCCCATCGTGGGTTGGACATGGAGCTTTTGAAGACAAAACTCTCCACGAGCCCCTGCTTATTAAGGGCCCCCACAGCCTATAATTTGCTTTTTTAAATTTCCTCCCCAACTGATCTACATGAAAAAGGGGAAACTGGCCTTCGTTCCCAGCACCCCCGGGAGCCTGCAGCGGGCCCTGGGGGAGCAGGGATCACCCAAATACCGGCACACCCAGGGAGCACAGGAAAAAGACCCCAAACCTGCAGCAAATGGAGGCAGGGGGGCCCCGCTCTCTCACTCCCCCCACCCCCAGGGGAAGCGATCCTCATTGAATGCAGGACCCTCGCAGGGGCTCCCTTTACTCTTCTTTAAAAACACAGCTGCAGACAGGACCCAGGGCCCCCTCCGTGACGGGGGGGATTAAGAAGACCAGGGGGGCCCAAAACTTAAGGGAGCCCCGCCGAGGGAAATTAACCCTTTTCCCCTCTCCCCTATCCCCGGGCCCTTTTTTCAGGGGGTGAAACTCAGAGCATTACGCCCCCTGTGCTGCTTTTTAAACCCCTTTTTTCTTTTGGGGGTTGGAGGATCCCCACAATTAGCAGGGAAAGTCCACACTGGGGTTTACCCCTCTAACCCGCAGACCCATGCCTAAATTTTTCTTTCCCCTAGAAGTGGATCAACGGGCGACCACAGCTCCCCCCAAGTTTTGTGAGTGCAGAGACCTTTTCCAAAACCCCCCCCATGCTCCCCCATCTAACACATGGCGAATGCTATCCCCCCCCAAGATAGACATGGAGGGCTACATAAAAGAGGTTGGAGGCAGGGGTGTAGAGGGGGGCTGGGGGCCCCAAAGGAAAAATGTGTCCACCCTCCCCCACTAATGGGTTTCACAATTTGGAAAAGGGCCCCAGTGGGGAGGCTCTTCCCCCGAAAATACAGTCTCAGCAACAACTTCTAGATCTCCATTCAAAAAAACCCTTTCCCCCTATTGCTGGATATGAGGGGAAAAGGGGGAAAAAAAGGGAAAACTGTGAAAAAAATATTCGGCTCCGTTTGGGCCCCGGGTTTGGTTTGCACCACGTACAGGTTTCCCCCCTTTTATGGATTCTTTAAATTTCCTTCTGGGAAAGAAGCGGGTAAGCACATTGAGATTGATAGACCCCTCGATCTCTGGGGCCCAAAAAACCCCGATGCGGGCCCGACCAAGGGGGTCATCCCTTTTTCCCTTCCCCTATTTTCCCCATTTAAAAACGACATCATTCTAAACCAGGGGTCAAGATTCCAAATTTACTTCAATGGGTTTAAAATCTTGCTATTGGGGATCTCCATGCATCACCCAGCTAAAAAGACGGCACAACAAAAACCCCTTTCTGGAAGCCTTTTAAAAAGACATATTCCATACAGCTGGGGGTAAACCCCCTTTCCCGCTCCAAGTGAGGAGAGAGGGGGGAGATGTTGAAATAAAAACCAAACCCGGGGGACCCTGCTGGACTTCACTTCTACCCCGCCTTAGACATTTTTATTTTTATTGGGAAATAAAAGGGGAAAAGGCCCCAAATGCCCCTTTTTGGGCCACGTGATCTGCGACTTTCTGGAGGTCCCCCTGTTGGGCCTTTGAATAAGAGGCAAAGGATCGGCGTCGCCAAACGCAGATCTTCTTTGGGCGTCCCCGGGAACACTGATTTTTCCCAAAAATACCTTTTAAAGTTTGAGGTTATAAAATTTTTCCCCCTTTTTTTTGGGGGGGGCTTTTGGTCTTTCCCACCCTCCTCCGCAAGTTGTGAGTCAAGGAAAAACATGACTTTTGTGGGCTCCACAGAAAACTCTAAAATGGGGAAATTTTTAAACAATTTTCAAACTTTTGATCTTTTTCTGGTTTTTTGCTTTAAATGGGGGGGGGGGGGGTGAGTTTTTTTTACATTAAACTGTGTCTAATTTTTTCTAAGCCTGATTGGGGGCTCATAAAGTGTGAAACAAGGAGGGTTTTAAAATTTTAAAACGTGTAAAAAATATATTACCCCCAACCCAGGGCCCCAGTTCCCCCAGCTCCATTGAAGGGGGCCCAGATACTATACATACTTTCCCTCCACTTTTTAAGGGCCTATTAGTAATTATCCAGAGGGCTTAAGCCATTTTTTATTTTTTGTGTTAAAGTTTGGGTGCGGGGCCCCAAACTGGTTGCCCCGTGTCCGACACTTCCCACCCTTTGGGCTGTCATTGGGCACACCTTGTTCAGAATTACTCTGACTTTTTTTCATTTTAAAGTTAACCAGGGGGGCCCCAGAGCCTCCTGGGTTTTCCCCCAACCGACTCTGTTCCGTCGATCAAGTTTCTAATTTCTTCTTTTTTTTTTACGACTTTTTCCCCTCTACTTAATCCCAAAACCCCTTTTTTTCCCTTAACGCTCCCCCTTTCCCTTTCATTTTTTCCCCCCCCCCATCCACCCGTTTGTCCTGGTAATTTACTGTGGGGTAGAACCTGGGGGTTTTGATGGCGAACTGCCCGCCTTTTCCCCGAAAGCAGGGATTTTAATGTCCCAAAAAAAAATTCGAAAGTGTTATATCTATGCACAAGAAGCGGGTTTGATGTTCCCCCCCCAAAAATTCAGGGCCCCATTTTAAAAAAAGGCGGGTAAGATCCCGCTCTTGTCAAAGAAAAAAACCAAAAACAATTTTTTCCATGCTAGTAATCCAAGAACCAAATCGAAGGGGGGAGCATAAACCCTTAAAATAAAAAAACTTTCAGGAAACCAAATGTTTTGGCCCCTAAGTCAGAAACCCCAAAAGCAGATTCTTGTTTGTCAAATTAGAAATTTAAAGACACTTTACCCATCGCTAATTTTTACCCCGCCCCAATCAGGACCCCGGGCCCCCCTGTAGACTTACCCTTTTGTGATCTCGCGCATTTGCAGAGGGGTAAAGTGATAGTGGGGGGTGACAAAAAAATGGTGGGTTGGGCCCCTGCCCTGGATTCCTCCTCGGGCGGGCGTCGGTGCCCCCTTCGCAACTGGAAGCCAAAAAAAAAAAACGCGTGTTGACAGACCTACACGGGAGATGCCCCGGGGATCAAAGCCCCCCCACGGACAGAGACTCCCCCCTATTTTTTACAATCCCCCAAATCCCCTATCGGATTGATTATTTTTTTGGGAGCCCCTTTGGGCTTTTTTTCTTTTGACCTACAGACAAGAATTATTTTCCCCTGGTCGACCATGCCCGGGGTGGGTGTCTCCCGCGGCTACCGGGCTCGTCCAGGGGGGGGTGGACCTGGCCCTGAAAAACCCCGGGTTGTTGACATCCTTTTTGTCTGCACGGGAAAGGAAAAGGAATTTCAGAAATTTCCCTTTACATACATAAGACCTGACTCTACCCGGCCCTCCCCTTTCAGGGGAGGCATTGAAGGGAGTTATCAGAGGGGTTCTCATTCAGCAGGGGGCCCGACTAAATTTGGAACAGGGGTGCGGGTATTAATGAACTGTTTCCCCAAGTCCCGAAACCCTAGAGACAGCTCCCCCAAGAGAAAAGAGAGATGTGGGAACATGGGGTTTAAACCCCTTGCAGGCCCAGGGGTAATTTAGTGCCCCCTAGGGTTTACACTAATTCTTGGCAAGACAACGAGATCGCTTCCCCTAATATAATATGAAAAACTCGGATAAGCCCGGGGCAGAGCATTGGCAAATTTTTACATCCTCGCCCACCTACAAAATAATCCCTTAAACCCAAAAAATCCCAGGGGCGGGGGCGGGGTCCACCCTCCAATTTGAAATAGCAGACCCCCTTTACTGTATTATGACTACTGGGATAAATCCTTTAAAGGGCCCCCTTTTCGGATATGTCCCCCAGAGGGTTTTAAAGGGAGGGGGGAGGGGTTTTTTTCAGGGCACGCCGCTCCCCCCATTTTTAGAGACTGAGGGTTTAGGCTCTGGAAGAGTCCTATGTTGGGAATTTTGAAAAATTTCGGAGACCATTAAGGCACTGGGGGGCGGTAAAAAGCCCAGGACCAGAGGTTTCTCGGCCCCAAAATTTTTCAAAAATTTTTCTGAATTTTCCCCGTCACCCTTTTTAGTTAACTTTTTTAATTTCCCTCCCCACATGCCCCCTTTTCTCCCCAAGAAAGTTTATGGCCACAAAAATGGTTATTCCCAAAAACCCAAAAAAGAACCCCCGGGATGTGTCTAATTATCGAACCCCCTCTCCCCATTAACGCAATGTTAAAATTTTTTGCAAAGAACATAGCGAACAGGCTGGGCCCAGCTCCCACCAAGGTCAAACCCTAATGACCAGGGGGGATTCAAGGGAGCTAGGGAGGGTAAAATAAACACGGTTTAAAACCTTGCTCCTTACTTTATATTTGCGCACAAGAAGGGGTTTCCAAACCTTTTTGCTATCCATTGACTTTGGGGAAGGGAATTTTTCTTTACCTGGGCGGGGCCTTTTCCCGAGAGCATCTTTTTCACAGTTGGGGTTGAGGACTAGACTGCTTTTAAAAATTTTTGCTTTGTAAACCCGGGCCCCACGGCACGACTTAAAAAAAATGGGATTTTTCGACACCCCCTCGCTATACACAATGGCAAAAAGACAGGGTTTTTCCCCCTATCCCCCCTCTACTTTACGTCATTGCCATGGAGCAACTTTGCGGGGGCACTCCGCCCCGGGTCACCGGGTAAATTTATTGGGGAAAGGGTTGGTTTAAAATAACTTTTAAACTAACAAATATATGCCCGGGTATTTGCCCTTTTTTAAAGTTAAACCCCCCCCACTCTACTTTCCCGGGGCTCATCAGGGGAAATTTTGGGAAATTTGGGGGCATTTTCGAATTTTTAAGGTTAAATTACCAAAAACAGAGGGACTCCAAAAAATCCCCCGCTTAATTTACCTAGTGTCGCGACTCCAGGCGTCCTTTTTTTTTAAAAGGGAAAACCTCTGCAATAAAATTTTCTGGGTGTACTGGGTTTCCCCCAATTGAGTAAATTTTTATGAGCTAAAAATTTTCCGCTTTTGAGGGGGGACGATACTGGACTTGCCGAAAAATAAAAAACCTCGACTTTCTTGGTTTTGGGCCATGGGGTGTCCCTTAAAATGGATGTTTCCCAAACCCCGGTTTTTTTTATCTTTTTTCCAAAAATGCCCCGAAAAAAATCCCGGATAGTTTTTTTCGAAAGTCTACAGTCCCGGGGGTTTTTTTAAAAAAAATTTATTTGGGGGGGCAGGAGAAACCCCGGAAACCGTTTCCCCAAATTTTTAAAAGACCCAAATAAGGGGGGGGGGGGCCTCCCTGATTTAAAAAAAAATTTCCCCTGCGGTTTCTGCTTTTTAAGGCTATGGGTTTGGGGGTTTTAAAAGTGCCCATAAACAATGGGGGAAACCCCGGAGGGTTTCCCTTTTTTTCCCTTTTCCCGTGTTATTGGCTCCCCTGGCTTTAAAAGACCTCGCTTTCCCCCCTGTGAAAGGAATGATTCCCACTCACCCAGGACGGTTTTTAAGAAAATTGGGACAAGATTAACTGCCCAAAAAGAGGTTTACCTCCAACCGGGTAAGGGCTGGTCCTTTGTTTGACAAACCCCCCCTTCCCCCCCCTGGATGACTAAAATCGACCTTTCTGGGGTTTTTGGGCAGCACCTGACCGGGTGCCTGGGACAGGTTTTTTGGGTAACTGGGGGGGCTCGCTTGGGGGTGGAGGGGCTCCGGGGGCCCAAACCGGGGGGGGGTTTTCCGTTTTCAATGGATGGGGGTTCGCCCAGATCCAAAATTATCTCCATGGAAAACTCCCCTTTGGGGGGGCCGACACCATTTGGATTGAAAAATCCCTTTTTTCTGAGGGCCCGTCCCATTTTGGTCTCCATGTTTTAAGTTCTTTGGGCCTGGGGTGGGGTTTGGGGTTTTCCGACCCCTTTGGGTTCCCTGGAGGCTTTTGGGGGGGGAAAACCTGCACATCAAACCCTTAAAACTGAGACTTTAAAAAACTTCAAAAAATGGTTACTTCACCCCCCAAAAAAAAAAGGTCCATGTGCGCCAGAACCCAAAATTTAAAATTTTTTAAAAACGCCCGGTTAAACCCTTTCCCCCCCCTTTTCCCACACAGGCCCCAAACCCTGGGGTGTCCCGATGCTTGTTTGGGATGTGGGAAAAGAGCGGGTCAAAGCCCCTTTTCTGGTGGTCCGGGGGTTTTACCCAACCCTTCTGTGGTCAGGTGTTTGAGGCCTTTCACCTTATTCCGGGATTTATCATATGCCTTCCCCCCCCGATTGCCCCCCTTCCCCTGTTTTTCCCGCTGCTGTGTCCTCAGCAAAGAGGGGAAATTTTTAGTTTTGTTTTTAAAGGGGGCTAGGGTTCCCTTCCCAACCCCTGGGGGGGTATGGGGGCCCCCCCCCCCCTATGCGGAAAGGTACTGAGATGAACAAACGAGTCGCAAAGAGCTTTTGATGGCCGGGAAATCAGGGACCGGATAACAGGGGGAGTACATGGTATCTATGGGATTCCCTTTTTAAGGGGAGCCCGGGGTTTCGGATTGGTTTTTGCGAAACCCCCCATTTCCCTTTTTTAGCTAATTAACCAGGTTTTTTTCTTCCCTTTCCCCCCCCCCCCTTTTTTTTTTTTTTTTTTTTCCTCTCCACCCCTTCGCCCTTTAGTTTTCCCTTCCTTTTGTCTTCTCTCTCCTTTCCTTTTCCCCTTTTTTTTCTCTTTTTTATTTTATGGTCCCGCAGGGTGACGGGGATGTTTAGATGGCTACAAAAACAAGAACTGGCTTCCCCTTTTGCTTCAAAACTTCATCTTGAAAAAGATATAATTGGGGAATTATATTCCCTCGGGCTTTTGAGACGGGTGCCGGGGTCCCCCGGCCTTGGGAAATGGGAACCCTGTTTTCTTTTTCAAACCCCAACAAAGTCCCAGTGTGTAATTCTTTATTTTCTGAATTGTTACCTTTTTTTTTTTTTTTTATACCTTTTAAATTAAAAAAAAAATATTAATTTTAAAAAAAAGGGTGATCCCATGAAAAAACTTTTAAATCCTATCCCCCTAGTAAAGGTGATTGGATGAATAAAACTGAATCGAACTTTTTGGACCCCCCAAAGATCAGGTGAATAACAAATCCCCAAAGTCCCACTGAATTTAATATAGTAACCACCCTCTGTATTAAAGGGAAACCTTATTAAATTTTCATTGGTGAAGAATCATTTACGCAGGCTTCCGCCCACCTTTCATGTTTTCATTTTAAGTGGATCCAAAAACTTTCTACAGGATTTATCTAGCAACCACAAAGGAGCAGCAGCTTTTTTCTTCATAAAACACAGGAAATTTTTTTCCCGTCACAGCTCCACCAGGGGAGTATTAACCCAAACACTTAGCCATTTTCCTATCACCCAAATTTATGCTTTGGGTTTTTCCCCATCAAAATTTTCTTCCAACGTTAGTTGAGTTTTGTGGGCACTGTCAGAAATTTTCCCCATTTTTTTCTTCTAATACACATAGTTTTAAATTTGGGCATTTGGCCAAGGTATTGGTTTAAACCAAAAATTAAACTATAAAAAGCCGATAACAAAATTTAACAACAAAATTAAATACTATAATAAAGTTTCCCCATTAGTGGCCTTAACAATAAACTCAGGAGTATAACATGGGGGTATTTAAGAAAATTAATTCTTTAACGACAAAAAGGCAAAATTTTTTACGTCACCGGTCTTTCCCTGGCCCTTTGGGGGCAAGCTCACATGTTTACCACATCTTTCCCAGCAAATTGAAAGCGGGTTTAATCAGCCAAACAAATGGGCCCCAATATTTGCGAAGTATCGGAGACCCACTGACCTGTTAACTATTTTAAAAGCTACTGTTTAAAACCCTCTGTCAATCACTGACAGCAACATTTCACAGCACTGACAGGAAGTGTTCACTGACTCAGACAAACAACGACTCCCCTCACATGATCGGGAATGCCCAAATTTGGGGTTTCCCGACAAGGGGGGTCAGCTGGTTACCCCTGTTTCGTCATGATGATCCTCCTGTGAATTTACGGAGTAAAACGGCATTCAAGAAAACTCTGCTCATGCCTTTCTCTGGGTAACACAAAACTAAACATAATTTGGGATTGCAGTGTTTAGAAATGTCCATCTATCAAAATATTAAAGAAAATTTTCAAGAAAAAATATCAAAAAAACAAAAAATTACCCTTTTTTTTGGTCACTGAAACATTGCAATAAAAAAGTAATAAAAGGCTATCAACAAAAAAAATTTCCCTCTACCCAAAAAAAAGGGAAAACGATAAAATATAGCAAAAGGCGCAAAAAATAAACCATCCCCACAGCCCCCCCAAAAGGGAACATTTCAAAATCTCGGAAAATTACAAAAAAAGCTAAAAATTATTAAAAAAAGACAAATTTCAGAAATTTTTTTTCACCACTTTTTAAAATTTAAAAAAAAAAATATCCAAAGTTTGGGGGACTTTCAAATTCCCTACTGACCTGAAAAAATCAAATATCAGGTCAGTTTTTTCTATATAAAAAGCATGGTAATGAAAAAAAAAAAGTGCCCTTTTTTAGGTTTTTTTTTAAAATTTTTACCCCATGGGGGAATTTTTTTTCCCAAAATTTTCCCTACACTATATTGGAGTCATTTAAAAGTAAAGTCTCCCCCAATCACCGGGCCCTTTTTACACCTATATAAAGGAAACATTTTTTAAAAAAAAAAGGTTTTAGCAAGAAGGAATGAAAAAACGAAAACAGAATATCATCCCGGGGGGAAGGGGGGAAAGGCAGGCGGGAAAAAAACCCCGTACAAACTAACACAAATTTTTTTAAACCCCGGATATATTGAAATTTTCCTTTTTTAAAAAAAGCTCAGGGGGCGCGAACATTTTCACAGTCGTGTACACCGCTATAATGTCATCCATTCCTTTTGCTCGCCACCCGAGCCCCTGGAAAAAAAGACACATACCGTAAGATTTCTTTTACCTGAAATTAATCATTTTTAAAGCGGGATTTACTGAGCAAATACACTTCCCAACCCACTTTTAAACTTTTTATTTTTATATCATTTAAAAAATTGAAAAAAACGTGGGAAAACAATAAATAAACAAAATTTTTGCATAGTCTACTTTTTTGCCCCATGTTTTCCCAAAAATTTTTACTTTTACCCCGGGAAAGTACAAAAAAATGGCCACACAAAATTGTTATTTACCCCTTTTCTTTTAAAAGTCTGGTATACCCCCCCCCATTAGTCAAAAGGGGTTTTGTTTGGGCAAAAATGCAGGGGTTTGAAAGGAAAGGAAACAAAAATTTTTAATTTTTCAAAACAAATTTGGCTGAAATAGGGGTGGGGACCATTTTGCTTTATCTAAACACAGAAACAAAACACAAGTGGAAACCCCAGTTTTTGGGGAAATACGCCCCCAAAAACTTTTTTTTAGGGTTTTTAGTGAGCATTTTGATCCACAGGGAAAACTTAAAAAAATTTTACATTTGGTCGGGCCGTTTTCCCGTGATTGTCATTTGAGCCCCTACCTAGGAAAATTTTTTTTTTAAAGAAACCCGCCAAAAGGGCTAGGTACGTCTGCTGTGATTTTAATTTTTCCCACGTGATATGCCCCGTATGCCGATTTCTCTATTGCATTTTTGTTTACCCCCCCATAAATGCTCCTTTTTTTTGTAAATAATACCCTCTAAGCAGTGGTAGGAAAAAAGCCAGGCCCCAAGAGCGTACACCCCGGGCAAATTTTTAGGGTTTTCCTTTCTATTACCAGGGGGATAAAAGAATCACCTGCAATTTGGGGATGATTCCAACCCCCCCTGCAATACTAAGGAAACCTGAAAAACATGCACCATTTACCCTCTTTGAGGCCCCCGGAGTTCCCCACCCGCTCTAATGATTTTTTTGGCACCCCCCCTGGGGCCGTTTGCCCAGTGGCATTTCCCCCTCTCACAGGGGGGGAAAGCATGCTTGGAACAAGAAGGGGTTTCCCCCGCTCGTAACACCAGCATCCAAACCCCCCCCTCCCCCCCAAAACCCCGGGGTGAAGGGGAGCTTTTAAACCCATTTCAGGGGAAACTTTTTCTATAAAATTTTGTTCAGAGGCCCGGGGGTTTGATAGAAAAAAAGTTCAGTTCAGGGAAGAAAACAGTGGAGATGTCCCCGGGAATGGGGGCCATGAACTCTTTCCCCGGGCAGGTTAAAAGGGGCTAGTGCAAGGGGGAAAAGGAGAGAAAGTTGAGGAAAGCCCGGGGAGTGGACTGTCACCGAGCTCACCCCAGACGGAGGCCAAGAAAAAACGGGCCCGAAATAATTGGTTTGGGCTTTGGGGGATTTAAGTCCCGGCAAGCCGAATCCAGAGGGTAGGGGGGCTGAATCTCATGACCACACCCAAACAAACCCCGCGGCACCAAACAGCATACCAAAAAGCCCCCGGGGGAGCCGCCCGGGAAGGAGGGGAGACCTTAAAAGGGGTTCGGGCTTGGGGCCATACGGGTGAAAAGGGAAATAACCACAGCAAGTTCCCCAGCATAGCTTTTTGGCACAGTGACCCCCCAAAAAGGGCAGTGCAGAAGGAAGCCTCCGAACCCCACCCCCCCCTTTGAGGGTTTGGGTTTCACAATTGCTTCCCCGGCTGACCAAACCTTTTACTGCCCCAAATAAGGGGGAAAGAAAACAAAAATCACTTTTGTCCTTGGGGTTAATTCTCGTGCCCTCAGCCCTGCAAAACCAAAGTTTACTATCCCCTTAAAAAAACCCGTTTTTAGGGCATCCGGGGGCCCCCCCCTTTCCCCCTTTGGGGAGCAAAAACCAAACCCCCGCTTTTCAAACACCCCAATGCCCAAACGGTCCCCTTAAAACAGCACCCGGGCCCTCTATTGCCGAAAACCACATGTGGTGTCAAAGACTTAATCCCAAAAAAATATTTCCCCCTTTAAAGGGAAAAGGCCCCGGGCCACAGAGTCGGGGCACAGCCCCGTACCTTTCCCCAAAGAAATTTTCCCGCCCGGTTTTTTGGGGTACCCAAAGGCCCCAGTGGGCATGTTTATATTTCTCTAAAAGGGGGTATAAGTAGAATTTTAAATTTAAAGCAATCATATGGGCTTGGACTGTAAAAAAACCCCAAATTTTTGGCCCCCGGGTTTGAGCTATCCCCGGGGGAATTTTTCGATTTCGGGGTTGGGGTTATTCAATTTTTTTTCCTTTAGCGCCATTGAAAACGACACTGAGGAATGAGGCAAAAATTAATGGCGCTGTTTAAAAAGGGGTTTTTGGGGGCTGGTAAGGGGTTTTTAAAAAGGGTATCCTCTGCTGTCTGGTATGGGGTTTCACGGGCCCTCACTGTAAAACCCCAAAAGCAAATATCTTTACCTTTGAAAAGGGCCAAAAACTACCAACAAATTTGGGGGAAATGGTGATTAACTTCCAGGTGAACTCACTAATGAAATTAAAAAATTATATTTTATGCAATTCATATCAAATTATTCATTTACATTTTGTAGTTTTATTTATCATACTATTGTGGATTATAAACCCAAAAAACAAAGTCAAGCTTCAGAATTTTTCTATAATTTCCCGCTTTTTAGTATTTTGTTATCCCATAATACAGCCCAAAAACCCCCTTCTAAAATTTTTCCCGAAATTGGTTTTATTAAAACCTGCCCAATAACTGGGGGGAATTAAGCCCATTCATCCATTTCAAAAAAAATATTGAAACCGTTTTCTTGGTACAGTGGCAAGCCAAAAGTTTGGGCCCCCCCGGGCAAAATTTTCTGTTATTGTGAACAGTTTAAAATCATTTAAACCATTTTAGAAGTCAAACCTCTTTTCAACTTTAGCTTTTTTCATCCCTGAAATGTTCCACAAGCCATTAGCTGCCAAAAAAACACCAAACCAGATTGATCCACCCCCCCCTGGGTTAAGGTTTTGGTTTAGATGGCTTCCCCTTGCAATTTTGGTTTTCTATTTTCTCCAACAAACCTTTGGGCAATTTAAAGGGCCCAAAAGCTTTAGTTTTAAAACCCTCGTCTGTCCACAAAACTTGCTTTCCAAAAAAGCATCAGCTTTTTAAAATGTTTTTTTTGTATACTTCTGACCTGAATTTTATGGGAAGGGGCGCAGGAGAGGTTTTCTCCCGATGTCTCTTCCCCTAAAGGCCATATTTGTGCCGGTTTTTATGAACAGTAAAAAAAATGGTTTCCCCCAACTTTAGAGTCTGCTAAAACTTACTAAAAAGGTCCCTTTTAAAAGTCAAAAACAATAAACAAGGGTCCACAGAAGTTTTTGCTTTTCCTTTCAGACCCCTTTTCTTACCCCCGTGTTTCCAAACAACTGATAATTTTTTAATTATATGTTGAACTCTAAAATTTTAAATTTTTTTAAACGTAAAAGATTTAAAATATTTTTTTGTGCCTAAAAAAACAAAGGGAAAGTGTCATCTTTGCTTTTTTAACTTTTTTGGAGATCATTTCATCTTCACGGCAAACTGTTCACAAAAAAAAGTAATTTTTGAAAACCCGGGGTTTCCCAAACTTTTTTATCCACTATTTGGTTTTTTTTTTCCAGGGGTAGTTCACTTTAGGGCCTTTTTTTAAACAATTTTTAAAAAGGGGTTAAAGACAAAAAATTTTACTTGGTCATTTCCAAAACTTTTTTCTTCTTTTTTCTTTTGTTTTAGTTGGGCGAATGAGTCTTTGTGTCCCTTTTCTTGTGGGGTTAAAACCCCTTCTCTCGAGCTCCCTAGTCACCATGAATTTTCCCTTTTAAAAATTTTTTGGGACAACTCAGAAATTTCAATTTTCCCCCAATGATGACAAACTTTCCTACCAAGGGCAGGGAAAGCAGCTCAAACCTTTAAAAAAATACCATCCTTTTTAAAAAGAGAAATGAAGTTTTTCTATTTTTTAAAAAAGCAGTGGTTTTTCTTTTTCCAAACATTTTATTTAAACCAAAAAAAACCAAAATTTTGGGCATATTTGTCCCTAAAAAAAATTGTTCCAATAGTTTTTCTGGGTTTTACAGATAATATTTAGCAAAAAACAGCAAAACCGAATTTTGCTGAATTTTTAGTATCCCCGTGGCAAAGAGTTTCCATTGATAAGAATGGCCCCACTATTTTTTGTGCCCCATATACCACACCATACCACCAATTTTTTTTGTTCCAACAGTCTTGGAGGGATCTATCCACTGTGGGTTAGTGTCAGGGCCAATAAGGTAATTTGTTCGTTAATTCAAAGTTGCCCCATCACCATCTGAAAAGGGAATTGCTATGCTGTGAAAATACGAGATGTGCAGCATCTGAAAAACGGAAAACTGGGAAACCTGTGGCATTTCTTTCTGGGTTTGCTATCAGTGTGGGCAAGAGTGGGGGAAAAAATTTTCATTGATAATCCAACCCCAAGGCACACTTTGAACACAATTTTAAAAAATGGTCATAAAATTGTAAAAAAATTCATGAAAAAAATAAAATTTCGTTAAAACCCAAGCCCCCACCAAAATTTTTTATTCTTTTAAATTTTTCAATAAAAATTTTTTTTGTTACATGACCCTCTTTCCCCTTTTGGGAAAAAAAAAAAAAAAGTTGGGTCCAAAATGGCGACTTCAAAAAAGGGCCCCCATGGTCCACCACCCATCTGGAAAAGGGTTTCCCCCCCCCAAAATACTAATGTGCCCCATACAGGAATTGATTTTCACTAAACATTCCCATTTTATTTAGGTGGGATTTTATATAAAGGCTCTTCCACTACAACTAAAATTCATCACTCAAGAAGGATGGGCTGCCCAAACTCACTAGGCATTAAAATTTCAAACTGTCTTTTGGGAAATTTTTTGGGGAAAAAAAAGGGGAAATGAAGGCAGATAGGCACAAATTTAAAATTTCTAAAAACCCCCCCTTTTTAATAATTGTCATTATCTCATCCCCCAATGCGGAAAAAAACAAGAAAACTGCTCACTACTGCTATTTATGTTCCTCTTTTCCCCTGTTGACTATGTAAATTTTTAAGGCAAATACACCTAACGTGGAAGTTTTTTTTGTTACCAAAAGTCTCTGTGTATTAGGGGGAAAAAGTCTTATTGCCGTATTTGGATCAGGAAGGGAAATTTTTTTTTCCCAAAGTGGGGCTTAGGTTGCCACATGGTGGGTTTTTTTTTTCCTTCCTCGGGTCAACATGTTAGGGTATGGGGGGAACTAGATGGAAATAAAGTCCTTTTCCCTTTAACCCTTTAAAAAATATGTTTTCTATGTTAAATTTTTAGAGACATAACTGCAATCATCACTAAAACCCCAAAAGGAAAAGACAAATAACAAATTAGAAAAAGGGGCCCCCAAGGGAAAATTGATGATCAAACAGACTACAACTCAAATAATGCAAAGAAACAGTAATTTTTTCCCAAAGTCCACACAAAGTACTCAGAAATTCATCTGCAAAATTAAACACCAAAAAATTTTTAAATGATGGGAGAAAATTGGCCATACCCCTTATCCAAAGTAGGGGCTTGGTTGAAATTTAAATTTTCCCATTTCCCAAACAGCAGTAGTCAGTCTTGCCATTTAATGAAAACCTTCACATGACTTTTTTAATGGGAAAGACATGGCGTAATTTTGGGCTGGAACACTGGTAAAAAATGATACCTTTGGGAAAGAAATCCACTTAATTTTTCTTTAATTTGAACCTTCACTTTGCAGCAGGGCCGGGCTTTAAAACTGGGGCTTCTCCCCCCCCTGTCTAAGATTTTCCCCCGCCCCCTTTTTTTTTCCCTGGGCTGTGAATAACATGCAAAACCAGACAAAGGGGAAACACAGAAAAAGGGGATAAGACATAAAATTTTCAACCCGGCACCCGCTGGAGAAGTAGACAACTTTAAATGGTTTTTTTAAAATGAAACCACAAAGGGGATTTTTTCCCCTACCAAAGGGATCAACCTAGTCATATAAAAACAACAATTTCAGTCCCTTTACTTTTCAGTAAAAAAATTTTTGCCAACAGGTCCTCTTTAACTAGATTTCCCGAAAAACAATACTTCTTTTTCCCCAATAGAGTGAGAAATCAAAAGAGACCCCTTCAGTCAATGGAAAAGTGTTTAAAAAAGCTGGTTTCTCAGTGGCACAAACCAACCCTTCTTACAAAAATACAAATTTCATCTTTAATGAAATTTGGGGAAAATCATCAGAAAAGTTCATTTATTTCAGGGAATTCAAACCTAAAGTGAAAAACCCAAAAATTATATAAGTCCTTTCCCAAGATCTTTTGTCAAGTGTATATATCTGTTAAGGGGCAAAAGACAAAATATGACCTTTAAAGTTATCAGAGGGTTCACCTTTTGTGGTTTTGAAAGTCACAACCACTATAAAAGCGATCAAAGGGTCCCGCAGTCCCCCCGGTGGTGCATACAGAGTAGGGGGAATGAAGGTTAAAAAACCCTAAACACCTCCATAGGTTTCCCGAAAATTTTTAAAAAGACCCGGGTTTTTTCATTTTGGGGCCCCTTTCCCTCCCACTTTTTTGCTTTCTGAAACAATGTACAATTTTTTTTTTGCTACTCAAGCAAAAAACAAAATGCATAGGGGGAAACAGAAGGGAAATTTTGCTGTAATTAAAAATTGTAGTTTTTCAAAAAAGTCAACAAAGGGACCAATAGGAACAAAAGTTTCTTTTCCCAATTCATTTAGTTTGCCATGGTTTCAAAAGACTTTTGTTTTTTTTTCCCCTTAAGCAGGCTATTGGGGAAAGGGGGCGAGCTAAAAGGGCCCCGCAAAAGTTTAAAGGGGCGCTTATCCATTTATGTTTAAAAAAAAGGGTTAATAACCTGACGGTAAATTCATCCCCTTGGTTTTTTTTAAAAATTTCTCCCTTTTTTAAAATTTTAAACCCCCCCGAAATGTGGGTTTAGGTTTTAAAAAAATAAATTGGGATCAATTCTAAATATTGATCAATTTTAAAGAACACGGAATTTGGGCGGAATTTTTTTTTTTCCAAAAACAAAAGTTTTTTTTGCTCACAGAAAGTAATGTGATTTTCCAACAAATAATTAACTAAAATACAAAAATATTTTCCTAAAATTGGGGGAATGAAAGTTTGGTTTCTATTAGAGGGCAAAATTTAAAAATTTTTGTGACTTCCCCTTAGCTTTTAAGGACTGCATCCAGGGGGTTCAAAAATATTCATACAATTTATTAATTTTAAGTCAAAAACAGGGAAAACCAAAAAAATGCAGTCTTAACATGCCTCCCAGAAGGGCATCCCAGATTCCCTTTGGGTTTTTTCTTCCAAGCTTCCTCTTTATCCTAAACCCCAAAAACAATGGGACACTTGGGTGGGGGTTTATTTTTGGGTGGGGTTTTGGGGTTTTTGGGCCAAAGTTCTTTGAGGGGCCCTTTTAATTTTTTTTTGCCTGGGGAACTTTTTTGAAGAGAAAGGATGTATGAAAATGAAGCACCAATTTCCCGCTGCAAATTTTGGGCCCCCTTTTAAAAATTTGGAAAAGTAAGAGGTTTGCTATACTTTTACTTTATTTTTAGGGTATTGATATTGCCTTTCCCCCTTCAAAAGTTTCCCCACACCCCCAAACTGAATTAACCGCAGACCATGATCTTTAAAACCACCAAATTTTGAATTTCCCTAAAGGGCTCCATAGGGCCCCCTGCAGTAATTTTTTCGGGGCTGGGTGGTGAATTTTACGGGAAAATTCATCAAGAAATCCCCCCTGCTCCCCTTTTTCCCCGTCCCTCTTTTATTTAGGCCCTTTTTCTTTAAAATGCCAAAACATTTTTTTTTGCCCTTTTTTTTTAGTGCTGGGGGTCGGGGACTGGGTTCGACCATGGAGGGTATTTGAGACAGAATCCTACAAACTTTTTTAGTTTACACAGGGGCTTGAGGTGACTAGGGCCCCGTTTTGGGGCTCTGCTGCAGGGAAAAGGGCTTGCTTTTGGGTTTTCTAACCAACAAACGTTTTCCCCCTAACAATTTTCTTGCTGGGTTTTGCCGGGCCCGGGGTTTTCAAAAAACATCTCCCAAACATTTTAAATCTTTTTTTTAAATTTTTTGTACTTGATTGGGTGAACACATTTTAAAAGGGGCCACCCCCCTTGCATGGATCTGGGCTTTAAACCCTCTTGAAATAAAGGTTTGGTTTACAGGGTGGTTTTTTTACAGTTGTCAGAGCCAATTGCCGTCATTTAAAGTTCCCGGGTGCTGGGTTTTTTTTTTATACACACCCAAATAATTAAAACCCAAACATTTAAAAAAGACATGTGAGGATGGGGAAACCCAGAAATTTTGGGGGGGATTATTGACCAGCCAGAAAAAATTTTGTCGCCAAAACTGAAAATTCCGGTTTTATTAACTGATCAATATTTTAGCCCAATTTAAAGCCAATTTATTTTTTTTAATCTAAACCCCCATTTGGAAGGTTCAGCTTTCAAAAAAAGTAATTTTTAAAAAAACCAATGGATGAAATTTTAAATTTTAGGGTTTTATCTTTATTTAAAATAAAAATTGATAAGCGGGGCATAACTTTTTTCAGGACTGTAATTTTAACCTTTGGTTTTCCTATATCTTAAATTTGACATTTTGTGAAAATTTGAAATAATTTATTTTTATAAATTTAAACCCCTTACAAACCCAAAAACAACCAGGGTATCACATTAAAATGCCCATTGTTCATTTGTTGGGTTTTTTTTTTTCTGCGTTTCGCAACAAAAACACAGCACCCCCCAGCTTTAAAATTTAAATTTAAAACTGTGCCCCCCATGTTTTTGCTGCAGAAATCTCCTGCTTTTTAACAATCCCCGTCAAATAAACCCTGGCCCAAATTTTTGGGGGGGTTTCCCCATTGACTTCATTAAAAAACCCCCCAAAAAAAACATCTCAAAAAAATTGGTATTTCCCCGATCCATTTTTTGATGCCATTTTTTTCCCGCAAAATTTTCCCCAAACAAAAACGCTCCAAATACTCACCCCCCTGGGACCCCCAGTTTTTCCTGGATTTTTTTCCCCCGTGCACCAGCAGAAACTGGGCAATTTTACTTACAGGACCTGGACATGTAACTGGTTCTGACCCCAGGCTGTCACATGATGAGCATGTCCCCCGGAAGTAAATAACCCCCCAGGTTCTTTTGATGCTTTGGAAAAGGGAAAAATCACAGTGGGTCACCGTGGGGTCACCAGGAGGAGAAAAAGTGGTTTTGTGGTCTCGGGTGTGTCTGTCTTTTTTGTGTCCCCTTAAAATTTTTACTGCATTTGAATCTACAATATATTTCTTTAAATTTAGCCCCCAAAACCCAAAAACCAATCAAACCACTGGGAATTGTTGCCTAAAACCTTTTAAAAGCAGATTTCCTACCTTTCCCGTCATCACATCCCACTTAAAAGGGGGCCCCTTTTCCCCTCACATTTCACTGATGTATGGCGGCCCAATTCCCCCGGGATCTGCTGGATTTAGCCCCCCCTAACGGCCCGACTTGCCGCAACCAAACAAGCCCCATTCATTAAACTTTTGGGGGGGTTGCTGTTTTAGTGCTGCAAGGGGCCCGGGTTTTAACCCCGATGCCAGACAGGCACTTGCGACTTTCGAAGAAAAAACGCTGCATGTAGCTTTTTTTTTCTTTGGCCCCCCAACTGCCGCAAGTTCAATTTTGCAGCAATAACCGCACTTGCAAAAACTTGCCACAAGCCCCCCCCCTAGAGAAGCATGGGGCCCCGCCCCCTGGGAAAACCGCAAGTGCAAAAACCCTTAGGCGGCAAATGCTCAGAAAGCAGTTTTATTTTCCAAAAAGCCGGAAACCTACAGAAACGCTAGTGGGAAAGGGACCTAAAAGGCCTAATTTTTAGAAATTTTCCCTTTGCATTTGACAATTGGGAAAAACACTTTGTTTCAGGGATTAAATTTCCAACTGTCAAATTCTAAAAAAACACCTGAAAACATGCACTATTGGTGGGGGGCCCCTGAAGACTCGAAAGGGGAAACACTGCTTTACAGGGAACCTGTAGCTAGTTTATGCCCCCCTCCCCTATCACTGTCTCAAACCCGCGCTTTTTTTAATACCAGTCAAAACCCTTTCCCGGGCTGAGCCTAGTGTAAAGTGAAAGGGGAAATAAAAACAAATTTAAAACAACCCTTTCATTTCCCTTTTGTAATTTAGGCAGTCCAAAACTCCAGCTTGGGGAAAGGGGAAGTTTTGGGAGGGTTTAAAATTTTTAAAAAAATTTTAGCCTTTTGTTTTAAACCATGTGACTACAAAAGGCGGGGCTAAGTCCCAATAGGATTTAATAAATATAGCTATATTTAAAATACTCACTTTAGGCTCCACCCCCCATGGTCACCCCCCCTTTATATTAAATCACAAGGCCCGATCGCCCCCTGCAAGTTAAGTGAGTTAACTATTAAACCCCCAACATTTTTCCTCCTCCAAGGGGTAACTGAAAAAGTAAGTGTAAAAAATCTTTTTTTTTTTTACCTTTCACATTACACTATGAGCTCAGACAAGGGGTGATTTGAAAAATATTATTTAAGCTTTCAGGGGACAGATTAGTGATACGGGGGGGGCAAAACCAAACTAAATTATACCCTTTTTTAAAGGGTTTTTTTCCCCACCTTTTTCCCTTTCCCGGGAAAATTGACAATTCGGGCCATTTGGGATTTCCAACCCCCCACTGGGCCCAAAAAATGTGCAAAACTCTAATGTAAGCAAAAGGGCACCCTTTTTTTCCTCTTCAGCATCAATGGAGTGTGGTGGCAGTGGGAAACTGGCTTTAATTTTAAACCCCCCTTACAAAAAGTACATATTGTTAACAATATCCCCAAAACGTCATGGGTTTTGGGGTCGTTGAAACGACATAGTTAGGGCAAACGTTGCATGGACACCGAGATAAGACTACAATAAATCGCTGGTCGTTGACGCAGATTTGAGAACATATTCTCCCAAAACACGATACACGATCCCCCCAAACCCGCTATATTTTAGTTTACACCTGTAACGAAGCCATTAACACTTTTGCCTATTCACTCCCGTGAACAAGTATTTTCTCCCTTTTTTGGAAACGATAGCTGGGTCACCACATTTGGGGGGCGTCGGCCACGATAAACAAATGTGTGACATCTCACCAACGATTCAAAAAAGATGTCCTAAAAAACCCCGGGTCTTTGGGCATATCCTGAACGACATTGAAGCGGTTTAAAGGTTTCCCTTTAAACAAAAAACCCGGGAAGTGATGCACTTCTTTCCATTGGAGACCACCACTGACAAAAGGAGGCCACAAAAAAGCATAAACCCATAAAATTATAAGCCCCCTATTCCTTTGTGAAAAAGAATTTTTAAATTTAAAAATACATTTTTAAAGTTTTTTTACTTTTTAAAAAGCACTTTTTCAATGGTATCCGTTTTTTTGAAAATGTCACAACCTCCTTTTAAAACCCTGCAATTAAAAAAACACTTTCACCCCTCTTGACAACTGGGAAATTTAAAATTTTTGAACTTTAAAACCATTAATTTTTTTAACGCCTTTAAATCACAAATTTTTATTATTAAATTTTTAATTTTTATTAAATTTAAAAGTAGTAGAGAAGTAGTAGTGTAAGTAGTAAATATTAGATAATTAAATACAACCTACAAATTTTGGGGAGTTTTTGGAAAAGAAATTTAAGCCGGGATGGTCATGTCTGAATTGCAAAAAAGAAGAAATTTTTTTTTAAAAGATTCCCAAATTTTTTCCTAAGGAAGCACAAATATTTTTTCCCATAAATTTTAATTAAAAACTCAAAACAAAGAAAAAATTTTTTATTAAACTATTTTCCACCAGTATGTAGCAATATTCTTTTTTTTGTTTTTTCTTTCTCCCCCTTTTTTTACACCTGAAGGGAAAACAAACTCCAGTTTCTGAAGATCACTTTTTGGTTAATTTTTTATTTACTAACATCACCCCCCTAATTTAGACGGGTTTTAGCAAAACTTTTTAACATTTTTCCATGGGCAAAAGTTATTAAACTTGGAGCTCCTACAGGAAAAATTTGTTGATGCCTTTAAAAAAAAAGTAAATGAATTAGGATCAATTCCCCGGAGGGAACTTTTAAGAGCATTTTTTTAAAATCTTAGAAACCAGAAAAAAATAAGCCCCAAGGGCCTTCACATTTGCGTATGGGAAAGGGACGTATCTGCGTTCCCATACGCAGTCAAACGCATGAGCACGGGGTTCCATGTAAAACAAAAGAAAGGGATAAATGCCTGCGTTTGCTGCGCGGGTGCGGATGCGGAAGATACTGGGTCCCCCAGGGTCTTTCCCCTCCCCCCCCCGACGCAGCAAAATTTCATTTTTTTGTGCCGGGGAAACCCTTTAAAAAACACAAGCGCCCCCAACGCACAAACCAAAGCATTGGTGGCCTTTGGGGCCGCATGGGTTTTACGCTTGAACCCGCGGGAGGAGAACGCCGGAAAACCCTTTAAAAACCTCCCTGCCCCCCGGGGATGGGCACAGGAAACACCGACGGGCCCCCGGGGGATCACGACCCTGCTGATCTCCCTTTTTTCCCCGCCCCCCGGGGAATCTGCTACGATGTCCGGCCCGGGGGGGAAACAGCTGAAGGCCACGTTTGAAACTTCCCGCGCCGGACCTCTCCTCTCGGGTCGGCGCAGGGGATTTTTAAACCGCTTTTAAATCACTTTTTTTTCTCCACCGACCCTTTTCCCAAAGCTTAAACCCGGCGGCCGGGGGGAGGGGAAACCCGGTGCGAACTCCCCCCCCCGCCCCCGCCTTTCCCCCCCCGGACACAAAAACCCCCCATTTCGGCCGGGGGTGCACAGTGAGTTTTTCCCCCAGGCGGACATTCTCCAACCCCCGCGGACAAACAATAAAAAGACATGCTTTTTACTGCGTTTGTGTCCCGCCCCTGCGATCAGCATGCAGACACAAACGCAAATGTGAAGGTACCTAAGAAAAAGGGAAAAAAATGGGGAAGAATAGCAAAAAAACAAGTCAAAACATATGGGGGGTACAAGTGCATAACCCAAAGGCACACGACCCCGGGCTTATGAGGGAAATCAGCAGTGTTTGACTAACATAAAAGTGGGGACGGAAAGTAAATTTAGACCCCTTTAAATTTTTCACCTTTTGTTTCATTGCAAATCATTTGTAAAGTTCATTTTTTCTCATTAATGACCTTTTTGCAGCCCATCTTAAAAGAAAAAAAACTCAGAGATATAACATTTTTTTCAAAATAAAAAAAAAGAAAAACTAAATTCACATGGTCAAAAATTTCAGGGCCCTTTTCTGTCAAATCCTTTTGTTTCCCCCTTGAGATTTGTTCTACCTTTTCCCTTTATTTTAGGCCAACTGGTTTAGTTAAACTAATAGGACTTGATTTTTTTAAAAAAGGGACACACCAAACTTTTTGTGAAACAATTTTGGGGCTCCCTCCGGGGGTTTTCTTTTGATTCAGCTGATTGTGTGGGGGTTCAAAAGTGGGTGGGATTTATTGGCAAAAATTTGGTTTTTGGAAGCATATAATGGGTTTTAAGTGGATCAATCCTTGCCCAGTTTCTTTGGGTTTCCTTTGGGGTTTTCCCTCTCTCTGGTTTCCCCAGCTCGTGGAACTCTTTGCAATTAAGTGGATTTTTTTTTGATATTTTTTGGCAAAAACTTTTGGTGGGTTAAAGGTTCCTGCATAAGTTTTGTCTTATTCGGGGTTGTAGTTTGCAATTTTTGTCTGTATATTTTTTTTTTTCTCTCCAGATAGGAAATTTCTTCCTAGAAATTTTTATCAATTCACTATAAAAAGTAAATTTTTCCCAAAATTTCTGGCATTTGATTTAAAAAGGGAAATCTGCAGTAAAAAGGGGCCGAGTTTTTGGGGGAAACCCGGAAAATTTTTGAACCCAACTGCTGTTGGTGGTTTTTTTTTTACTGTTTTATACGACCGCAAAGTAAATTCCCAAACCTGCTTTCCTATATAGCTAGTTTTTTGGGCCCCCCCTTTTTTTAAAACCCTTTTTTGCGCCCGTGTTTTTTTTTTTCCCTCTCCTTGTTTCCCATTTAATATATGTGGGGGCCTTTTCTATTCTTTTGGGGGTTTTGCCCTGAGGCAAGATAAACTTTTCCTACACCATCTTTTTGGACAGTTGATTCTCTGGCTGTGCAAGGGTCTAGGCTGGTTAAATTACCTCCCATGGTTTCTTTTAGTTTTCAGTGGTGGGATCAGGGTTTCGGTTTAAAACATCAACCCCAAAAAAATTCAAAGGAATCTTAAATTACTCCCCGGGGTTCCCTCGGTTTAAAAACACCTATCAAAAAAACCTCACAAACTCAAATGTGCCCTTTTGAGGGGCCCAAAATTAGAAAACAAAGAGGTTTAAAGGGGCCTGCCCCAAGGGGGCTAAAAGAGACAGAATTTGGCAAGCACAGATCTGGGCCCAAAGGTTTTAAAAAATTTCTACAGCCTTAAAGGTTTTTTAAAAAAACACAGTAGTTTTCCATAATTTCCTTTTTAAAGGAAGAAATTTGGGGGCCACCAGAAGTCTTTCAGACCTTGGGGTCCATCAAACGGACAATCCCCGGGGGGAAAAAACTTTGGAAGAAAAGTAAAAAAAAAATCCCAAATCACTGTGGCTGAGCTCCAGAGATGAAGTAGGGAGATGGGGAAAGTTCCCTAAAGTCAACTAACACTGCAGGCCTCCAAACCCGCGGGCCCCTTTATGGGAGATTTTGGGTTGATGGAAAAACCCTCCCCGGGCAAGACCTATGAAAAACCTGCAAAGAATTTGCAAAAAAAACCCCCCTGAAACCCCAGGAAAGAGAAATAAGTTTTTTGGGCCTGATGAGACGAGGGAAAAGAAAATTTTTGGGATAATTCTAAGCAGTATGTGTTGGGGAAAACCAGGGACTGATCATCACCTGGGCCCAAACAAACCCCAAAAAGTGAAACATAGTGGGGGGGTAGCATCATGCAAGGGGCCGTTTTTCAACTGCAAGGGGCAGAAAGAAAACGGCAATTGAAGGAAACCCTGAATGTGGCCCAAATACCCGAGATATCCGGATGAAAACCTTTTTCCAGAGGGGCCAGGACCTCAACTTTGGGGAAAAAGGTTCACCTTCCAAAGACAATGAAACCCCAACACAGAAACTAAAATAAAATTTAAAAAAGGGGTGGGGTTCAGTACCCAAATTTTTTGACCGAAAAAGGGGTGTCCCCCCAAATTTCACCATCCCAAAATGATGGAACTGGGGGGGTCTGCAAGGAAAAAATGGCAGAGGATCCCCAAATCCAGGTGGGAAAACTTGTATCATTTCCCCTGAAAGGGCTCATGTTCTGAAATACAAAAAAGGGGGATTTTTACTAAATACTTGGGGGCAAAAGGGATCCCAAATACTTTTGACCATTGGGGATAAATTTTTAGTTTTTTTTTTTTTTAAAAAAATTTTCAAAAAAAGTCTACAAATATTCCAAAATGGGGTTTTCAGAGTGTACATTAAAGAGAATAAAAAGAACTTTTTTTTTAAAATTTTTAAAAGAAATCAATGAAACAAAGATGGGAAAAATTAAAGGGGCTGAATTAAATTTTTTGTCCCCCCTACATAAAACACACCACAAGTGTAAATGTAAACCTAACCCCTGACTCCGAAATTTTTTGAGGGGGACATTTTTTTTGAGAACCTGGGGTCAAAAACCAACAAGGAAAAGGGGGAAGGGAAACATAAAAACATGCAAAAATCAGACCGAAAGGAAAACAAACACAACAAGAAAGTGTTATCAAAATTAAATTAAGTAAAAAATTATCTCAATATTTAAATTATTAATTAAAAAATTTTTATATTTTAACAAACTTATATGTCCTACAGATCTGTAGCAACTGACTTTAGATTTCCCATTCATTGTTTTACAAGTTTTATGGGGGTATTTCCCGGACCCGTCCTCAGATAAATTTTGGGCCCCCCTTTACTTCCAATAAGTAATATTTACTATCTATTTTTGTTGTCTGTTTCTTCACCTATGAGAAAATTATCTATTTCTATATTTATCAGTAACTCCCCAAAGAAAAGCAAAAAAATTTTAAACCAAAAAATTAAAGAGAACATTGTCTTTCCCCCTAAGGTGATCCCCGACAGATTTTGTCTACTTTCATATCCCCGGTTTTTAGCAATTAAAAGTGATCAGGCAAATTTGAACTTTTGAATCAGCTTGCCCGATCTGCCAGAAGCCCGGACATTTCCCGGGAAAAAACGCAGCAAGACTGCGTTCTGCCTAATGCATTTCTTTGGGGGCTTGCAGGCATGGGAGGGATTGTGGTTTTTCGTGGGTTGGCAGGTGTGCAATGAACAAAAACTGTTGTAGTGCAGTTTTTTTAAATACCCAAATGCTCTATTTGCCCAAACATGGCAAAACTGCAAGTGCGCCCTGTCCACAAGTCCTATAGGAAAAGCATTTGGCAGAAGCGTCTTGCCGCGCCCCGCCCCAAGTGTGCCCGCTTCCCGGGGATCAGGCAAAATTTAAATTTTAAAAAATGCAAGTTTGCCCGATCTGGCAATTGCAAAGTGCCGGGGCCCCGGACAGGGGGAGGGGGCCCCCACAATGTCTTTGAGCGGCCAAGCTTTCCAACAAAAATTAGAGAGGCAGAGGGGGGTGGCAGAAATGATGCTTGTCTGCAGCTGTGAGAGCCCCCGGAGAAGAGGTTTTGGGTCCCCGGGAGGAAGGTGAGAGGGGGGGCCCCATTCCCTTCGGGCCCGCCCCCTACTCTTCTGTGGGTCCCCATCTCCAATCTCTTTGGGCCCCGCCCCCTCATTCTACTGCAACCCCCCGGAATTGTTCAACAAGGCGGGAGCCAGAAAAATCTGCAAGATGAGCTGCTGCAGCTGCTGATGGGAGTAGTGTGTGTCTGGTGTGGCTGGCTGACTATTGTGGCGGCTGACTATTTATGGGGTTGGTGTGTGGCTGGGGCTGCTTGGCGTGGCTGCTGTGTGTGGCTGTGGGGGCTGTGTGTGACTAGGTTGTGTGGGGCTGGATTTGCGTGGCAGTGCCAGTGTTTGGGCTGGGGCTGGTGTGGTTGACTAGTTCGTTGACTGACTATGGGTCTGTGTGTGGTGGGGCTGGGGGCTGACTGTGTGTGGCTGGCGTGGTGGCGGGGCGCAGGGCTGTGGCGACTGTGGGGCTGGCTGGCTGTGTGGCTGGCGGGTCTGTCGAGTCTGTGTTGTGTGGCTGACCATGGGACCCCACAATCCTCTGAAAGGGAGCTTTCATAAAACGGAGCTTTCCAGTGAATGGAGCTGTGGTTGATTATTCCCTCTGCTGCACCTTTACATGTGGCTCTTCAAATAACCTTTAAAAAAGTGGTGGGGGCCACAAAAATGTAAAACAAAATGTTTTTGTTGGGGTTGATGAATGATATAGTGGTGGGATGGTGGGGCTTGTTTTCCAGACTGCTTTTTGGTCCCAGTCCGGCCCTGTGGGGAGTATTAAAGGGGCCCAATGGACTATTCACCCGGGGCCACACACACACCGGAGCCACCCCTAACACTACTTTTTTAAAAGGTGGGTGTGAATTAGCGAGGGGACCCTGTGACCTGATGTGTTTCCCTATAGCTTCCACCCAAATTAGTGTAAATTATAGAGAAATCTCTACCAGCTACAAACTGATGTAGAGTTTGATGCGCACGCTTTCCATTATTCCCTTATTTTAAAAGAGATGTGTTCTTTTTAACAATTTTGGCATTGTGTCCCGAGACCATCCTTCCCATATTGTTAGGTCTTTGTAAAAATCGGCCCTCCAGGCTTTCCTTTTATAATGAAAAGATTAAAAAAATAAATTTTATAGGAATCTGGACTTTTTCTATTTGAATTTGTTTCCTGAAAATTGGGAAGGTCTCTCCCCCCAAGTGTTGTACTGCGGATATAGTGTGTGAGACTTGTATATATAGAACTACATTAAATTTTTCACATGTCCCAATTATCAATAACTTATTTGTAATGTAGTTGAAGGTTAAGATATACTTCATAGAATTGGAAAGCTGAGGATTTATTGATATTTTGAGCAGTTGATCAGTTAATCAAACCCATTTTCGTATGGGGTTATCAGTAGAGATGAGCGATCTTTTGCACAACACAGGGCAGTTTGGGAACCGGGAACGGACCGAACTTGAAAGGTTCACCATTTATAAAATATGATGAATAACCCATAAAATCAAACCCTTTTACAGTTCTGAGAATTTTTGTTCATTAAACACAAGGGGGTCACCTTTTTGGGGTTTTTTGCAAAAAATCAGGGTGCCCGCTTCTGGGGGCGCAGCGTGCTTTTCTTACGGGATGGTAGTGTCCTGCGAAGGAGGGAACCCCTTTTCTGTACCCCCAAATCAGGATTCTGGGTTCAGATATTTTTGCCTGCTTCTTGCATTAGAAC
>JARQOC010000001.1:87924101-87938401 GCA_033576535.1 Allobates femoralis
TTTACTGATGTTCTGTTACGGGTACACACGTCCGGAGTGAGGGATAACACCTTGGGATCTCCACAGCGAGTAGGATTGTAGGCTTCCTTTTTTCCGCTTTCCTATTTGGAGTCTGGCAGGCATGGAACCTAACTGGACCGTTACTTCTCTCTCTCTCTCTCTCCACACCCGGGTTGCTGCACTGAGGGTTCTCTCTTGGGCTACCGCCGTCTCTCTCCGCGGTCCCGGGCTCTCAATTGTTGGTGCTGCGGGTGTCCGGAAAGCCAAGCCTCCTCGTAATGCTGGATTTTCTGCTGGGTCTATCTCTCTGTCCCTGCAGACTCGGACTACAGTGACCGGAACTCTGATGGGGTGAGTCGGTATGACTCCTCTGCCCCCTGTAACACGTTCTCTCGTCTTCCTTCGACCCCTACTCTGTGGGTCTACCACTGCCCCTGGTGTGTACTGGTCTGGGCCTAGCACGGCTCCAGTACCAGCTCAGCTCACTAGACTCTGAGCTCTTCACAGTTCTGTAGTGACTGCACAGCACACTCTGGTGATTTTCCTCCAGAATCTGTATTTATAGGGGGAATTGGCTTAACGCAACCAGTGGGGCTCCCCCTACAGGCCTGGAGTGGAAGGTGTTGTGTGTAGGTGGTTACTCGCTGTGGGAAATCCTTCAGTGTCCCAGGGAAGTCTGTGGTTTCTTGGTACAGGGTGCCACAAGTACCCATGCCCTGGGGCTCGACATATCAACACGGTACAGTCTGGTTGCCGGTTCAGGGTCCCCCTATGGAGTCTCCAGATGTTACTTCTCAAGTCTTTCATGGTCTAATCTGCTTTTTCTCTGTCTTTCACCACCCTTGCAGAGCTCTCCCGGCAGTCCCCTGATCTCCCACGGTGGAGCACGAGTTTTCTTTACCGGCACGGACAGGAGAGGTAAACGTCAGGACCTCCTGCCACCGGAATCCGGACCGATGCTCCGTGATCTTGGATCTACTTTGGTACTGAGGGGTGATGTATCCTTTGTGGCGCTAACGGCTACCCGGTGATTATGGGCCTGCAGCTCGTCAGTTTGCGGTCAGAGGTGAACTACTGACCACCTCGGCTTCCCGTGTTGCCGGTGTTTCCCCGGTCGTTGCCAGCCGGCTCCAACTGGTTCTGGTTATGATGTGACCTCCATACAGATGTCAGTGGTCAAATTCCAACACGTAGGCCGAGACCTGACAGTCCAGGGTGGGGGGAGGCCGCCAGGAACCTGCCTGTATGACTATAGGTAAATCCTACAAAAAATGTACAGAGACAGCTATATATAATACATAAATCTTTATTAAAGCCTATCATATACAAATCAAAATCATAATAATTTATAACCCAATAAAAAAAAATTATAGGAACCACAAGGTGGCAGCAGAGGATCAGAAATAGTAAAGTAATATAAAAATACTAGCTGGGTGCCCGATGCACATGCATCGGGATTCTAGAAGAGCGAGTCTCTGACTCGCAATGGCCGCTTCGCGGCCAATGCTTCGCGCTGCTAAGGCGACTCGCCATGCCCGCTGCGCGGGCATAGCGAGTCGCCTTAGAACTGCTCGCAATGGCCACTGCGCGGCCAATGCTTCGGGCGTATCCACATGACCACGCTGACTCGCAGCGCGAGCGGACTCAAAAGGGGCAAAAAACCCATTCGTCATTATATAATAGATATATCCAGAATCTATAACTTCCTTGTAGAAAATTATGAGCCCCAAGATTAAAAAAGAAAAAGAAACAATTACCCAGATGGCTAGAATGCAAAATATCACAGTGTATATCCAAAGGTCAAAAAAAATACCCATATACCTAGACTGCAAGATATCTAACAACACCCCTGCAAACTAGCATAATATAAAGAACCTATCCTGTAACCTAATAGAATACCTAGTGTAAATAAATGATATCACATTAAGAGGTCCAACTTAGGCTGCCTTCACACTTGCAGATGCATCTGCAGCGTTTTGCAGATGCATCTGCAAGTATCAGCATGCAGACCGCGGCCCCTATGGTTATAATGGGGCGCACCGCGGTCTGAAAGCACTCATTCATTCCTATATGTGAACCGTCCGCAGGCGGATGCCTGCTTACAGATCACACACTCCCGCCCGCACCATGGACGCGAGATGTCGCGTCCATGGTGCGGGCGGGAGTGTGTGATCTGTAAGCAGGCATCCGCCTGCGGACGGTTCACATATAGGAATGAATGAGTGCTTTCAGACCGCGGTGCGCCCCATTATAACCATAGGGGCCGCGGTCTGCATGCTGATACTTGCAGATGCATCTGCAAAACGCTGCAGATGCATCTGCAAGTGTGAAGCCAGCCTAATAAGGTGTAACACATGGTTAGCACTGCAGCCTTTGCAGCGCTGAGGTCCTGAGGTCTAGGGTTCAATTCCCACCAAGGACAACATCTGCAAGGAGTTTGTATGTTCTCCCTGTGTTTGTGTGGGTTTTCTCTGGGCACTCCGGTTTCCTCCCTACTTGTAAAGACATACTGATTGGATGTTTAGATTGTGAGCTCCAAGAGAGACAGCATTACTGATGTATGTAAAGTGCTATGGAATTAATAGTGCTATATAAATGAATAAATATTTTATTATTATTTATATTATAATATTGCCCAAGGGCCCATCCAGGAGAGTATTACCACTACATGATGTAGCCAGGTATCCGATCTATTGAAGAAAGGTATGAAAGAAGGAGAATCAAATACTTCAGTGTTTCCCCACAAATAGGACATCCCCCGAAAATAAGACCTAGTAGAGGTTTTGCAAAACTGCTCAATATACGGCCTCCCCCCTAAAAATAAGACCTAGCGATATTTTTTTATTTTTTTTAAGCATGTCCTCCAAACTGGAGACGAGGGCATGCAACTGTGATTCATATTACCGTAGCCCTCGTAGACCGCCACCATTGTGTGTGGCCCACTGGGACGGGGTACTCGGTACTGGACCGGGGTATCACGGGGGGTATCACGGTAGTCCTTGGTCCGGACCGTGTCCTGAGCCCCACAAGTAAAAGGGGTATATTTACATGGGAGTTTGTCGTGACGCCACCCACGGGTTGAGGGGACCACCGCTGCAGCGTAGCTCTGCCAGGAGGATGGATGGGGCTGCAGCTAGATGGATGAGCCCGCCGCGGGTCGGGGCTGCTCCTGACAGGGTGTAAAGGTGCAATAAAAGCTCTGTCTGCAGGGAATCACACACAAGGGACTGAAGCAGGGTTCACCGGGTTTTACTGACAAGTTCTTTACGGTACAGTTCACACAGTCACTTTACACAGGCAACTCCGGACACTCTGAACCCTCTGCAGCCAGGTTATCTCTCTGAGACCCTTCACTTTCTCTATAACCATTCCGGCTTTCCTCATCTGCTCTTCCCTGTGGGTTGTATGGCGGCAACTCGGTCCCTTTGTGTGTGGCTTCTCCCTGTGTGTATGGGCAGCAAGCCTGGGTCCTATGGCGTTGCTGTGTCTCCAACCCGTGTGGTAGGAACTCTGACTTGGAATAAGGGTCTCCCGTCGGTTTGTCTGGGATCTGGCGTGTAGCTGCTGTCCCCTTCAGAGCCGACACTCTGCTCCCAGCCTAGCCTATCTTGCAAGGGATCACCAGGCTCTTTCTGACCCGTGTGACTACCAGATACCTCAAGGGAAACCTGTTCGCCTGTAGTCGGTCAACGCTGCTGTACTCCTCGGACGCGGTGGCACCAGTCCGGTCTCTGTCCTTCCTTTCCCTTGAGCTGCAGGCTACTTAGCGGGCTTTCTCTCAATGGAACGGTGTCTCTGTGGATTCTGCGCCTCCAGGGAGCCCTATCCCTTCGGGAAAAGTGTCACTTTCTACTTGGTCTTGTCTTTACCTCTCGGCACCCACTGGCCTACTAACTCACTCTGCCTACTGTTCCTCCTTTTGTACTTGTTTGTCACCTGACCTACTTTCCACCCACTTCCCTCTAAACCCTACCACCCATTGCCCGCCTATAGTCCCGGGCTCCGGGTTGGGTGCTGTGTCTTGTGGGTGTGTGTGTTGAGGGTGTTCCTATAGAACTGTCTCCTCTCTGCCTGGCTGCAGTTCCTACCGGTGGCCACTCTGGTCACAGGGGTGCCACAATTGTTTCTGTTGACCGCTACTGTATGTATTCCGGATGCCCACTCTGAGCTCTCTGGCTCAGCTGGCGTAGATGTACGGTAAGCCGCCGGTCCATCAAAGGCGAGCATTTAATGTCGGCTCATGACATGCTTGCCTCTGATTGGCCGGCGGCAGGTGAGCCGGAGAGCTCAGAGTCAGAGCGGCGCCCGGAATACATACAGCGAAAAATCTGAGAGAAATGGGGTATGGGTGTGTGTATGGTATGTGTGTGTGTTTTTTTTTTGCGGGTACCGTAATGGGGATATTGAGGGCTGCAAGAGGATGATTGGGGAGTGTAAGGGGATGGGGTGGATATTGGGGGCTTCAAGGGGATGATAGGGGCTGCAATGAGATGGAGGGGATATTGGGGACTGCAAGGGGATGATGGGGAGGGATATTGGGGGCTGTGAGGGGATCATGGGGATCATGGAAAAATAAGACATCCCCTAAAAATAAGACTTAGCACATCTTTGGGAGCAAAAATTAATATAAGACACTGTCTTATTTTCAGAGAAACAGGGAAGGGGGAACAAGGAAAACATCCTAACAGAACTTAGTGCCACTGATGCTGCATGGATCACTATCCCACTCCGACTCTCGAGTTTCGGCATCTGTCTTCTCCCAGAGTTTGTGTGCACTCATGCCCAACCACTTGTTCTATTTGAGGATGAGGACATGGGAGGGCTAGTGTACACAGTCAGCGAACCACCGCACATCTCTGATGACCATGCTGAAATATATGTACCAACTGCTGCAGCTTTCTGCAGTGTGCAGACCATCAAGGAGGGCAGGGGTGGGAGTGGGTGGAAGATGCAGAGAATGATGAGGTCCTAGACCCCACATAGAGTCAAGGCCATCCAAGTGATGTGCGCAGTTTGGAGGAAGAGGTGGTGGTCATGCTTCTCCCACTGCACAGCAAAAGAGGGAGCAGGGTGCAAAAGCACAGAAGACAGCCCCCAGTCAGTACATTGGCTGCTATTGCCCACCGCGCCACTAACTGAGCACACCAAAGCCAGCTCAAAATAGCTCCTAGGTGTGGCATTTCTTCAAGCAATGTGCTTAACAAGAGATGGGTGGTTTGCACAATGGGCCATCAGTCTTAAGTGAGGCATAAATATTCTTAACAAGGCATCAGACTGCCGTGCCCTAGGGACATGGGGTACTCGGAACTGGGCTTTAGTGGTCCTTCTGGAGAGTGACAGGGGTCAAGACCTCGGCTTCCGTGACCCTGGGTTCAGCGTCAAAGGGTTACTTGGGTAGTATATGGGAATAGGGTGGATTCAAAGGGTATTATTCGTGATGCCACCCATGGTTTGTGGCTACGGGTAGCCAACCCTGCTGCAGAACCTCTAGGGATGATGGACTGGCAGCTGAGATGTAGTGGCCCCCCACGGGTGGAACAGGTCCCCAGGGCAGTGGGTATAGTAGGTAATAGTCTATAATAGTCTATAGCAGGCAGGGATTAATTTAGGCCTCATTACCTCGTTCAGTGGCCTTCACAGGCTGTCGCCGCAGGAATAACACAGTCTCACACTGTTCTGCAATTCTGTACCCGGGTTTACTCACAGCAAGCCTTAAGTTCCAACAGGTCATAGATGTTACACTCTCAGAAAAGCTCCGGCCTGTGTAGTCTTTAAGAGATCAAGGTGGCAGGTATGAGATCCTCGGTGGAGTGCCTGTCCTAGCCTCTCACTGGTCCTGTCCCTCAGCGCTGCTTTAAGCACCTCTGCGCGCAGAGCCCTGATCCTGCAGCCTCGGGTAATAGTGGGTGACTGGTACCTTGTCCCCGGACCCTTGTTCGCCTGCTTTCTCTGGGATACGCCAGGTGTGTGAGCCACAGCTCCTATGAAGCTCGTGGTCTCCGTTTCATCGGTTCGGGTATGGATCCCCATGCCATGTTGAGGACCACAACCCCTCCGGTTGGTATTGCCAATCTCGGATTCGGGCGCATGGGCCGCTTCAGCTCCACCAGTGCCCCTAGGGTTCCTTTTCTCGGCTTCCAGGATGAGCATAGTACAGCTCAAGTCCTTTCTCTGCAGTTTAGCTGTTCTCTGCACTGTCCTTCTCTTCACTCCAAACTCTTCTCAACTCAACTGTTCTACTAGTTCTCTCTTTTCACCCACACTTCTCTACCCCTGTTGTGCCTCTGGGCCCTTACCCCGGGGTTTTTGCCCAGGGTCCCCTGGGTCCTAAGTGTGTGTTTGTGCGGTGTTGAGGATTCCACACCTTCCATCCCCCACCCTCTTAATACTGGAGGACCACACCCGTGGCTTGGGTGCAGTACCTCTCGGGCATCCAGACCGGTGGGGTGCCACATGAGTGCAAAGCACAAGCTGCACTGGAGTACACAACTGAAAAATCAGGGGAGATGCAAGGCTCCTCCTGCTCCCTCTTCTGCTGTGGTCTCAGCCTCTTCCTCTTGTTCCCGAGCAACATGGCCACCTAGCTCCTCACAAAGAGATGTGGCATCACCACCACCAGCAGTGTCACCAAGCATCTCCACACCATCCCATGGAAGCGGTCAGCTGTTCATCCCCCAAACAATGGAAAGAAAGAGGCAGTACCCCCCTTCCCATCCATGTGCTCTAGTCCTGAATGTCATCATGTCCACATTCATGACCTTTGAAATGCTTCAAATGTGGCTGATGGAGACGGACATGTTGAATAAACTTATGGTGGTGGCTGTCCCACAGTACGTGGTTGCCAGATGACACTACTATTCCAGGCAGGCCATCCCTGCCCTGTAAGACCATGTTGTGGACAAAATTGTGCCCTGCGCTACGCCATCAGTGACAAGGTCCACATAACCGTGTAATATCTCTTTAACTACCCACTAGATAAATGTAGTGACGGCTGAGACTGAGGTGGAAAGTCTTTTGGCGCTTGTCCTTCCACCACCGAGGATTGATGGACATTTCTCTGTCCATGTTGCCTTCTCCTCTTCCTCCACTTCCTCCTCATCCATCGGTGTAACACCAGCATGACCAACTACAGCACAGCCAGGAGGAAGCAACAGCAGTCTGCTCTAAAACTCAGCTGTGTGGGGGAAAAAACCCACACCATGAAGGAGCTGTGAAAGGGAATTATACAACAGACCAATGAGTGGTTGGTGCTGCTGAATCTCAAGCTTGGCCTCGTAGTGTACGATAATGGGTGAAATATCATTACAGCTCTGGGCCTAGCAGGTTTGACGCACACCCCTTGCCTGGCACATGTGCTGAATTTGATGGTGCAGGGGTTCATGAAAAATTACCCTTTGTGCAGAGTTCTGGTAACTGAACCAAACTTTGGACTAAAATCCGGTCAAACCCGACAAACCCAAACATCCATGGGTTCGCCCATTCCTACTAGTAACCTACTATCAGGGAGAAGCTCAGGTGATATATCTTTTCAATGGCGCAGTGTGGTATTATGCTATTATTTTTTTTATTCAGGAGGCCAATACTATATGACCTTGTAATTTGCAGGGCTGCAAGAGAAGTCATAGCTGGAAGATGCTGACATGAACATCTGGCCAGATGGAGAAGAAACAATAGAAAACGACTCTAATCAGATGAGACATCTCTCATCTCTGGTAAGTCACTGGATGTAAACATTCTGTATCTGTACTGTATGACTTGGAGTAATACCATTGTTTTGAAACAACATCTCTTAGGGTGCTTTCACATCACGATTTTGTTGGATCAGTGGCTATCCGTTGTAAAACGGACAGCCACGGATCCGATTTGGCCCCCATGTTATCCTATGGGGGTCAGATCGGATCGGATTTGGCCTAATTGCCATCCGATTTTGTGGGATCCGATTTGTGTCCGATTTTGGGCACAGCAAAAAATCGGATCCCACAAAATGGGATGGCAATTAGGCCAAATCTGATCCGATCCTCTGGGTTTAACATGGGGGCCTATGAGCGCTGGTCCGAGGAAACAGCCGATCGTTCCTCGGACCCGATTTTAGTGTACTGAGCATGCTCAGTACACTAAAATTGCTCCTAACCCTCTAATTTCACTTCTTTTTATTTTTAACTCTTTCTTTTACTTAATTTCACTTCCGCAATGTATATTATACATTGCGGAAGTGAAAGTACCCTGCTGTGTCCGGATCCATGATAATCACGGACCTGGACACAGAATAGGTCACCCCTTGTGGTGTCCTTTCCTGTCCATGGGGTCCTACAAAAAGTAGGATCCCACGGACAGGAAAAAAAAAAACATTATGTGAAAGCAGCCTTAGGGTACCTTTACACGCCGCTACTGGAGGATGGATACAACCAGCTACAGGCTACAAATGTAGCTTGTAGCGGCAAAATACCCCGTAGTAGCGGCGTGTAAAGACGGTAGGAGGCACCCGGCAACAGATACATCTGTTTCCGAGCACTGCCCGGAAACAGGTGGCTACACAGGCGATTGTAGCGAGCTGTATCGGCGTGTAAAGAAGCAACAGAAGGGATGTGTCGACACCAGGCAATGTACCTGGTATGTAGCTGGGGCGTGACACAGGCTCCGGGATACCGCCCCCCTTCAGCGATCATTGGTGGAAGGTCCTGCGTTACGATTGGTAGACGCTGCATAGGGAGGCATATTTAAGGAGCTGACCAGTCACACTACACAATTGCTCGAGCATCATGTATTAATCAGCCTCCTGCGCTGCCTGGCCAATCATGATGTTATTGCTTTGTCCTATCAGCGTACGGACGTCTCGTAATCCACAATTGTGGCAAGCCTATGTGTTGTCCCTGCTGCACCAGGTCCGCCCATATTAGCTGGTTGTAGCGGTGTGTAAATGAGGTAAGATGAGCTACAGAAGGTGACTTGAGGCACCCGGCGGTGTATCCAGAGATAGATGTCACGTAGCGTAGCTTGTGGCGGCGTGTAAAGATGGTGCGTTTACCGTTTGTAACCGTTTGTGCGTGCTCGTGCACGTGAAGTAGCTGGTTGTATCCATCCTCCAGTAGCGGCGTGTAAAGGTACCCTTAGGCCACATTCACACATTCATGATGCTAAATTTTTCTTACGATATAGCACATAGACTCAGAATTTCATAGATCTATTTGCACATCTGTGGCGCCCTGCTCATGCAGGTAACCACAGTTCTCCCTAATGCACAGCTGTGTTTCCACAACAGGTACCTACTACAAACAACACCTTCCACCCCTACACAGTAGGGAGAGCACCACTTGCTGACTTTAGGCAAGATCCCCTATATATACTGCTGCTGGGGGCGGAGCTAGTCAGAGTGTGTGCAGACGCTAGAAGAGCTGCAAGGAAGTCCTGGTGGTCGGTGCTGTGTTCAGGCCCGAGCCAGTGACCCAGAGTGGCCCTTCTGCATCCCACAAGCCTAAGTGGAACTGAAGGCAGGGAGCTCAGAGCAGAAAGGGAACAAGGAGCTCGAGGGAGTTCGTCCCAGGAGAAACGCCGAATATTAGGGATCCACACCTGTGGGGAACTATAGGCCCACAGAAAACCCCATCGCACCGTGGAAGCTTCAGCTACCTGGTCTCCCAGGAGGGTCAAGAGAGGGTGCGTTTTTGGTCTGAGTTTTGCTCTTCAGTTTTTGTAGCCAAACCAGGAGTGGAACAATCAGAGGAAAAGTATAATAGAAACATGGGCAGGACTTCTGTATTTATCACCCTATACTGGTTTTGGCTACAAAAATTGATGAGCAAAAACAGAGCAAAAACACACAGTGTGAATGGAGCCTTACTCTGATGTTGAGGATTAAAATATAACATACCCAATACGTCTGTGTGCTGTCCAAGAAAAAAATCGGGCAGTGCACAACACTTCTCACGGATTCAGGAATGTAGCCGTCTTATGTATTGGACAGTCCCCCTTAGTACAGAGTGCACTTTCTTGATATATAATGCAGTGAAAGAGGTTGTTTATTGATGATGGGTTACACGCTACTCTATTTTTAAATATATTTATAATTATGGCTACAGAATGCATAACAAAATAGAGAAGTTTCAGGCCGTGAAAAAAGTATTCATACCCCAGTAAATAATCCACGTTATTTTATGTTATACCCACAAACCTAAATGTATTTTATTGGGATGTTATGTGATACTGACACTAAGTAGAAAGTATTTGTGAACTGTACAGGAAATGTTACGTAGTTTACTAAATATGTTATAAATATAAAATTGAAAATTGTAATGTGCATTTGTATTCATCCTCCTTGTGTCAATGCTTTGTTGGATCACCCTTCACTGCAATTGCTTTTTGGGTATGTCTCTACCAGCTTTGCCCATCTAAGGGCTAAAATTTTTGCTTCTTTTTGCTTTCCCATTCTCCTTTTGTAAAGTATCTCTCGCTCAGTGAAATTGGATGGAGGCTTCTGTGAAAGACCAGATTACTTACCGGTAATTTTGTTTTATGGAGCCACGACAGCACCCACAGAGAGAGGCAGGGGCGGACTGGCCCAGGTGGCAGGGGGGCAAGTGCCCCCTGGGCTGGTGGTGCAGTCCACATCTAGGGCCGGCCCCCTACAGAAACGGGCCGGCCGCGGGGCGGCGCTTTGTGGCCGGCGCAGCACATGCCGTCGGAGCCAATAAGATGATAGCGCAGCCCTCCAAAACTCCTGCTAGCAATGCCCCCCCCCCCCCCCCCGGACCTCAAAAATTTCTACCAGCACCCCCCCCCCCGGTCCACAAAAACTTCTACTAGCACCCACCAACCCCCCCTCCCCGCCCGCTTCTCAACCCAGGGCTGGCAGTGCGAAACTGCCACCCGGGGCCAGGGGCCCCTGCCAGCCCCTGGAGAGAAGGGATCCGTCCCCAGGGACAGGAAACCTACAGATAAAAAGGGGCGGTCCCCCTCGCCTCCTCAGTTGTGTTACAGAGACCGAGAGGAACTGCTAATTAGTACAAGTTCATATCAGACAAAATCATGAAACAACATCATCACCACCACACATATGACAACCAAAAGGTCAAGCCGTGCACAAAACAAGGGGGAAGAAGTGAGTGGGTGCTGTTGTGGCTCCATAAAACAAGATTACTGGTAAGTAATCTGGTCTTTTCTTATCACCACGACAGCACCCACAGAGAGACTTACAGAGATCAAAGCTCAGGGTGGGACCACCGTGTGGAGGACAGACCTCCTAAACACCAAATCAGAAACAGATGATAGGTTAAGCCTATAGTGGTCATAGAAAGTGGAAGGTGAGGACCAGGTTGCCGCCTTACATATCAATTCAATAGACGTGTCAGTCTGTTCATCCCAGGAGGAAGCCATCGCCCTAGTGGAATGGGCCTGAACACCGCCCAGAGGAGGCACTCCTGTAGCCCGATAAGCCAAGCAAATAGCGTCTCTGATCCATCGGGACAAGGTACTCTTTGAGACTCCAGACCCCTTCTTGTGGCCCTGAAAGGAGATAAACAGAGCCCTACACTTCCTCCCTGCCAGAGTCCTATCAATGTAGGAGAGGACAGCTCATCTAACATCGAGCGTATGAAACTTCCATTCGGGAGAGGTAACTGGGTTAGGATAAAAGGAGGGCAGAACGATTTCCTGACTGCGGTGAAATTTAGAAACTACCTTTGGCAGGTAAGAGGGATCAGGTTTCAGCACTAACCTATCAGGAAAGACTGGGAAGAACGAAGGGTCTATGGAGAGTGCCTGAATGTCACTAACTCGGCGTGCAGATGTAAGGGCAACTAACAAAGCTGTCTTAAGGGAAAGAACCTTCAGAGAGGAAGAGTCTAACGGTTCAAATGGAGAACTAGTAAGTGCCTCCAGAACCAAGTTCAGGTCCCAAGAAGGCACACTGGTAATGTGAACCATAGCGCTGTGTTCACAAGCAGAAATAAACCTAGCAATCCATCTATCTCCAGCAACATTAGCCCCATACAAGGCTCCCAAGGCAGACACCTGAACCTTAAGAATACTAACTGACAAACCCAATTCCCTTCCCCGTTGTAGAAACTCCAGAATAGCCTGGGTAGGGTCCACCACAGAAAAAGGGGCAGTGTGAAAAAACAAAAACTTACGTCAACTCTACAGTAGATATTAGTAGTAGAGGGCTTCCTACTCAGGAGAAGGGTAGAAACCAGACCATCCGAGAACCCCCTGGATTTTAATAACCACCTCTCAAATTCCACGCCGTCAAGTGCAGACCATGTACTTGAGGGTGATGGAGTGGACCCTGAGACAGCAGAGTCAGGGTTGACAGCAGGATCCATGGATCCGACAGGGACATGGCTCTGAGCCAGGAAAACCATGGTCTCCTCGGCCAGAAAGGAGCAATGAGACTGACCCTCGCCCCTTCCTCCCTGATCTTCCTGATCACTAATGGAAGAATGGACATCGAAGGAAAGGCATACGTAAGATGGAAATTCCAAGAGGCATGGAGAGAGTCCACCACATCCGGCTGGTCCCTGACATTGAGGGAAGCAAATTTTTACGACTTGACGATTCGCCCTGGTGGCGAACAGGTTGATGTCCGGGAGACCCCACAGGCGCACAATCTGCCGGAACACTCGTCTGCTCAATGTCCATTCGCCCTGACGCAGAGTATGCCGACTCAGAAAATCCGATGTGGAATTGTCCGAACCCTTGATGTGAAGGGTTGTGAAGGAGAGAAGATGACGTTCGGGCAGAAGGAGAATTGTTGCGGCAGCAGACATCAGAGGCTGTGATCGCGTACCCCCTTAATGATTGATATACGCGGCACAAGTCATATTGTCCATCATGACTCTGACGTGCTGGTGTTTCAACTGTGGGAGAAAGTGAAGCAAAGCCTGAAGGATCACTTTTAGTTCCCGGACATTAGAAGAATCATCCTCTTCCTGGACCGACCACTGACCTTGGGCCCATAGTGACCCCAGATGGGCACCCCACCCATAGGGACTAGCATTCGTAACCACTACCCAGGATGGGGAAACCACCCATGGAACACCCCTAGAGCGGTTACCGGGATCCAACCACCAAGAAAGGGAATCAATGACCTCCGAAGAAAGGGAAAGGGAACTGTCTAGGGACCCCTGCAAAGACTCCTCAGCGCAGAGAATCTCCTGCTGAAGACATCTGGTGTGGAACTGAGCCATAACACCGCCGGAATACAAGAGGTCAAAGACCCTAACAAGGACATAGCTGATCTCAAGGAAATGCGAGGATGGCCAATCGCAAAACCTACCTTGACGAGTATCATCTGCTTCTTGGCATCCGTCAAAAAGCACAGGTGACTGATAGAGTCAAGGTGCAGACCCAAGAAGGATTGACAAGTTAGAGGAACCATCCTAGATTTTTCCCAATTGATCAACCAGCCTAAGCTCTGCAAAAAGGAAATGGAAAGCAGAATTTCCCACTATCAAAAAATCATCAAGATACGGTACAATAAGAGTATCTTGATGACGCCAAAAAGCCATCACCTCTGACATCACCTTGGTGAAAATACGCAGGGCCATAGCGAGGCCAAATGGCATTGCTGCAAACTGAAAATGCCGGAGCCAACCTTCGAACAGGATCGCCAGTCGGAGGAACCTCTGATGGTCGGGATGAATCGCCAGATGGTATTAAGCATCTGTCAAATCCAGAACCGCCAACTAGAAAACCGCAAAAAAGTGTTCAAACGCCTCAAGTTAATAATAGTGCGGAAGGAATCATCAGGTTTAGGGACAGGAATAAAGGGGAGTAAACTTCCCTTCCCTCCTGGTCCCCAGGGACCTCTAGCAAGACCTGTTTTTCTAACAAACTCCGAACCTCCAACTCCAGTGCATGCTGCTGCAAAGGGGACGGAGGGGAAGTCTGCACAAAAACATCTGGAGGAAAAACCTCAAAATCCAACTTCAGACCTGAAGACACCATATTCAGGATCCAAACGCTGGAAGTAATAGTCTGCCATTTTGCGGAAAAATCACGTAACCTGCCACCAACTGGTGGAAAAGGACTAACGGAACTTATTATCCCTCTTTGAAGAGGAACCAAAAAGGGCACCTTTCGACTTTGATGCCTTGTTGTCCCATCTGTTACATTCCTTATAATGCTTCTTCTGACCGAATGACCTGCGCTTGAACGCCCTCCTGTAGGACGGAAGAGATGCATTAGGGAATCCCGTCTTTCTGCTGCTTTGGCAAGGAGATCATCTAAGACTTTGCCAAACAAGTACTCACCCTGACATAGCAATGCACATAAACGGGATTTGGCTTGTGCATCCCCTTTCTAGC
>JARQOC010000001.1:87944314-88142178 GCA_033576535.1 Allobates femoralis
GTCAGTCACTGATCTGCCCCCGTCCTGTGATCTCCCCTCAGTCACTGATCTGTACTCGTCCTGTGATCTCCCCTCAGTCACTGATCTGTCCCCGTCCTGTGATCTCCCGTCAGTCACTGATCTGTCCCCGTCCTGTGATCTCCCGTCAGTCACTGATCTGTCCCCATTTGTGATCTCCCCTCAGTCGTTGATCTGTACCCGTCCTGTGATCTCCTCTCACTGATCTGTCCCCGTCCTGTGATCTCCTGTCAGTCACTGATCTGTCCCCGTTCGATGTTCTTTTATAGAAGACAATGGCCAATCAGATGAATGTCTCCACTTCAGTGATAAATCTCTGAAATTATTCTTCTCCCTCCTCAGGTTGCAGCAGCCAAACTTTGATTACCACGCGGAGGTTGCAGCGTTCTCCAAGCGTCTTCATGAGACTTTCTCCATTCAGCTCCTGAAGACGGCGTTTGTGTCTCCTTCCTACCTGGTGCAGGAGGAGAGCAGGCGGAGGGAGCTGGGGCTGAACAATGAAGCTGCTGCTTTAAATCTACAAGATAACCAGACGCTCTCAGAATTGGGATCAGACTTTACTGCGTCCTATCTGAGCAGCACTTTACAGCAGGCCTTCCCCAGTCTACCTTCTGATGGTCTGGGGGCCGTGGTTGACTATCTGACCAGCCAGGAAGTTATGTGTCACGTGGCCCAAAATCTTTCTGTAGAAGATCTGGCATTGAGCTCGGAGTGCCCCTTGTCCCCTGACACCTTACAGAAAACCATCTACGCAGTGATTGGAGCTCTGCTGGAAAGTTCTGGCCCTGAGAGAACAGGCCGCTTTCTCCAGGTAAATGTATTGTCCTTGTAATGTTCAGTCCGCTCTGGATTTCTGAATATATTATAAGTCTTTTTTTTGCCATCTTCTAGGATTTCTTACTTACTCAGATGATAGGGAAGGATTTGTTTGACCTTTGGTCTGTAACAGACCCCATGTCGTTACTTGTTGAGCAGTTGTCCCAAAGAAATCTTCCTCTCCCGGAACCGAGGATCACAAGACAGTCTGGAGCCACCACTGTACTACCTGTATACTTTGTGGGACTTTACTGGTAAGTACATTGGGCCCGAATCAGCAAAGCTTTTACTACAGAATTGTAATGCTAAGAGCTTCAAAAGTCCAAATTTGGGCCCAACGCAAGACTACAGTACAATTTTCTAACTATTGGAGGTTTCACACCATGTTGCCCAGCCCGTATAATGTGAGCAAAACTGGGACAGGCTATGAAAATTCCGCTTATCTAACTCCTGAGAAGCTGTGGTGATCCCTGCACCACAAATCTTACTCCAGTCTCAGACTGGAGTAAGATTAGTGACACGCTCACGGAGGTGTACTCCACATGTCAGACGCTCCTGATTCATAAAGAGGTGTGCACCTAGAGTGGTCCTTAATTTCAAAAGTGTGATTTCTCCAGTAGGCACCCCTTCTGTTTCTTTATAGGAACTAAAAAATGCAGAAAAAAATTCAGCCAGATGCTTACAGATCTAGGGATCCCTACCTACCATCAAACTTTCTGGATTATTGCCATGGCCAAATCCACTTTGCTCCTCATTTAAAAGACCTGATTGTGGCAGGACAATTCCAGTTTGGCTAAATGTAGCCAGGCATTCAGTCCTCTCAATTTATGCTGCTCCTCCTCTCCCATTGCAATACAGCTCAGTAGCAGAAAGACTGTAGACCGTCTTCTTATTCTGCTATCAGGAGTTGGCATTGCTCAGTTACTTGGAGATCCACAGCTTGCCAAAGGAACTGGTGAAGCTTATGCTAATGAGGTTTATGCTGCAGCAGTGCCCTGGAATGTTACTGATGTTGCCCCTGATCCTGCCGTCACGCTCTTCTGTCTGCCCCTGATTCTGCCACGCTCCTCTGTCTGCCCCTGATCCTGCCGTCACGCTCTTCTGTCTGCCCCTGATTCTGCCACGCTCCTCTGTCTGCCCCTGATCCTGTCGTCATGCTCCTCTGTCTATCTCTGATCCTGCTGTCACGCTCCTCTGTCTGCCCCTGATCCTGTCGTCACGCTCCTCTGTCTATCTCTGATCCTGCCGTCACACTCCTCTGTCTGCCCCTGATTCTGCCGCGCTCCTCTGTCTGCCCCTGATCCTGTCGTCACACTCCTTTGTCTATCTCTGATCCTGCCGTCACACTCCTCTGTCTATCTCTGATCCTGCTGTCACGCTCCTCTGTCTGCCCCTGATCCTGTCGTCACGCTCCTCTGTCTATCTCTGATCCTGCTGTCACACTCCTCTGTCTATCTCTGATCCTGCTGTCACGCTCCTCTGTCTGCCCCTGATCCTGTTTTCACGCTCCTCTGTCTATCTCTGATCCTGCTGTCACGCTCCTCTGTCTATCTCTGATCCTGCTGTCACGCTCCTCTGTCTGCCCCTGATCCTGTCGTCACGCTCCTCTGTCTATCTCTGATCCTGCTGTCACACTCCTCTGTCTATCTCTGATCCTGTCATCACGCTCCTCTGTCTGCCCCTAATCCTGCCGTCACGCTCCTCTGTCTATCTCTGATCCTGTCATCACGCTCCTCTGTCTATCTCTGATCCTGTCATCACGCTCCTCTGTCTGCCCCTAATCCTGCCGTCACGCTCCTCTGTCTGCCCCTGATCCTTCCGTCACACTCCTTTGTCTATCTCTGATCCTGCCGTCACGCTCCTCTGTGTGCCCCTGATCCTGCTGTCACGCTCCTCTGTCTATCTCTGATCCTGCCGTCTTTCTCTGTCTATCTCTGATCCTGCCGTCACACTCCTCTATCTGCCCCTGATTCTGCCACGCTCCTCTGTCTGCCCCTGATCCTTCCGTCACACTCCTTTGTCTATCTCTGATCCTGCCGTCACACTCCTCTGTCTTCCCTTGATCCTGCCGTCATGTTCCTCTGTCTATCTCTGATCCTTTCGTCATGCTCCTCTGTCTATCTCTGATCCTGCCGTCACGCTCCTCTGTCTGTCTCTGATCCTGCCGTCACACTCCTCTGTCTGTCTCTGATCCTGCCGTCACACTCCTCTGTCTATCTCTGATACTGTCGTCGCACTTCTCTGTCTTCCCTTGATCCTCGGTCAAGCTCCTCTGTCTTCCCTTCATCCTGCCGTCACGCTCCTCTGTCTGCCCGTGATCCTGTCATCACACTCCTCTATCTATCTCTGATCCTGTCTTCACGCTCCTCTGTCTGCCCCTGATCCTTCCGTCGCGCTCCTCTGTCTATCTCTGATCCTGCCGTCACACTCCTCTGTCTTCCCTTGATCCTGCCGTCACACTCCTCTGTCTATCTATGATCCTACCGTCACGCTCCTCTGTCTGCCCCTGATTCTGCCGTCACGCTCTTTCTATCTCTGATCCTGCCGTCACACTCCTCTGTCTTCCCTTGATCCTGTCGTCACGCTCCTCTGTCTATCTCTGATCCTGTCGTCACGCTCCTCTGTCTATCTCTGATCCTGTCGTCATGCTCCTCTGTCTATCTCTGATCCTGCCGTCACACTCCTCTGTCTATCTCTGATCCTGCCGTCACACTCCTCTGTCTGCCCCTGATCCTGCCGTCGCACTCCTCTGTCTTCCCTTGATCCTGCCATCACACTCCTCTGTCTGCCCCTGATCCTGCCGTCACACTCCTCTGTCTATCTCTGATCCTGCCGTCACACTCCTCTGTCTATCTCTGATCCTGCCGTCACACTCCTCTGTCTGCCCCTGATCCTGCCGTCACACTCCTCTGTCTATCTCTGATACTGTCGTCGCACTTCTCTGTCTTCCCTTGATCCTGCTGTCACACTCCTCTGTCTATCTCTGATCCTGCCGTCACACTCCTCTGTCTATCTCTGATCCTGCCGTCACACTCCTCTGTCTATCTCTGATCCTGCTGTCACGCTCCTCTGTCTGCCCCTGATCCTGCCGTCACACTCCTCTGTCTATCTCTGATCCTGCCGTCACGCTCCTCTGTGTATCTCTGATCCTGTCGTCACACTCCTCTGTCTATCTCTGATCCTGCTGTCACGCTCCTCTGTCTGCCCCTGATCCTGTCGTCACGCTCCTCTGTCTATCTCTGATCCTGTCGTCACACTCCTCTGTCTATCTCTGATACTGTCGTCGCACTTCTCTGTCTTCCCTTGATCCTCGGTCAAGCTCCTCTGTCTTCCCTTCATCCTGCCGTCACGCTCCTCTATCTGCCCGTAATCCTGTCATCACACTCCTCTGTCTATCTCTGATCCTGTCTTCACGCTCCTCTGTCTGCCCTGATCCTGCTGTCACGCTCCTCTGTCTGCCCCTGATCCTGCCGTCACACTCCTCTGTCTTCCCTTGATCCTGCCATCACACTCGTCTGTCTTCCCTTGATCCTGCCATCACACTCGTCTGTCTGCCCCTGATCCTGCCATCACACTCGTCTGTCTGCCCCTGATCCTGCCATCACACTCGTCTGTCTGCCCCTGATCCTGCCGTCACACTCCTCTGTCTTCCCTTGATCCTGCCGTCACACTCCTCTGTCTGCCCCTGATCCTGCCGTCACACTCCTCTGTCTATCTCTGATCCTGTCGTCACACTCCTCTGTCTATCTCTGATCCTGCTGTCACGCTCCTCTGTCTGCCCCTGATCCTGTCGTCACGCTCCTCTGTCTATCTCTGATCCTGTCGTCACGCTCCTCTGTCTATCTCTGATCCTGTCGTCACACTCCTCTGTCTATCTCTGATACTGTCGTTGCACTTCTCTGTCTTCCCTTGATCCTCGGTCAAGCTCCTCTGTCTTCCCTTCATCCTGCCGTCACGCTCCTCTATCTGCCCGTAATCCTGTCATCACACTCCTCTGTCTATCTCTGATCCTGTCTTCACGCTCCTCTGTCTTCCCTTGATCCTGCCATCACACTCGTCTGTCTTCCCTTGATCCTGCCATCACACTCGTCTGTCTGCCCCTGATCCTGCCATCACACTCGTCTGTCTGCCCCTGATCCTGCCGTCACACTCCTCTGTCTTCCCTTGATCCTGCCGTCACACTCCTCTGTCTGCCCCTGATCCTGCCGTCACACTCCTCTGTCTATCTCTGATCCTGTCGTCACACTCCTCTGTCTATCTCTGATCCTGCCATCACGCTCCTCTGTCTATTTCTGATCCTGCCGTCACACTCCTCTGTCTATCTCTGATCCTGCTGTCACGTTCCTCTGTCTTCCCTTGATCCTGGGTCAAGCTCCTCTGTCTTCCCTTGATCCTGGGTCACGCTCCTCTGTCTTCCCTTGATCCTGCTGTCACACTCCTCTGTCTATCTCTGATCCTGTCGTCACACTCCTCTGTCTATCTCTGATCCTGCTGTCACGCTCCTCTGTCTGCCCCTGATCCTGCCGTCACGCTCCTCTGTCTATCTCTGATCCTGCCGTCTCGCTCTGTCTATCTCTGATCCTGTCGTCACACTCCTCTGTCTATCTCTGATCCTGTCGTCACGCTCCTCTGTCTATCTCTGATCCTGTCGTCACACTTCTCTGTCTATCTCTGATACTGTCGTCACACTCCTCTGTCTTCCCTTGATCCTGCTGTCAAGCTCCTCTGTCTTCCCTTGATCCTGCTGTCACACTCCTCTGTCTATCTCTGATCCTGTTGTCACACTCCTCTGTCTTCCCTTGATCCTGTTGTCACACTCCTCTGTCTATCTCTGATCCTGCCATCACACTCCTCTGTCTTCCCTTGATCCTGTCGTCACACTCCTCTGTCTATCTCTGATCCTGCTGTCACACTCTTCTGTCTTCCCTTGATCCTGCTGTCACACTCCTCTGTCTATCTCTGATCCTGCCGTCACGCTCCTCTGTGTATCTCTGATCCTGTCGTCACACTCCTCTGTCTATCTCTGATCCTGCTGTCACGCTCCTCTGTCTGCCCCTGATCCTGTCGTCACGCTCCTCTGTCTATCTCTGATCCTGTCGTCACACTCCTCTGTCTATCTCTGATACTGTCGTCGCACTTCTCTGTCTTCCCTTGATCCTCGGTCAAGCTCCTCTGTCTTCCCTTCATCCTGCCGTCACGCTCCTCTATCTGCCCGTAATCCTGTCATCACACTCCTCTGTCTATCTCTGATCCTGTCTTCACGCTCCTCTGTCTGCCCCTGATCCTGCTGTCACGCTCCTCTGTCTGCCCCTGATCCTGCCGTCACACTCCTCTGTCTTCCCTTGATCCTGCCATCACACTCGTCTGTCTGCCCCTGATCCTGCCATCACACTCGTCTGTCTGCCCTGATCCTGCCATCACACTCGTCTGTCTGCCCTGATCCTGCCGTCACACTCCTCTGTCTTCCCTTGATCCTGCCGTCACACTCCTCTGTCTGCCCCTGATCCTGCCGTCACACTCCTCTGTCTATCTCTGATCCTGTCGTCACACTCCTCTGTCTATCTCTGATCCTGCTGTCACGCTCCTCTGTCTGCCCCTGATCCTGTCGTCACGCTCCTCTGTCTATCTCTGATCCTGTCGTCACGCTCCTCTGTCTATCTCTGATCCTGTCGTCACACTCCTCTGTCTATCTCTGATACTGTCGTCGCACTTCTCTGTCTTCCCTTGATCCTCGGTCAAGCTCCTCTGTCTTCCCTTCATCCTGCGTCACGCTCCTCTATCTGCCCGTAATCCTGTCATCACACTCCTCTGTCTATCTCTGATCCTGTCTTCACGTCCTCTGTCTTCCCTTGATCCTGCCATCACATCCGTCTGTCTTCCCTTGATCCTGCCATCACACTCTGTCTTGCCCTGATCCTGCCATCACACTCGTCTGTCTGCCCTGATCCTGCCGTCACACTCCTCTGTCTTCCCTTGATCCTGCCGTCACACTCCTCTGTCTGCCCCTTGATCCTGCGTCACACTCCTCTGTCTATCTCTGATCCTGTCGTCACACCTCTGTCTATCTGATCCTGCATCACGCTCCTCTGTCTATTTTGATCCTGCCGTCACACTCCTCTGTCTATCTCTGATCCTGCTGTCACGTTCCTCTGTCTTCCTTGATCCTGGGTCAAGCTCCTCTGTCTATCCTTGATCCTGGTCACGCTCCTCTGTCTCCCTTGATCCTGCTGTCACACTCCTCTGTCTATCTCTGATCCTGTCGTCACACTCCTCTGTCTATCTCTGATCCTGTGTCGAGCTCCTCTGTCTGCCCTGATCCTGCGTCACGCTCCTCTGTCTTCTGATCCTGCGTCTCGCTCTGTCTATCTGATCCTGTCGTCACACTCCTCTGTCTATCTCTGATCTGTCGTCACCTCCTCTGTCTATCTCTGATCCTGTCGTCACACTTCTCTGTCTACTCTTACTGTCGTCACACTCTGTCTTCCCTTGATCCTGCTGTCAAGCCTCTGTCTTCCCTTGATCCTGCTGTCACACTCCTCTGTCTATCTCTGATCCTGTTGTCACACTCCTCTGTCTTCCCTTGATCCTGTTGTCACACTCCTTGTCTATCTCTGATCCTGCATCACACTCTCTGTCTCCCTTGATCCTGTCGTCACACTCCTTGTCTATTCTGATCTGCTGTCACACTCTTCTGTCTTCCCTTATCTGCTGTCACATCCTCTGTCTATGCTCTGATCCTGCTGTCACACTCTTTTGTCTTCCCTTGATCCTGCTGTCACACTCCTCTGTCTATCCTGATCCTGCTGTCACACTCTCTATCTCTGATCTGTCGTCACTCCTGTCTTCCTTGATCTGCTGTCACACTCCTCTGTCTATCTCTGATCCTGCTGTCACACTCTTCTGTCTTCCTTGTCCTGCTGTCAACCCTCTGTCTATCTCTGATCCTGCTGTCACACTCCTCTATCTCTGATCCTGTCGTCACGCTCCTCTGTCTTCCCTTGATCCTGTGTCACACTCCTCTGTCTATCTCTGATCCTGCTGTCACACTCCTCTGTCTATCTCCTGATCCTCTGTTCACAGCTCCTCTGTCTTCCCTTGATCCTGCTGTCACCTCCTCTGTCTATCTCTGATCCTGCTGTCCACTCCTCTGTCTATCTCTGATCCTGTCTGTCACGCTCCTCTGTCTTCCCTTGATCCTGCTGTCACACTCCTCTGTCTATCTCTGATCCTGCTGTCACATCACCTCTGTCTGTCTCCCTGATCCTGCTGTCACACTCCTCTGTCTATCTCTGATCCTGCTGTCACACTCCTCTGTCTTCCTTGATCCTGCTGTCACACTCCTCTGTCTATCTCTGATCCTGCGTCACACTCCTCTGTCTATCTCTGATCCTGCTGTCACACTCCTCTGTCTATCTCTGATCCTGTCTTCACGATCTCTCTCTGTCTATCTCTGATCCTGCTGTCACACTCCTCTGTTCTCTGATCTCTGTCACTCCTCTGTCTCTCTGATCGCTGTCACTCTCTGTCTTCCCTTGATCCTGGTCACAGCTCCTCTGTCTTCCCTTGATCCTGCGTCACCTCCTCTGTCTTCCCTTGATCCTGCTGTCACACTCCTCTGTCTTCCTTGATCCTGTGTCACACTCCTCTGTCTATCTCTGATCCTGCTGTCACGCTCCTCTGTCTTCCCTGATCCTGCCGTCACGCTCCTCTGTCTATCTTGATCCTGCGTCACTCCTCTGTCTTCCTTGATCCTGTGTCACACTCCTCTGTCTTCCCTTGATCCTGTCTGTCACGCTCCTCTGTCTATCTCTGATCCTGTCGTCACACTCCTCTGTCTATCTCTGATCCTGTCTGTCACACTCCTCTGTCTTCCCTTGATCCTGCTGGTCACACTCCTCTGTCTTCCCTTGATCCTGCTGTCACACTCCTCTGTCTTCCTGATCCTGTTGTCACACTCCTCTGTCTTCCCTTGATCCTGTTGTCACACTCCTCTGTCTTCCCTTGATCCTGGTTGTCACGCTCCTCTGTCTATCTCTGATCCTGTCGTCACGCTCCTCTGTCTATCTCTGATCCTGCTGTCACACTCCTCTGTCTTCCCTGATCCTGGGTCACACTCCTCTGTCTTCCCTTGATCCTGCTGTCACACTCCTCTGTCTTCCCTTGATCCTGTTGTCACACTCCTCTGTCTTCCCTTGATCCTGTTGTCACACTCCTCTGTCTTCCCTTGATCCTGTCATCACGCTCCTTTGCCTCTGATCCTGTGTCTATTGCTAAAATGTATTTTATCGGACATTTTTATTTGATTACTTGTAATTTTGCTTCAGGAAACCGTGAAAAATGATTTTCAGACCCAAATTGTGATGAAGTCATTAGAAATCTCACGCACTTTTATGTAGCATTTGGATGGTCCCAATCTAAGATGCACTGGAACGAAAAAGCCCCAAAAGGCCGAATGTGTTCTTGACTCCATTATGTCTCTGACGTCTCTTGTTTCCACCAGTGATAAGAAGCTGATTGCTGAAGGTCCGGGTGAGACGGTCATTGCTGCGGAGGAGGAGGCGGCCCGCGTGGCCCTGAGAAAGATGTTTGGATTTGCAGACAACAGGCGTCCTTGGGATTATTCCCCTCCCAGACCGGACATCTGTGATAAGAAGGCGGCACATACATCATGAGTCTGCGGTGTAGACACGCTCCATGCGGCCGGACTTTACACAGGACAATTATATGAGCGACAGAAGGAGCTAATAATTCCACAAATATGTTGTTCTCCCCCAAATCTGCAGACAGTCGGACCCTGCGCCCCTGTGACTGCGCTGACATTTCCTGCAGGAGTTTCTTTGGGTTTTTGCATTCATAATATCAGAAAAAAATGAATAAACCATTAATTATTTCTGTCTCTTGTTATAATCTATATTGAGTATTACCTTCAGTTCTATCTTTCCAAGTTGTATACTAATTGGAGACCCCTCTAGGGTCATAACCATTTGGCAGAATAAATCAACATTTTTCCTAAGTCCTTGGAGTGCCGCGGTTATTGGATATTATGTCGTGAAGATTTCTGTGCAACATTATAATAAAAAGTCAGCTGCACTCAATGCTAAGTCATGTTATCTGAATCTAGAAATGCATTACAGCTAGTTAACCATGAAAAATGGAGACACCTTAGCTTGTCCATATGGCCATACAGGGGACATGCCTTGAAGTGGCTACTCGGCTGTCGTTCATATTGCCTTATGTACAAGCTAAGTCGTCGACACCGAGTAGCCACTTCAAGGCATGTCCCCTGTATGGCCATATGGACAAGCTAAGGTGTCTCCATTTTTCATGGTTCAACTAGCTGTAATGCCTTTCTAGATTCAAATAACATGACTTAGCATTGAGTGCAGCTGACTTTTTGTTACATTGTGTAGTGTTTCAGTGTGCACCAATACACATAGGATGAGTGCCACAGCTTGTGAAGATTTCTGTGAACCTGGATGGTTTAGCTGCAGCCGCCTCCACTTCATTTTCCATATTACACAGTGAAAGCTCTGCTTGGTGTCTTGTGTAAGGAGAAAACCACAACCGTCCAGGAACCACAATACTTGTCTCAGGTCTACAACCAAGTAAAACCAAAGACTTCCTCCAAGAAGTCAGCTCCTATAATGTGCTGTCTCTGGTGTATTAGTACGGACCTCGCTCTGGAAGTAACTACTCTGCTTGCAGCACTATGTACGCCTCTGCTGGCAGCACTATGTACGCCTCTGCTGGCAGCACATCACACAGTTTTGACATTTGGGTTAGGTCGTCAGCACTCCATGGCCCTGATTCATCAGTATTTATGTCATAAAATTCCATCAATTTTTTAACTAACTCAAAGTTGTGCAAAAATGTTGAATTTTTTGGCATTTTCACGCCTGTTTGGATTACTCTGCCCAAAAGTGTGGAGCCAGGACGGAGGGTGGCTGTGCCCCACTGTCACATTCTTCATAAGTGGGGACATTTTATATGCCAGAAGTGTTAATCCAGTCTGTAAATTGTGCACAACACGGATAAATGCGCCAAATTCAGTGAAGTGAAGTGCACCTCTTAAAGAAATCAGGGCAACGTTTTCCTTACGCCTCTCCTCCAGACTGGTGTAAGGCTGGTGTTCACACCACCATATTTCGGTATCCGTGTGAATCCAACTGAAACTAGATGCACCCGTATCGTTTTCATTGCCCATTGACTTTCATTGGGTCTGCAGGCACTTGCTGGTGCATCCAGTTCTTTAAAGTTGCTCCTGATCCGAGTATTCACGTTTTTTGCACTGAGACCAAAAACGCATTTGGAGCGACTTTGGTCTGTGTGACAAAACCTTAACCCCTGTACCGGGGCAATGTGGTTAAATTAGAATGAGCCTTTGCTGAACCGGATCCCAGCGATATCCGGATCCCACTGGATTTGGACCCGGATCCGGGTTTTTGGTCGAGCATGCCCAGAACCAAGTCTGAAATGACACATACCCTAGGTGAAATTTTTCCACCAGATCCAGCTAAAAAAGGTACACAATCGGATGCAACTGTCTGCTCCTGCACCGGTATTATCACTGATAATAAGAATAATATAATATTTATTCATTCATATAACACTATTAATTCCATAGCACTTTACATACATCAGTAATGCTGTCCCCACTGAGGCTCACTATCTAAACAACTTATCAGTATGTCTTTACAATCCATGACATGGATCAGTGTAATACCGGTGCTGATGCATCAGGTTTGTCAATTGCGGGGGATTCTGGGGGATTCCAAAAAAATGTTAGTATGAAACCACCCTTAGAAACACAAGACTTAAAGTATCAGGGACAATGTGTTTACTGATAAAAAAAAAATGCAATGTATACATAGGGTATGTCATTATATTTAATATGTGCATAACATAGACAACAATGTGGATGTTACACAAGACTGTACCCAAAGACTAATCATAGGATTGCCTTAAGACATTACACAATGACACACACTGACACTAGTGCAATTCATGGCTGGGGGCTTAAAATTATTTAATTATTCCCAATTTCCATATTTTATACATTGATTTTTTTTTCTACATTCCGCCTTTTATTAAGTAATTACATGAAGGAAAAAAATAGATTTTCTACCGCTGAACATCATTTGTTCAGCTATAATTGTATCCATAGTTTTCATTGCCACGGTCAATGCTTTTGTTCTTTTTGCGTTTGGAGGTTCCACAAATGAGACCGAATAGACCTGCCACAATTTGACTAACGGCCACTACGGCTTCTAGCAGCCCCACAATGGCCAAACCCACAAACGCTGTGATGTGGATAATCTTCTGAACGTCCTCATTGATTTTAAAGCTCAGCTCAATATCTGGCAACCATTCCAGGGCAAAGGCCGCCGTGCCGTTCCCATCAACTGGTGGAGTGTAGATGCAGGAACCGTTCAGAAACCAGGCCAGGTCAAAGCTCAGAGTCTGGAGAGAACTGGTAAAAAAGGAGGAAAAGATAATATGAAGGTGTTTAAATAAAAACTTAAAGAGAACAAGACGTATGATGCAAGATGCCCAGTCCATGTGTCTATACACGTAGGCAGAGACCTGTCATAAGGAAAGCGAGCGGGTAAAAGCTGCCAGGAACCCACCCGTCCGACTAGTCTATAGTGCGGCTCAGTCACCAGAGATTTTGAAAGGATGTTTTTCTCTGAAACACCGCAGCGTTTCAGAGTCAGACATTACTAGTTGAATCCATATAACCAGCGCCCGATACTTGCTGCCAATAGATTGGCAGATATCAGCTGTCCTGTTCTCTTTAGATATACAAGACAAAAGTAAATACAAGTGCATGTAAACTTACATAAATTCATTTATTATCATTGGCACCTTTATTAAACGCTTAAAGTGTAACCGCTGTTTCAATTTTTATTTAATAATGTAGAGCATGTGATTATTATAAAATTTCAAATTTAATTTACAAGTTTCACTGTTTCTGAACCTGACACATGCTCATTTTCAGTAAGATCCGTCTTCAGCTTCTGACTCCCTGAATATGGCCATATAACCAGGGGGTGGGGTCTAGACAGTGTTCTGAGCTGATCACTATTATCAGTTTATCCCGGGCAAAGGGAGCTCAGGCTGCTTTCACATAACGATGTATTCTGATCCGATTGATGTAAGAGACCCGGTCAGCTGACCGGGTCATGTGACTCTGACATCATCACAGGTCCTTCAGTCCTGATCGTGTGCAGCGTTGGAGCCGGTGACAGGTGATATATCCTCCGGGAGGAGGTTTTTTATTTTTTTACACACAGGGAGAGGACAGGGGACAGGATAGGGATAGAGGAGGATAGAATAGTGGGGGCACAGCAAAGAATAGCGGGGGACAGAGTAGCATAGGAGAGGGAAGAAGATGGAGGAGGCAGGAGTAGGGAGAGACAGGGGACCGCAGGATCCACACGGATCCTGCAGATCGGATGGCTATTTGCCATCCGATTGCAGGGATCCGTATGGATCTGTGCCTGTCCGTGGGGTCCCCCTTCAAAGTCGGATCCCACGGACAGGCACAAAATCGTTATGTGAAACCAGCCTCAGCTGTCAGCACACAGCCCCTGTAATCTCTCTCCATTCACATCGCTTTGCTCAGTGTTATTATTTGAGGAGCTGTGGGGAGACTATCAGCTGTTAGCACGAGCAGAGTGATCTGAATGCAGAGGAGATAAGATCACAGGAGCCTGTGCACTGCTGACAGCCTGTCGAGTCTCCTTTTGTCTGAGGTAATCTGCAAATACACTGATCTCCTGTACCCAGCTGTGTAGGCCCCGTTCCCCCACCCAGCATATGTCAGGTTTAGAAACAGCCTAGTGGGTACATTTTCTGGAAGGTTTATAAAGGTTTTCTTCCAGATTTCACTTATGAAGTATATTTGAAAGTTTATTATTATCACTTACTCTACATTATCATTCAATAAAAATGTAAACGGAGGTTATACTTTAATAACAAACCAAAACTGATAGTGCAAGTGAAAAGTCATATATGGAACTCAAGTGTGTGAGTGTTCGATGCAGAGTAGGGTTTCCAGTCCATGATGATATATAGTAAACTCGGCACTCAAAGAGGAATATGGTGAATATATTGATCTTATTATTGATGAACATATCCACAATTGTTATAGCAAATGACGTTTCGGTCAATAGGCCTTCATCAGAAAATTGCTGTCTTGTTTAAGCAGAGCAATCTAAATTATAAAATGAAAAGAATAGCCAGCTATCACTGTCGAGTGCTGACCCTGTCACTGTACTCTGCTCCAGCCTCCTTTGACCCTACAATCTGCCGATATTTTCTTTCCAGACTTATTGTCTCTTATTTACCTGCTCAGCTGATCATTAAGCTGAGCAGCACTGCTAATGTAGACAGCACAAGCTGCTGAGCTCTGTACCATATTCACTATAGTTGTAATGTCACCACTGCAGCCAGTACATAGACACCGTCACAGCTGCAAAGACACAGTGCTGGGGAAGAGGGCACCTGCTGGCTTCGTGAACTGTGGTGTCAAGGCAAAGAAGCTTACTTTTCTTAAAGGAAATGGGTAGAGCTACAGTCATGGCTGAAAGTGATGCCACCCTTGAAATTGTTCCAGAATATGAAGTATTTCTCCAAGAAAATGATTGTAATTACACGTTAAGTGTATTGGAACAACGCAAAATAAATTCAGAGAAGCCCCAAAGATGGGCCAAGGAAAATTGTTGGAACCTTTCCATATTTTATATCATCAGAAAAGCTGATACAAATTTGAAATTGACTGATCAAAAACACTGATGAAACTCAGACAGTCTTTATATGAAACAATCATCGAAATTACCTGAGATTTCCCAATGTATAATCACAATAATCCAGAGTATTTCTTCCCTTCTCACAGATCAGGGGCCCTTTACTGATTGCGTAGATGGATATCAGGACGCAGTAAGCAGATCCTATAATGCTAAGCACGCACCACAGCGAGGAGCACAACATCTATGGAAGGAAGAGATCACATTTACATCCTCATTATAGATAATGCTAAAGTCGTTAATGATGTGTAAAGTGCCTTGAAAAAGTATTGATACCCTGTGAACATTTCCACGTTTTTTCACATTACACCCACAAACTTAAATCCGAAAATTGTGATGTGCATTTGTGTGTAGCTCCCTGTAGTCTGATACCCCAGAGTAATATCCTGAGTGACCAATTGCCCCAGAAGACACATAATTAGTAAATTGAAGTCCACCTGTGAGTAATTTATTCTCAGTATAACCACAGCTGTTTTGTAAAGGTCTCAAGAGAACATTGAGGATCAAACAACATCCAAGAAAACCAAGGAACACACCAGACATGTCAGGATAAAGTTGATGTCAGCTTTTTTGGCAGCTGAAATGAAGTCGTATTGCTAATGTCAACTGTCAGTATGACAGCCGGCCATTAGCAATACTTTCAGTAAAGAAGAAAAAAAAACACACAGAGAGAAATCTTTTATTACATACAAAATAGACAGAGACACCTCGTTATAAATTTTATTAGCTCCCACCAAGTTCCCCTCCGACGTAATCCAGTAATTACTGTAAGCTTGCAGTGGGGCGATGTGATGCGTCAAGCAGCCGCCATCATCATGTGCATGAGTGTCCAAAGATGGCGGCCATGTGTGTATGTGCGTGCATGTGTGAGTATATGTGTGTATGTGTGATGCAAGGGTGTGAATATGCGCATATATGTGCGTGTGCATATATGTATGCAAATGTGTGCGTTTACGTACATGTATGTGTGGCGCCCCTATGGGATGGCCACAAACCATCAAACCGGTGAGGACATCTACTCCCATCTACCCCCGCTGCCCTGAGGTAAAGCTCCACCTGTGGGGAGCTGTACTAATCTGAGCTGGACCCCCATCACCTCAGCGGCCGGCCGCAGTGCTGGTATCCATGTTACCAGGTACCACAGGTGGGTCAAGTTACCATTTTCCCCATCCGTCATCATCATCCCCCACCATCCCCACCATTGAAGGTCCCAGGGCACAGAACCGGGAACCGACCAGCCGTGAACCCCCCACCGAGGTAACAACCTGTCCCGGTATCAGAGTTCCCCCTACCCTGTCGACCGACTCATATGTGCATGTGTGTGCATGTTAGTATGTGTCTGTATGTTTGTGCATGTATGCGCGTGTGTGCGTGCTTGTATGTTCCTCTATGTGTGCTTGTATGTGGGGGTGTGTGAATGTGCATGTGTGTATGTACACATGTATGCATTTATGTGGGGTGTGTGTGAATGCGCATGTGTGTATGTACACATATATGCATTTATGTGGGTGTGTATGAATACACGTGTGTGTACATGTGTATATGCGCATGTATGTGTGTATGTGCATATGCGTGTTTGTGTATATGTGTGTGTATGCGTATTTGTGTGTACATGTGTGTATATGTATGTGCGTGTGCATGCTTTTATGTGCATGTGTATGCATATTTGTGTATATGTGTGTATGTATGTGTGTGTGCATGCTGTGTGTATGCATATTTGTGTGTATGTGCGTGCTTGCATGTATGTTCGTATGTGTGTATCTGTGTGTATGTGCGTGTGTATTGTGTGTGGGGACATCTGTATGTATGTGTGTGGGGGGACATTATACTACAGTTGTGGCCAAAAGTATAGACACCCCTGCAATTCTGTCAGATAATTCTCAGTTTCTTCTGAAAATTAATTGCAATCACAAATTCTTTGGTATTATTATCTTCATTTAATTTGTCTTCAATGAAAAAACACAAAAAGAATTGTCCTAAAGCCAAATTGGATTAATTCCACACCAAACATAAAAAAGGGGTGGACAAAAGTATTGGCACTGTTAGAAAAATCATGCGAATGCTTCTTTAATTTGTGTAATTAACAGCACTGTAACTTACCTGTGGCACCTAACAGGTGTTGGCAATAACTAAATCACACTTGCAGCCAGTTGACATGGATTAAAGTTGACTCAACCTCTGTCCTGTGTCCTTGTGTGTACCACATTGAGCATGGAGAAAAGAAAGAAGACCAAAGAACTGTCTGAGGACTTGAGAAACCAAATTGTGAGGAAGCATGAACAATCTCAAGGCTACAAGTCCCATCTCCAAAGACCTGAATGTTCCTGTGTCTACCGTGCGCAGTGTCATCAAGAAGTTTAAAGCCCATGGCACTGTGGCTAACCTCCCTAGATGTGGACGGAAAAGAAAAATTGACGAGAGATTTCAACACAAGATTGTGCGGATGGTGGATAAAGAACCTCGACTAACATCCAAACAAGTTCAAGCTGCCCTGCAGTCCGAGGGTACAACAGTGTTAACCCTACTATCGTCGGCGTCTGAATGAAAAGGGACTGTATGGTAGGATACCCAGGAAGACCCCACTTCTTACCCCGAGACATAAAAAAGCCAGGCTGGAATTTGCCAAAACTTACCTGAGAAAGCCTTAAAACGTTTTGGAAGAATGTTCTCTGGTCAGATGAGACAAAAGTAGAGCTTTTTGGGCAAGAGACATCAACATAGAGTTTACAGTAGAAAAAAAGAGGCATTCAAAGAAAAGAACACGGTCCCTACAGTCAAACATGGCGGAGGTTCCCTGATGTTGTGGGGTTGCTTTGCTGCCTCTGGCACTGGATGCTTGATCGTGTGCATGGCATTATGAAGTCTGAAGACTACCAACAAATTTTGCAGCATAATGTAGGCCCATGTGAGAAAGCTGGGTCTCCGTCGAGGTCATGGGTCTTCCCAGAGGACAATGACCCAAAACACACTTCAAAAAGCACTAGAAAATGTTTTGAGAGAAAGCACTGAAGACTTCTAAGGTGGCCAGCAATGAATCCAGACCTGAATCCTATAGAACACCTGTGGAGAGATCTAAAAATGCTAGTTTGAAGAAGGCACCCTTCACATATCAGGGACCTGGAGCAGTTTGCCAAAGAAGAATGGTCTAAAATTCCAGCAGAGCATTATAAGAAACTCACTGATGGTTACCGGAAGCGGTTGATCGCAGTTATTTTCGCTAAAGGTTGTGCAACCAAGTATTAGGCTGAGGGTGCCAATACATTTGTGTGTCCCATTTTTGGAGTTTTGTGTGAAATGATGAATGTTTTGCTTTTTGCTTCATTCTCTTTTGTGTTTTTTCATTGAAGACAAATTAAATGAAGATAATAATACCAAAGAATTTGTGATTGCAATCATTTTCAGGAAGAAACTGAGTATTATCTGACAGAATTGCAGGGGTGTCAATACTTTTGGCCACAACTGTATGTGTATGTATGTGTGGGGACATTTTACTGTGCGTTTATGCGTGTTTGTGTGTACATGCATGTGTATGTGCATGCTTGTGTGTGTATGTGCGTGTGGGGACATTATACTGTGTGTGTTGTGTAGCGACACGCTGCCTGCACCCAACTCCAACCAGCCACAGCCGGCAGGAAAGTCCAAGGCTTGCAGCCTGTGATGAATGTGATGGGGTGCGGCGCCCTCTTTAACCACCAGAGGGCCCCCTCACCCCATCTCCAACACAGACTTGTAGCTGCAGCCTCTCCCAGTGGCTGTGCTTGAATGGAGGTGGGTGCAGGCAGCATGTCACGATGTCTGGCAGAAGGGGGTCCAGTGGCCAACGTCCGGCGGGGGGGTGTCCAGGCAGGGGTCCAGTGGGTGTTCCGCTAGTGATACCGCGCAAGCACCAATGAAATATCATCACTTGGGTGTGTTCTAATATGGTGGTCAGTGTGCTTACGGTTGGTGCGGTGACTTATGACATTTGGAGCGTCCAGACAGAAGTTGATGACATTCAATTTAAGGTAAGTATATAAAGTTGTGTGTGTGTCTTTATGTGTGTATATGTGTATGTCCCCAGCGCATCACATGAGCCGTCATATATGTTTGTGTGTGACATGACCCACCGTGTGTGTGTATATGTGTATGACTGACTGCGTGAGTATATGTGTGTGTGTACATATATGTAAATATATGTGTATGACGTGACCCGCGCATGTTATATGTATGTGTGTATATTGTATGACGTGACTCGCCATGTATGTTATATAGTGTGTACATATGTGTGTATGTACATATTTTGTATGGACATGTATGTATATGTGTGTGACGTGACCTGCCAAGTCACGTGACATAGCGGCCACGTCATAGACATACACATGTATACACACACACATATATACACACGTATACACACACATATGCACACATAGGTATCCCCACACATACACATGTATACAGACACACATGTACACACACACTCAAGTATACAGACACATGTATACAGATACACATGTATACACACACGTATACACAGACATGTACACACACATGTACACACAGATATACACACACATGTATACACACACAGTATACACAGTCATGTACACACAAACTAATGTACACACAGGTATACACATCACATGTAAACACACACACCCCATCCTTCCCACCTCCTCCCAACCTCAGTTACACGCTCATTCCACCCCTAACCCATCTCTTCAACCTATCTCTATCTTCTGGTACCTTCCCCTCTGCTTTAAAGCATGCCACTGTCACTCATTTAGGTGGCGCTGACATTGTTGGATGCTGCTGTGTATGTGGTTTGTCTTTAAGAGCTGCATGGTTGATGGTTGTGAAGGTCCTTGCTTCCTGTGGTGTGCTCCAGAACTGCCGTCACTATTGTGTTCAATTGCTGGTTCAGGAGTTAATGTGTGACTCAACTGGAATCCCCTCCCCCTGGCTTTAAATAGCCTTCCCTCTCCTCTGTCAGGTGCTGTTGATAGCTATGTGCTCTAGGTCTTGGTGCTGTGCTGATGCTTAGCTGCTGGGTTAAAGTCTTTCCTGGGGAGAAGCTGTGATTCCTGACCCGTGGGTGGAGGTAGGGGCCCTCAGCCTAGGGATAATCAGGAGTTTTAGGGTACAGGGTGGCGGCGCAGAACTCCTCACCATCAGGGGTACCTCCGAGATCAGGGCGAGCCAGGGACCCCAGCATCAGGGTCAGATTAGGCTCTCCTGATCCCCTTTTGCTCAATTCACCTACCTGTTACCTGATTCCCTTACCTCCCAAGCGTGACAGCCACCATCACACCCATCCTCAAAAAGCCAAACCTTGACCCGACTACTATGCCCAGCTATCGCCCCATATCGCTGCTCCCATTTCATTCAAAACGCCTTGATCAGCATGTCCATGCTCAACTTTCCTACTACCTCTCATCTAACTCCTTGACAACCTCCAATCTGGTTTCCACCCCCACCACTCCATCAAAACGATTTACAGCCAAAGCTAACAGACAATTCTCCATCCATGCTTATGGACCTGTCCTCTCCCTTTGACACAGTCGACCACTGTCTACTGCTACAGATCCTTTCTTCCTTGGCATCAAAGACCTTGCCCTCACCTAGATTGCCTCATACCTTTCTGACCACACATTTAGCATTTCCCACTCCCACACTACCTCCTCATCCTGCCCTTTCTCTGTTGGGGTCCCTCAAGGCTCTGTCCTCTGTCCTGGGGCCCCTACTTTTTTCCATCTATTCCCTTGGCCTAGGACACCTCATAAAGTCCCATGGCTTCCAGTACCACCTATACGCTGAAGACACTCAGATCTACCTCTCTGGTCCAGACATCACCTCTTGCTGCCCAGAATCCCCGTGTGTCTATCAGCCATGCCCTCCTTCTTCTTCTTTCACTTCCTAAAATCAATGTAGACAAAACCAAACTTATCATCTTTCCTCCATCTCATGTATCTTCCCTACCTGATCTATCTATTATGGTAAATGGCATCATGCTCTCTCCCGCACCTGAAATCCGTTGCCTTGGAGTAACTCTAGACTCTGCCGTCCTTCAAACCGCACATTCAAACTCTCGCCACCTCCTGTCACCTCCAGCTCAAAAATATTTCCAGAATTCGTCCTTTCCTCAGCCCTCAATCTCCTAAAACTCTTGTACACGTCCTCATCATCTCCCGCATCGATTACTGCAACATCCACCTTTGTGGCCTCCCCAATAAGTCTCTTGCACCACTTCAGTTCATCCTCAACTCTTCTGCCCGACTAATCCACCTCTCTCCTCGCTACTCCCCTGTTTCTTCCCTCTGCAAATCCCTCCACTGGCTCCCAATTCCCCAACGAATCCAGTTAAAGCTACTAACACTCACCTACAAAGCAGTCCATAACCTGTCCCCTCCCTATACCTCCGAACTAATCTCCGACTATCTTCCATTACGTAATCTTCTATCCTCCCAAGACCTCTACCTCTCCTCCATACTTATCCATTCCTCACACAACTGCCTCCAAAGAGTTCTTCCGAATATTCCCCATCCTCTGGAATTCTACGTCAGATTATCCACCAGTCTCGAATCCTTCAGACAAAACCTGAAAACCCATCTCTTCAGGAAAGCTTACAGCCTGCAATGACCGAGCTGCTGCCCCACCGCCACACGAGCTGCCGCCTCACCCCCACCGGAGCTGCCACACTACGACCTTCTGTCTCCTCCCAATTATCCTTTAGAATGTAAGTCCGCAAGGACATGGTCCTCTCCTCTCTGTACCAGTCTGTCACTGTTAATTTGTTTACTGTAAACTATGTATAGTTTTGTATGTAACCCCTTCTCATGTACAGCACCATGGAATTAATGGTGCTATATAAATCTATTATATAATTGCGAATGGGTTTTTTGCCCCTTCTGAGTCCACTCGCAATGCGAGTCGGCGAGGTCATGTGGATACGCCCGAAGCATTGGCCGCGCAGCGGCCATTGCGAGCAGTTCTAAGGCGACTCGCTATGCCCGCGCAGCGGGCATGGCGAGTCGCCTTAGCAGCGCGAAGCATTGGCCGCGAAGCGGCCATTGCGAGTCAGAGACTCGCCCTTCTAGAATCCCGATGCATGTGCATCGGGCACCCAGCTAGTAAATAATAATAATGTATACACACACATGTATACAGACATACACACACCGGTCTCCCCTCTGCCGGAATTACCGCTGCATGCTCCAATGCTGACAAATCTGTGGAAAGAGGCTGGTTCATGTGACCCTGCAGCATCACATGACCCGGCTGTGTCGCACAGCTTTTCAGTATCAGAGCGCACAGCGGCAATACCAATGGAGGGGGGAGACCAGCAGAAGAATTGATAAGGCATAGGGGGAGACTGGGTGGACTGCTAGGAGCGGGGGGAAGGGGAGTGTGCACCAGACTGCGGCGATGGTTTTTTTATTGGGGGGGGTTGGGCAGTGGAGGAGGGTGCAGCGGCAGTGTCGGCTGGGAGTGCGGCGATCGCCATATTGGAAGACCCATCACTTGGGTGTTCCAATATAGTAGTCGGCGTACTTCCAGTCGGCACGGTGACTTATGGGATTAAGAGATGTCCGGACGGAAGTGGATGACAGACAATTTAAGGCAATTATATATTAGACTAAAATAAACACAAAGAAACTACACATATTTGCTATGGCTGTGTCAGGAACGACCCAATTTACACATCTTTCACATTAATTACCCCTTTAATGAGCACCATAATAAAAAAAAATCTTGCAAAAATTAGACTTTTTCATCAAACTGCTGGAAAATAGTGGAATAAAAGATGATCCATAGGTCAAATATAAATAAAATTCTTTTTTTATTATTCTGTGGATGAGTCAAAACATAAAAAACATATAAATGTGGTATTGCTGTAATCGTACTGGCACAAGGAAGAAAGACAACTTTTACCAAACAGTGAACGACATTAAAATAATCCCTAAAACACTATTTCTGAAATGTTGTTTTTTGGTCATTCGGTCTCCCAAAAATTGGGATAAAAAGCAATCAAAAAAGGTTATGTGCCCGGATATGGTACCAATACAAATGTCAACTCATTATGCAAAAAAGCAAGACCTCACATGACTGTCGGAAAAAAATTAAAAAATAATACCTCTCAAAATATGGTGAAGCAAAAACTTTTTTAAAGCGTTATAGTGTGTGATAGTAGCCAAACGTAAATATCTTATAAAAATCTGGTATCACTTTAATTGCCCCATCTTGAAGAATAAAAGCGTCTTATCACTTATCACTCAGTGAATGACATAACAAATAAGTACAATAAATTCTTGACCTGATGTTGATTAGTTTATTCTGCTTCCCAAAGATCTAAGTAAGGTTTTGGTTCACATTTATCCTGTGTTTTATGCTTATTGCTTGCAATGGGATTTACATGTAAATCTTTTAAATATGGGATTCAGATCGAACCCTCAACAAGAACATTCACTATAATGAGGCAGATGGAGACACTATATTCCAGTGGTGTCCGTCTTTTTCAGTGCGGTTGGCCACAGTTTTGTGCACTTCTGAAAAGACGGAGACCGGTGAACAGAGGCCAGATGGAGTCCAGAATAACTCTGCGGCCTCAATATAGAGAATTTATACCTCGGGGGTGTCATTTGAATCACATCATTAAGAGATTTGAATGTAAACCCCATCTGTACTTCCAAATCTAAATGCCGCCTCCCTTCTAAGCCCCACACTATGCCTAAACCACATCTAGTGTCCACATGTTTCACATTTCTATAGTGAGGGAAGACTGCCTGATTTATGAGGTGTTTGTCTAGTGATGCAAGAGCTGGACACAATGTACTAGGCACTACAATGTACAGGCACTAAAATATACAGGCACTACAATGTACTGGGCACTACAATGTACAGGCACTAAAATATACAGGCACTACAATGTACTGGGCACTACAATGTACAGGCACTGCAATGTACTGGGCATTACAATGTACAGGAACTACAATGTACAGGCACTACAATGTACTGGGCATTACAATGTACAGGAACTACAATGTACAGGCACTACATTGTACTGGGCACTACAATGTACTGGGCACTACAATGTACAGGCACTACAATGTACGGGGCATTACAATGTACAGGAACTACAATGTACAGACACTACAATGCAAGATTTGCAATTTTTACTTATCCATTGTTGCTTGTTTCTGGAAAATGCCTATGGAGTCAAAATAGACACTACCCATGTGGATAAATTCAGGAGCCATTTCCAAAATAGAGATACTTGAAGGGGGATTCTGCTCTTCTGGCACTTAGGGGCTTTTTATATGGAGTCCAAAAAGTATTCTAGGATAACTTGTACTCCAAGTCTCGCCGTGTGGCTAAGCCATACTGTACAGCCACATATGGCGCATAGTCATGCTCAGCAGAAATTGTGACACATTTTAGTGGAATTGTTACCCTTTTTCCCATGTGAAAATGTAAATTCTGCTGTTAAAACTAAATTTTTGAGGTAAAAATGTTATTGTTTTTCCTTCACCACCTAATGGTATACAATTCTGTGACACCTTGGTGTCCACATGCTGACTGCACTGATAGATGAATTTATTGAGGGGTGATATTGAAAAGTGAGGCCACTTATTGAGGGTCTGCTTTTCTATCACCTCAAGGCCAATGTGACATGGCACCCTCAAACCATCCCAGCAAAATCTGCACTATAATATGGCATTCATTCTTTTCTAAATATTGCACTGTGCCCAAAAAGTAGTTTTCGACCAAGTTTATTAGCGAACTCAGGAGAGAATGAATTGTTACCCAATTTCTCTTACCCTTTTGAAAAACCCAGGGCCAAAGCAACATTGTATTGGAAAGAACGGGACATTTTCATTTACTCAGACAAATCTTCTGAGTGTGAAAAAATTGAGACTAAAAGGAAAAATTTTGTGGAAAAAAATTATTTTTTCATTTTTACAGCTCAACATTACAAAATTCTGTGAAGCACCTCAGGGTTCATAGTGTTCACTACATGCCTAGGGAAATTCCTCAAGAGGTGTAGTCTCCAAAATGGGGTCACTTGTGGGGTTTCTCCTGTTTAGCCATGTCAATGGCTCTTCAAATGTGACAAGGGTCTGCAACCTATTCCAGCCAAAATGGCGCTCCAAAACTCAAATAGCAATATTTCTCTAATGAACCCTGCCGTGCGCAGAAAAAGTAACCTTACAGGTTCATCCAGGGCACAGTTCACAAGTGGTGTTAGGAGATCCGGAGCCTGGAAGCAAGTTGGGGCTTTCCACACCTGGCAAGTTCTGAGGCCTCCCTGCTGCGCTGTTCCCTGTGAGCCCTGGCTGCTTGAAGCTGTGCTGTGACCCTCTCCTCTCTTGTCTGTCTTGGCCATGTGACAGGTGGCTTGAGCACTTTCTGTGCTACTCTCCTTCACTGCGTCTCAGGAGCTCTTTAGTTCAGCTGTGTCTCCTGGCCTTTCTGGTGGGTGAGCAACTTGGAACCACTCCACCCTTCAGTGTTGGTTGCTGGGCATAAAGTCCCTTGCGACCTCGGACTCCGGTGTCTGTACTGCGCTAGGTGCTGGGGTGAGCTGGCACCGCTCCACTCCCCACACCTTCTCTCCACTTCCCTCAGACCCTCACCACAGGTTACTCACACTGGCTAGTCAGTAACCTAGGATGAGCCTAGCATGGGACCCGACCGTAGGATGTCTTCTACAGTCCTCCTAGGAACTGAACTCCTGACCCCGTCCCCAGACTAGAATTTATAAGGGACCTGCCCTGAACCTGGGCTATAGAGCTCCCCCTTCTGGTCTGGAGTTGGGAAGATGTTGTGAGTGTGTTTTACGTGTGGTGGGTGCCTTTCCTTGCTTCCAAGCTTAAAAAACTCTTTGGTGAGTTTTTTAAGCCCTGGAGCAGCGCGGACCGTGATACACCTATACTCCCATCATCTTTCTGGATTATAACCACTGTTCAGTGGTCGGTGGAGGTCCTGCAGCAGCTTGGAATAATATTTCCTAAACGCCTTCAAACCAGTTGTGGGGATCACAACTGCATCAGGTGAGTGGCTTCTCAGCACCACCCCATTACGATTAGTGTCACTAGTGATAGGGCACTATTGCGCCTCCTGTCCCCCACCCTTTTATATTTTAAAGCTTAATATTGTGGCAACCGGACCCTGGGGCCCCACAATTGCACTTCCTCATTAAATAAAATTTGTTTTAAAAAAAAAGGAAAATCCAAGGTAATAGCAACAATCAGCATGGGGCCAAGGAGGTAAAGGACCATGGAGCTGCAGACAGGGGAACCAACCAAGGAGCAAGAGGCCACCGGATCAAATCTCAAAACCAAAACAGGACACACAGTCAAAGTCCAGGGCTAAATCTCATTTAGAATCTGTTGCAAGACTTCAAAATTGCTGTTTACAGATGCCTCCATCAAATCTCACTGAGCTATTAGGAATTTCAAATATTATTAAGGTTATATATATCGTAGGGGAGCCAGAGCCTACAGTTACTCTAAGATTGTTCCTTAACTATATGCAAAGGTTGGCACCCTAAAAGAAACAACAATAGTGCCCTCCGCTCCTTGGCGACTCTCTGTAGTGTATAATTTAATAAACTATTGTCAAATATGGAATAATTCATAGGAATCAGTTATACACAAATAAATAGGTTATACAAAAATTACCTCCATTAATCAACCAAATATGGATTATCCTCAATATAGGTATGTGGCGCCCTGTGCCAGGTAAGCCACAGAACCAACTAGTACACAAAGGGATTTCCATATCTAGTACCCACCTACACACAACACCTTTCCACTCCAGGCCTGTAGGAGGAGCCCCACTGGCTGCTGTTAAGCCAGATCCCCTATAAATACAGGTGGGGGCTGAGTTAGTCAGAGTGTGCAGTCGCTAGGAGGAACTGTGAAGTTCAGCTCAGAGCCTAGTGAGCAAAACTGGTCCGTGCTAGGCCCAAACCAGAGCACCGCCAGAGCCAGTGTGAGGTCCAGGAGAGTGAGGACGACAGGCAGAGGCGAGGAACAGTACACCGGGGGCAGAGGAGCCATCCCGGCTCACCCCAGGAGAACACCGGTCACTGGAGTCTGAGTCTGCAAGGGAGAGAGATTTACCCAACAGAGAATCCCAGTACACCGGAAGTTTAGCTTCCCAGACACCCGCAGCACTCACCATTGGAGAGCCAGGAGGCGCAGAGAGGTAGCGGTAGCCAAGCAAGGGCCCTCAGTGCAGCAACACGGGTGTGAGAGAGAAGAGACGTCAACCCTGGTTTCACACATGTCAGACTTCGGGACAAGGGAATCGGACAAGGAGGCCTATAACCCACTCGGTGTGGAAATCCCAAAGTGCACCCTTCAATCCTGGAAGTATACCTGCAAAACACCAGTAAAAGGTACAGAAAAAGACTTTCTTGTGTGTGATGTCCATCCTTCCAGTCTGCCCCACACCACAATGACTGCACTACCGTATTCCACCATCATACCCTCACAGCCCCGGGGACCCCGCTCCACCTGTAGGGAGCTACAACACCTTGCTGCCACCCAACACCCCGGAGGCCCCAGCAGTGCCGGTGCCATCACCGGATCTACAGGTGGCGTCACGACATTCCTTTATAAACTTTTACCCTGTAAATACCCCTCTTTTTGGTGTCACCACAAGGGCACAGGCTCGGGCACCGACCACCGTGACATTCACCCACCCAAACGCCCGAGACCTGAGTATCCCAGACCCTTGTGGGCCAGACATCTTTGGTGTCACGAACAGGATCCCGTGCCCGATGTAACCAGGTACTGTGTGTTGTGCATAGACTGTGTTTTGTGAACTGTTAATCTGGTCCCTCATTGCTGTGCCACAGAGCGGGAAGGAAAGGGGGTGCTACATCTGCAAGGGTGCAAAGATAGGCCCTGCCCCACGCTCTGCCGAGAACCGCCGAGTGCAGCAGCCTGATCCGGAAATACTCCCCACTTGCTGAGCCGACTACGTACTTTCGCATTTCAGAGACTGGCAGCGATTCACTAGGGGGAGAGAGAATGAGTGCCCTGGACACAAACAACGCAGCGGCCCCTCATGTAAACACACCCGCCGATGCAAGCGGAGCCCAAAATGTACAACCCGCCCAGCCCGCACTCGCCAATTCACCCAGCGGCGCAATACCAGCACCTGCACCAGTAGCCCCGATAATGCCGATCTCATTGCCATATGTCCCTAACGCAGCCTGGTTGCCCAAGTATGACGGCCAGCCAGGCACCTTGGTAGCATTCAGGAGAAAGATCTGTAATATGTTGGGCATGTATGGAATGACTGGTAAGCAGAGGGCATCTGTTGTGATGGGACAATTAACAGGTGCAGCGGAGCTGGAAACTCGAAACTGGTCAGAGGAAGATAAGGAGTCTGTTGTTCAAATCTTTGAAAAGTTGAAAAAGGTCTTTGAGCATCACACTGATACTGAACTTAGGATGCTGTTTTACCACTGCAAGCAGGGGGCACGAGAGAGTGTCCTAGACTACGCCCTACGCCTGCAGGAGGCGCTGAGAACCCTTAAACAAGTAGACCCGATCAGTATACTTGATGAAAATAAAATGTTAACTGAGCAGTTCATAAGGGGACTCAGGTCACAACATGACAGCAGGCAAGCACACTGGTGGGCTCTCCAAAACCCTGATGCAGAGTTTGCCACCCTAAAAGAACTGGCCGTTAAGGGACAGCAACTCTCAACAATTCCAGACTTAGCCCTGAAGCCGTGATGGGTTAATACCCTTTCCTTACAAGAAGCACCTTCCTTACCACCTGTTGCAGAAGCCAACATGCAGGTTGAAACCCCTGACCGGTTTGACAGCCTGTGCTCCGAGGTGCGTCAGCTAAATAAAGAGCAGACAGAACGTCCCATGGATGAGGAAGAGGATACCATCGCTTCGAGGGAGACCCATAGATCGCTACAGTTCCAATGGACAGCCCATCTGTCGTAAGTGCAACAAGGAGGGGCACTTCTGCAGGTTCTGTCCTTTAAACAAGCAACCCCGGTGGCTGGGGGCCAATCCCCAGGAGTAGACTGTCCAGGCCCATGCGAATGGCTGCGCAGGTACGTAGGGGATCATCCGTACCTGTCCATCGTCCTAGATGGCATCTCTACATCTGCCTTGATAGACACTGGATCCCAAGTGACCACCATCTCGAGTATCCTATATAAACGGTTCTGGTCTGAACTGGACCTTAAATCTCCAGACCCTAGACTAGCTATTATAGCTACCTGTCAACCTGCCTATCACCACAGAGGGGCATCGGGAGGTAACAATAAAGGTGGGAAGGGTGGAATTGAAGAACCAGGGACTTATTGTGGTTGAGACTAATCCTAATGAGAGGAACCCACATATAATACTTGGTACAAATGTCATTGGTAATTGTTTAGAGGAAGTGCTCTTTTTACTCCAACAGACCGCAGACACTGCTCCTCCCGGAGAAAGAAGGGTTCTTCAGAAGGAAATCAGAGCCCTCATGTACCAGCAACAGGTAACCTTAACAAGTCGTGAAATTGGTAGCGTGACCTGATTCCTATTGTGGTAGCACCAAGAAGTGAAATGATGATCTGGTGTTGGGCAGCAATAGGCCTCAGAGGCTACCAGGTGGTAGTGGTGATGTCTGAAAGTAGTCCTACAATCCTGACAGCCAGGGGGGTGGTTGATGTACGCAAAGGAAGGGTACCTGTATGCATACTGAACTATGGTGATGATGAAGTTAAAGGAACCTGTCACCTAATCTATGGCCCCTAAACTATCACTACCTGCCCCTACAGACCCTAACTAGCTCCCTAACCATCCCTGGCTGACGTAATATGGCTTTATATAAGGTGAAATAAACACTTTATAAACTTACATGATCAGTGCCAGTGGGGCGTTCCTGACAGTAGGGCGGGGTCCCCAGAGCCGCGCTCCCCCCGCCTCGCTCCCTTCCTAACGCCCTAATGGGCGGCATTATCGATTTGAAGAGCGGGGAAGCCCATTGGAATCTTCCCGCCCCGCTCTTCATGACGCGGCCGGAGACCGCGTCATTTCCGGGTACGCGCATGCGTAGTGCGCCGGGTGAAGCTGACCGGAATCGCAGCGTCGCTAGGCAACGACCGGCGTCTTCGGAAGGTGAGTATCGGCGGCCCCCCCCCCTCCCAAACCAGCCCATATATATGTGTGTGTAATCCACATGTACATATGGATTACACACACACATATATACATTCACTTTGATTAGGCACATTTCATATGTGCATCTATAGTTTATAAAGTGTTTATTTCACCTTATATAAAGCCATATTACGTCAGCCAGGGATGGTTAGGGAGCTAGTTAGGGTCTGTAGGGGCAGGTAGTGATAGTTTAGGGGCCATAGATTAGGTGACAGGTTCCCTTTAAGTTACCAAGGTATTCAACTGTTGCTAAATTGTACCATGTAGACAACTCAATACATGCAATAGAACCACTGACTCACCAGGTTCAGATGAGGATCACCACTCCAAGAAGCAGTTAGAGAATTGGTGTCAGGAACTCCATGTAGTAACTGATCACACACCTTCTCACCAGAAACACAGGATTTATCGGGTAGTTCAAGAGTATGAACAGGTGTTTAGCAAGCATCCACTTGATTTTGGGAGGATAAAAGGGGTATACCATCACATACCCACAAGAAACCATCCACCCATTAAAGAGCGATACAGGCCTATACCACCAGCACACTACCAGCGAGCTAAAGAGATGTTGCAGGACATGAAGGACGCTGGGGTCATCAGAGATAGTTGTAGTCCCTAGGCAGCTCCACTGGTCCTGGTTAAAAAGAAAGACGGTAGTATGAGGATGTGTGTAGACTATAGGCAAATTAATCGCGTAACACACAAAGGTGCTTACCCGTTACCACGTATAGAAGAATCACTTGCTGCATTGAAGTCTGCTAATTACTTTTCGACCCTAGATCTTACTAGTGGGTGCTGGCAGGTCTCCGTTGCAGAAGAAGATCGTGAGAAGACAGCCTTCACTACACCAATGGGACTATGTGAGTTCAACAGCATGCCATTTGGGCTGTGTAATGCGCCAGGAATGTTTCAGAGACTGATGGAGTGTTGCCTCGGCCACAGAAACTTTGAAACCATGCTTCTCTACCTGGACGATGTCATAGTGTATTCTAAAACCTATGAAGACCATCTGCAGCATCTAAGTGAGGTGTTTGAAGTATTGTCCAAGTACGGGATGAAGCTAAAACCATCAAAATGCCACTTGTTGAAACCAAAGGTTCAATAACTTGGGCATGTGGTCAGTGCAGAAGGAGTAGCACCGGATCCTGACAAGGTCACTGTCATCAAGGACTGACCAGAATCAACTACCTTTAAAGAGGCACGCCAATTCTTAGGACTGGTCGGGTACTACAGGAGGTTCATCAAGGGCTACACGAAGATAGCAGTGCCCTTGCAAGATCTCCTGGTAGGACAGTCAAAGAAGGGCAAGATCAGAGGTCCTCCATTCCGATGGGGACAAGAATAAGAATAGTCTTTCAGGCAGTTGAAAGAGGCCCTGACTGGAGAAGAGATCCTGGCCTACCCTGACTACAGTCTACCTTTCCTGTTATGCACCGATGCCAGCAACGTGGGATTAGGAGCTGTCTTATCACAGAGGCAGAAAGACAGAGAAAGAGTGATAGCCTATGCCAGCAACAAGCTCTGTCCTACAGAAAGGAATCCAGAGAACTACAGCTCATTCAAACTGGAGTTCTTAGCCTTGGTCTGGGCGATTACAGAACGGTTCAAGCACTACCTGGCAGCTTCAAAGTTCATGCCTTTCACAGATAACAACCCCCTGACACATCTGGAGACTGTGAAGCTGGGACCAAAGGAGCAACGCTGGATGGCCAGATTATCAAACTATGATTTTACCATCAAGTACTGGGCAGGTCACAAGAACGCCAATGCTGATGCCTTGTCCAGGATGCCTAACTTACCAGATGCGGAAGAAGATATGGATGAGCTAGAAGAAGTACAGTTACCAGCCTTCCACCGCCCAAGTGCATCCCAGTGTCAACAAGCAAGTCAGCAACGTCAGGAGACAACACTGAACCCGTTACCTCACCATAGATGGAAGGAGACACAGGACAGTGACCCAGCTGTCAGCTTAGTCAAGGAGCTGATAACTAAAGAACATTCCTGCCTGAGTCCAGATGCTCCACAAGAAGCCAAATATCTGTGGAACGAGAAAGGAAAACTGTTTGTCTACCAAGGGAAACTGTGTAGATGTCACATCAACTCCAGAACCCATGAAATGGTCTGGCAGATAGTTTACCCAAAAGGGATGTCCAGATGGTGTTGGAAGCATATCACAATGATGCAGGACATTTTGGTTGGAAGAAATTTGAGATGTTGCTGAAAGACCGCTTCTACTGGGTCGGCATGAGAGGTTCCATTGAGAGATGGTGTAGAAATTGTGGACCATGTCACCTGAGAAGAAGGGACCAGGGAAGCCAAAAAGCACCATTACAGCCAATTTTCACCAAGCAACGCCTTGAAATAGTAGCCTTGGATCATGTGAAGCTGACTCCCAGCAGATCAGGTTACACCTACGCCCTTACCATGGTAGACCACTACTCCAGATTCTTAGTGGTAGCACCAGTCAAAGACCTAACAGCAGAAACAGCAGCCAAAACCTTTCAAACCTACTTCTGTAGGCCACAGGGGTATCCAGAGCAGGTATTAACAGATCAAGGTTCTGCATTTGAATCCAAACTGTTTCAAGAATTCTTGAGCTTATACGGTTGCAAGAAGATTAGAACCACACCTTATCATCCACAAACAAATGGACTGTGTGAACAACATTGTCATCGATATATATTGAAAACGTTACCCCTTCAAGAAAGAAATCAGTGGCCAGAAAAACTACCTGATTTAGTGGATATGTACAACCACATACCTGTAAGTTCTACTAACTACAAGTATTTCTGATGCGAGCAGGACCTGGAAAACTCCCAGTTGACCTAGAGATGGGAATTGTTGTACCAAACCCAGATGATTCTCACGAAGATTAGGATTCTATGCATCAACAGCAGTACAAGAAGGTACAAGAATGTGTGGAAAAGAACTTAGAACACATCAAGGAGAAACAAGAAAGGAATTACAACAAACATGCGCCAGCTGAAGCCTTGATACCTGGTGAAATGGTTTCGAAAATAAAGAGAAGAACTAATAAACTAGATGATCAGTGGGAAGCTGAACTCTACATTGTCCTTCAATCTAATTTTGATAACAACAAAACTTGCGTAATTAGCCGTGATGAAGGAAGAACAACATTGACAGTTTCAAGAGATCACCTCAAGACATGTCCAAAGCAGCTGAAACCGCAAGAAGATTGCTACTCAACTCCAGTTGAAGAAAAGAGCGAGAGAGTCATCCATAGTGTACTAGGAGACTTCCCAGAAGTTTGGCCTCAATGTAATGGAGCCGTAATAGTACCAGTACTCTCCTTTTATCAACCAGTAGAAGAACCCGTTCAAGTACAAAAAGTACAGCCTGTTGTACCGGAACCAGAGTGTCACGCTGAAGGGGCCGGGGTACCCAGAAGTAGGACGGAGCTGGGCGTAGGGAGTCAGGGGAGCCTGCTCTGGCCCTGATACTGGGATCCCTGACTTGACCTGTACTCGGAGGTACTTCTGAAGGTGAGGAGGTCTGAGCCGCCAGCCTAAGACCCTAAAATTCCTGAGAAGCCCTAGGTATAAGCCCCTACCTCCACCCATAGACCACGGAACCCAGCAGCTTCCAATGGAGAGAGAAACAGCAGCTTCAGATCAGCATCTGCTCAGAACAGGTCACAGTCCAGAAATGAACTGAATCAGCGACAGCAGGTGATGTGAGCTGACCCACTTATGACCGAGGGGTGGGGAGCAACCAGCCCAGGCACGCCCCCTAACTCACCTAAGCATGAGTCATATTCATCACACACACCTGCAGTCTCAGCTCCTGCTCATTAGGTTGCTCTCTCCACACTGAAAGCAGGGGGAAAAAAAGGCTTAATTTAAACCACATCAGCAGCATTTTTAATACAGCAAGGCAGTCAATTCGTAACACAGAGATTCCTACAATCGGTGAATCTGACAGTTCTACAGTGAGAATAAGGCCTCGCAGACAATTACCCGCTTTACCACCTCACACAGAATTGATTACACCACATGAGACACCTATTCCACGTAGGTCATGTCGCAGTACCCAAGGCCAGGTGCCATCCAGGTATGGAGAATGGGTATAAAATGTAAAAGTGTGATGTAGCAGGGTATAATGACTTATGTAAATAGACAGTAAATAGTAGTGTATAGAAGGGTGGAGGAACTGGGCACAGCCCCATGTACATTAAATTGGGAACAGAAAGTGTCTTGGGTGGAGAGAAAGTAAGACAAAGCCTCCTAAGCAGAGACACCTGTAGAGAAATTGTGTGTAAAGTTTGTTAACCCGTTAAATGTTTAAAGCCTACAGAGACTTTACAGTGAGAACTTTACCCTTTTTCCCTTGATTTCCCCTGTCTAAACATGCACCAAAGCCACAGGACTGGTGGTGGCAAAACAACTCTTTTCTTTGTTTTACAGCCTGCGGTGGATGGACTAGCGCCGTAAGGACTGCTTTTTCATATTTTTACCAGTTTTGCAGTGTTTTTTGTAAATTTTTGAGTTTTGAGACTCTGTAAATACCTGTTATTGTTATTGCTATGGTTTAGACAAAAACTTTACTCAGGCCGGGAGTACTGAATGTAACTAGGGGGGAATGTGCCAGGTAAGCCACAGAACCAACTAGTACACAAAGGGATTTCCACATCTAGTACCCACCAACACACAACACCTTTCCACTCTAGGCCTGTAGGGGGAGCCCCACTGACTGCTGTTAAGCCAAATCCCCTAGAAATACAGATGCTGGGGACGGAGTTAGCCAGAGTGTGCAGTCTCTAGGAGAACTGTGAAGTTCAGCTCAGAGCCTAGTGAGCAAAACTGGTTACTGGAGCCATGCTAGGCCCGAAACCAGAGCACCACTAGAGCCAGTGTGAGGTCCAGAAAGTGAGGACGACAGGCAGAGGTGAGGAACAGTACAGCGGGGTAGTGGAGCCATCCCGGTTCACCCCAGGAGAACACCGGTCACTGGAGTCTGAGTCTGCAAGGAAGAGAGATTTATCCAGCAGAGAATCTCAGTACTCCGCTTTGGTTTAGCTTCCCGGACACCCGCAGCACTCACCACTAGAGAGCCAGGAGGCGCAGAGAGGTAGCGGTAGCCAAGCAAAGGACCTCAGTGCAGCAACACAGGTGTGAGAGAGAAGAGACGTCAGCCCTGGTTTCACACACGTCAGACTTCGGGACAAGGGAACAGGACAAGGATGCCTATAACCCACTCGGTGTGGAAATCCCAAAGTGCACCCTTCAACCCTGGAAGTGTACCTGCAAGACACCAGTAAAAGGTACAGAAAAAGACTTTCTGTATGTGTGTCCATCCTTCAAGTCTGCCCCACACCACAACGACTGCACTAACCTATTCCACCATCATACCCTCACAGCCCCAGGCACCCCGCTTCACCTGTAGGGAGCTACAAAACCTGTCTGCCGCCCATCACCACGGAGGCCCCAGCAGCGACGGTGCCATCACCGGATCTACAGGTGGCGTCATGACATTTCTTTATAAACTTTTACCCCTGTAAATACCCCCCTTTTTGGTGTCACCGCAAGGGCACAAGCTCGGGCACCGACAACCCGTGAAATCCACCGCACCCAAACGCCCGAGACCTGAATACCCCAGACCCTTGTGGGCCAGACAGGTACATACTGCCATAAATGCTGATAACAAAAATTGGTCAATGAATATAGGTGTAACATGAAAAAATATGGAAAAGAAACAGAGAGAAACTTTTTCAAGGCACTATAAGTGCATCTCCTCCTATATATTCAATAAAAATGTCACAAAATAATGGTAAATAATTAAGAAATTAAATAATAATCCCTTCTTTAAGTTTTTACTTATTTATTTATAGTCTTTTTTTGCTGATTTTCTTAGATTATAGACATTGAAATCAAGATTATCAGGATTGTTAGGACCGGTGTGAAAATCGGACTGTTGAGGAGGCGAATACCTGATATGACTTGTTGCTCCTCAAAGTCAAAGCCCCCAAATAAAAGTTTTTATTCATTTATCTTACGGACTCAGATAACAGTACATATACTTACACCTGCCCGGTTATTACAGCTGCCTTTCTTCCTTGCTGCCAGAGTCATTGATACGGCTGGTAAAACCTACAGGAAAGATTGTGCAAAACAGACAATGAGCTGCATTTTTTAGTAAACTACAAAAAGAAACAAATATATCTAGCTTATGAAATTAATCATAATACATATTTGAGTTAAAATGATTGTCCACCCTGAGGCTGAATAGTGACTACATTTCTCATGTATTGTCATTGCACTTGGTGCCCTTCGTTTGCTGCTTCGGCGTCCGATTGGCTTCTTATCTTCCTTGTTCCAATATGGCCGTCCCAGTGGCTTGAGGAGTGTAGTAGTAAGTCTAAACCATGCATTCCTTGCCTTTCCTATCCCACTGGAAAGAAAGGGAAGGCACCGTTTAGTCTTACAACTCAGCTGGTAAATGGAGGGCACCATCTGTGGCCCACTTTTTGGTCCCAGGATGATTGGTCGCTTTTATAACCTAAATCCTTTAATCTAGAAAGTTTGTTTGTCACAGGACAGAGCAATCACAGTAAACCCTATCCATACTTATTGTATATGATGCTTGCAAGAGTTAGACCTCTAGTATTCCAGTGCACCCACCAACACCTCTTTCATAGGGTATGCCCTAAAGCAGGAATCCTCAATCTGCTGCTAGGAAGCCACATGTGGCTCTCAGGCCCGTGATGTACGGCTCGCAGCTGTCTTTCAGCTTGTTGCATTAGCACCTGGTCTATCAATAAGCTATGAAGAGCAGATCTCTCTTTTTGTTGAATGTGGCTCACAGCCCTCTTTCTGGCTGCAGCAGTCAAGTTAGGTTTATATCCTTTATTGTAAAAAATATATTAGACTCTGAGAGTCCTCAGTGGTTGATACCTTTCAATGGCTAACTGAAAAGCCATTAAAGCCATTTAATTTTCAGTTAGCCATTAAAAGGTATCAACCACTGAGGACTCTCAGATTCTAATATATTTTTTTCTATCTACTGGCTAACATATGAAAAAACGGAACAGCACCAGATATTACCAGACTTGTGCAGCGCTTTCTAAACACCGGTCAAGTGTCCATGTAAACAATCCAAAAAAGGAAAAAGCAGCACCAAACAGATGTCAAGTGAACCTTTATTGCCAATGGCGTGGCGACGTTTCGGAACGGAGGTCCTTTCTCAAGCCAATACACTTATTACTATCAGTTAGGGCCTTAAAAGTGTTAGACAGGTATATGATCTAGATTACACTAGTTTTGAAATCAACGTTCAGACCGTTTGGCCTCAACATGTTCAACTTCATTATCTATTGAAGTTCTTTCCTCTTAAGTAATTTGATACGATCTCCCCCTCTCCTCATTACTGGAACAGTATCTATAATCCTAAAGCGTAGTTGTTTTTCACTATGTGCCTTCTCAAGGAAATGTCTAGATCTGTAGATCCATCCTCTTTTTACTTATACTACTCCTATGCAAATTTATCCTGGTCTTAAATTTGCACGTTGTTTCACCAACGTACCAAAGTAGACAAGGACATTGTAAAACGTAGATGACAAACTCTGAGTCACAAGTTAGGTAATGATTGATTTTAAAGACCTCATTAGTCAATGGGTGTTGGAAAGTGTTTCCCTTTATCATTAGACAACAATCAATACAGGACAGACAGGGGTAACAACCTTTGCTATCTGTACCTGTTAGGGACATTTGGCTGGATTTTTTTAGGGAGCCTATATCAGCTTTTATAAGGCTAGAGCCTATTGTTCTATTACGCTTATAAGAAAAAAGGGGTGGTTTTTTGAACTCATCAACTTGTGGTAAACATTTATGGAGCATCCCCCAATGTTTCTGTATAATTTCCGCAATGGGTTTGCTTTCTTCACAGAAAGTTGTAACCATTGGGATCCGATCCATTAATTTTGGTTCTCTGTCCTGAAACAGTATTACTTCTCTTGTGAGGCCATCTACTTTGTTTTTCTGTTCCTGCAGCAGTCTATTGGGATACCCTCTCTCCGAGAATTTTTTCAACATCTTCCCATAGATCCAGTCTCCCCACCCTCCTCACTTTCAATCCTTTTGACTCTAGAAGTTAACTATAAGGTATACCTTCTAGAGTCTTCTTAGGGTGTTGACTAGAAAAGAGTAGAAGGTCATTCCGGTCTGTAGCCTTAGTGTAAAGTTTCGTCACTAGCCTATTGTTACTCCTAGACACATCCACATCCAAAAATTGGATGTTGGTGTCCGAGTGAACCAATGTAAACTTTATAGTTTTATCTATCGTATCGAGAAACGTATGGAAGTCAAACAACATCGACTCATCTCCGGTCCAAATGAGGAAGATGTCGTCTATGTATCTCCACCACGCAGCTACATAGCTGAAGTGGTGGGACACATAGACGACATCCTCCTCAAGGACACTCATCACAAGATTTGCGTATCGGGCGCTACATTGGCGCCCATAGCCGTACCGCGCTTTTGCATAAAAAAATCATCACCAAACAAAAAATAATTCTTTATAAGTACCAATTAGAGCAGCTGTCTGACAACATACTTACTTCCTGTGAGAATTTTGCCTCTTGTTCCAATTTCTTCATCACAGCCTCCATGCCTCTGTGATGGTCAATTGATGTGTATAGCGAGACCACATCAAATGAGGCCAAAATAACCTCACCCGATATTTCCACACCTTCTATTTTTTGTAAAAAATCTGTAGTATCTTTTACGAATGATTCAGCTTTTTTAGCTATTAGGATTTAAGATTTTATCTAAGTATACGCCTATATTAGACAGAATTGACTCACAGCCTGCAACCATAGGCCTACCCGGGGGTCTATGAGCTAACATGGTACAAACATTTTTTACCTCATCCTTTATTGTCTATGTGTCCCTGTGTTGCACTACATTAGAGGTGAAGTCTAGTGCACTCACTGCACTCTGAGTGGAGGGACAGATCAAGGCACGTGATGGCGTCTGGGGGAAAGGACCCACCTAGGGACGTTAGGGGAGCTTAAGACACAGGTTAGGAAGTGTCCCATCCCCTGCTCCATATCGGCAGGGTCTTCTTCTCCCTTTACATCCTATTGAACCTCATTGTTACGCCATACCCTAGTCCAAACGTGACAGTGTAAGTACAGGGATATCGTATGATGAGAGAGGACACTGCAAAGGCTATCTACAAGGATGGGTGCTACATTGGTTATTCTGTTTTAGTGCAACTGTCTAATCCAAAGAATTACTACATATGAATATGAATATTGCCTCTTTAGAGAAGGAGAGGACTTGAACTCTAGTGTCACCTTAAGGACATAGAAATCCTAAAAGTCAGTATTGAACAATGCAGAAATGGTGGTATTTAGATTATGAGCGCTATACAAGGACACTGACTGATTAGTATTACCTTTAGGTCTTTATGAATATTGACAAAGTGGTCCTCGCCACAACATGTTTCAACGCTAATGCTCTTCCTCAAGTGATCACACTTGAGAAGACGCATTAGCGTTGAACATGTTGTGGCGAGGACTCACCTTGTCAATATCAATAAAGACCTAAAGGTAATACTAATCATGCAGTGTCCTTGTATAGCGCTCATAATCTAAATACCACTATTCTGCATTGTTACTTCCTTTTCCTCCATATGGGAGTTGGTGAAGAGACAGCTTTGTACACAAGGACCTGGCGACACAATAGACACGTGATTGATCACGGGACCGGAGAAGCGAGCTGGAGCTGGCCTCATTCTGGAACCAGGAACCGCGAGCAAGTCTCGGATCCCTTCCTCACCACTGAGCCTACTATCTGGTTGTGCAGAGACGGCACAACCAGACAAGGTGAGTGAGGAATTAATATAATGGAGATTCTGCCTTTAGCAAACAGTGTGGCGCAACCGAATTTTTTATTTTATAAAAGTCAGTATTGACCTTTTGCCATATGCTTAGGATAATAACCATATCAGAATCCCAATTTCCAGGCACAGTGTTTTGGGGTATTGCCCCTTATCAGTGTAAAGTAAGAGATCTGGTTTGGCTAGGTGAGAGATTAATACTGAGATCTATGGAATACATTTTCTCCTTGTGGAGAAGCTTATTTTAAACGGTCGATATTGACTGTTAGGATTGCTACTTCCAAGAGATGGCGCTAGAGTTCAAGCTCTCTCTGAAGAGGCAATTGCATGTTTGATTTCCCGGAGGAGCACTGCAGGCAGTTAAGTCTCCTCATATATCGACATGCCAGGCCTGACATGTCATCTCGCCACAAGGAGAAACCTTATCCCTTGGTTACATTTACATACAAACAGGTTTATTCCTCCAGCCAATTGCATTAATAGTAACCTACTGAATTCAGAGCAAGATTTGAAACAATTAAGGACTACCTAGATCTCTAGGAGGAGCGCCAGTGTTTTCTAATTTATACTAAGTTAATGAAGGTGTTTGAGAAATGTGATTTGATCTTTTTTAATCATTTTCATATCATTATTATGACTATCCGTCCTGTAATTCCTGTACTTTCACAACTTCTTCTTGCGTTGCAGTTTCAATATTGAGTTCAGTATGATTGTAACATAAATGCCCAGTGCCCCCTAAAAAAGAATAAATATGTATATTTCTCAAGTATTCTACTTGTCACTAGAATATAATTATTAGATATAAATAAAATGATGAGTTAACAGCACACAGTTATGATTATTATTTATTATTACCGTATATACTCGTGTATAAGCCGACCGTGTATAAGCCGACCCCCCTACTTTTGCCCCCAAAACCTGGGAAAATTTATTGACTCGTGTATAAGCCGAGGGTGGACCCCAGCACAGGTATACAGCCCCCAGCAGTGTGGTATACAGCAGCCTCCCCAGTGGTATATACAGGCCCCAGCAGTGTTACAGCAGCAGCCCCAGTGGTATATACAGCAGCAGCCCCAGTGGTAGTATACAGCAGCCCCAGAGGTATATACAGCAGCCCCAGTGGTAGTATACAGCAGCAGCCCCAGTGGTAGTATACAGCAGCAGCCCCAGTGGTAGTATACAGCAGCAGCCCCAGTGGTAGTATACACGCAGCCCCAGTAGTATATACAGCCCCAGTGGTAGTATATAGCCCCAGTGGTAGTATATATACAGCCCCAGTGGTAGTATATAGCCCCAGTGGTAGTATATAGCCCCAGTAGTAGTATACAGCCCCAGTGGTAGTATATAGCCCCAGTGGTAGTATATATACAGCCCCAGTGGTAGTATACAGCCCCAGTGGTAGTATATAGCCCCAGTGGTAGTATACAGCCCCAGTGGTAGTATATAGCCCCAGTGGTAGTATACATACAGCCCCAGTGGTAGTATATAGCCCCAGTGGTAGTATATAGCCCCAGTGGTAGTATATAGCCCCAGTAGTAGTATACAGCCCCAGTGGTAGTATATAGCCCCAGTGGTAGTATATAGCCCCAGTGGTAGTATATAGCCCCAGTGGTAGTATACAGGGCCCCAGCAGGGCCCCCCTCATAATTTGGCGCCCCCACCTCAGTTTCTGGGCCCCCCGCATGCAGCGCTGCACATATACATTACGTGTCTAGCAGCTGTTACCCTCCGGTGGCAGATCGCGGCTCCCGGCTCCGGGCTCCATCTTCCTCGCTGTCTTCCTGCTTTGTGACCGGCGCGATGACGTCATCGCACCGGTCACATGACAACCAGGAAGACAGAGAGGATGATGGAGCCCGGAGCCGGGAGCCGCGATCTGCCACCGGAGGGTAACAGCTGCTAGACACATAATGTATATGTGCAGCGCTGCATGCGGGGGGGCCCAGAAACTGAGGTGGGGGCGCCAAACTTTGAGGGGGGCCGTATGACTCGCGTATAAGCCGAGGGGGGGACTTTTCAGCCCAATTTTTGGGCTGAAAAACTCGGCTTATACGCGAGTATATACGGTATATCTCCATTTGTTCCATGGCACTTTACATGTGAACAGGGGCATACATAGACAAGTACAATAATTATGAACAATACAAGGCACACACCATGGTACAGGAGGACAGAGGACCCTGCCCACGAGGGCTCAGTCTACAAGGGATAGGTGAGGATACAGTAGGTGAGGAGAGAGGACCCTGCCCACAAGGGCTTAGTCTACAAGGGATGGGTGAGGAAACAGTAGGTGAGGAGACAGGACTCTACCCACAAGGGCTCAGTCTACAAGGGATGGATGAGGATAAAGAAGGTGAGGAGAGAGGACACTACCCACGAAGTCTCACAGTCTAAAAGGGATGGGTGAGGATACAGTAGGTGATGAGAGAGGACACTGCCCACGAGGGCTCAGTCTACAAGGGATGGGTGAGGATACAGTAGGTGAGGAGAGAGGACCCTGCCCACGAGGACCCAGTCTACAAGGGATGGGTGAGGATACAGTAGGTGAGGAGAGAGGACCCTGCCCACGAGGGCCCAGTCTACAAGGGATGGGTGAGGATACAGTAGGTGATGAGAGAGGACACTGCACACGAGGGCTCAGTCTACAAGGGATGGGTGAGGATTCAGTAGTTGAGGAGAGAGGACCCTGCCCACGAGGGCTCAGTCTACAAGGGATGGATGAGGATAAAGTAGGTGAGGAGAGAGGACCCTGGCCACGAGGGCCCAGTCTACAAGGGATGGGTGAGGATACAGTAGGTGATGAGAGACGACACTGCACACAAGGGCTCAGTCTACAAGGGATGGGTGAGGATACAGTAGGTGAGGAGAGAGGACCTTGCCCACGAGGGCTCGCAATCTACAAGAGATGGATGAGGATACACTAAGAGAGGATAAAGCTGGTCGTGCAGCAGTATAGTGGACTGAGGCTCACTGCAGGTTATAGGCTTGTCTGAAGATGTGAGTCTTCAGGTTCTTTTTGAAGGTTTCCACAGTAGGCAAGAGCTGGTGTGTTGGGGTAGAGAGTTCCAGAGTATGGGGGATGCACAGGAGAAATGTTTGTATGCGGTTGTGGGAAGAGGTGATAAGAGGGAAATAGAGAAGATGATCTTGAGAGGATCAGAGGTTACGTGCAGGTAGACCATGTCACAGATGTATGGAGGAGACGGGTTGTGGATGACTTTGTATGTCATAGTTAGGGTTTTGAATCAGAGTCCCTGTGTAATGGGAAGCCAGTGAAGGGATAGGCAGAGAGGAGAGGCCGGGGAATAGCGGGGAGACACGTGGATTACTCGGTCAGCAGAGTTTAGGACAGATTGGAGGGTGCAAGAGTGCCAGAGGGAAAACCAGAGAGCAGGAGGTTGCAGTAGTTGAGGCAGAAGATAATGAGGGTTAATCCCAACCTCATGGATGGATAAAGAGGATTGTGCTTGTAAAGACAAGCTTACCCCTTAAAAACAAAATTGCAATGGTTGTTTTCTTATTAACACTCTTCTTTTGTCTACAGTTTGTTGTTATAGGAGACCGACCACCACTGCTGTCACTATTCAAGACAACAAAATGGAAACCAAAGTGTTAATAGCTCAAGAGTGGCTGGAAATTTTAAATAGGAGTAAATTGCAAAGTTGCCGGTATTTGCAAGCACTATACGATCAATGTACATCTATAAATAAGGGAATAACCCTTTAATGTGAGGCTTCTGTAGAAGCAGACTATGCCAGAGAAGAGACACAGCAATTCAGGTGTGATCATAAGTGTAATAAATGAACACAATGTTATCATCACTTATTTAGCTTGTGACTTGACACTTTAATGCAGTTTATGACTGGCAATGCTGGTCAAACCAAGCTAAGTAAAAAGTGCTAGAAGTGCCCAGGGGTGCAATAACCCTCCATTTACAGCTCATACAATGAACACGAGATAGCGGCTTATTCTTTATATCAGAATATTGGAAATATTCAAGCAATTTTTATCTCAACCTGGTGGGAATACATAGTCATTAATTGTTTTATTATATGTCATAAGGAAAGGTTTCTGTACAGAAAGTAATAATAGTTGAAACTGCACAAGTGTGGACTTTGTACCAAAAATGTTCTGGCTGTAAAGCGGGGAAAGATCTGCCCTACTACTGTCTCCTTATCTCATTGATATTCTGAAGGAATTAAGGAAACTGAGGGAAAAATAGACATGTAGAGGGCAATGGAGGCGCCTTCCATAGACATTGACACCTGAGGACCCAATATAGATCTATCCATGATCTGATACAGCACGGACATTGTGGGCACAAACTCAACAGAACATTACAATACTATGGACTCTGAATATATAATATGGCAGGTAAGAAGCTCGGCATACACTACGCTGAAAATCACTTGCAATAGAAGGGATTATACCCTGGATAGGTTGTTGGAGTGCTTCTATATACAGCACAACATGCAGCATCTACTAAGGAATAATAGCGAATACTGATATTGTGGGTTGTTCCTGCCAACTTTCCAAGAAGAAAAAGAGATATACAGGGGCGGAACTACCATGGTGCAGCTGGTGCAGCTGCACCAGGGCCCCGACCGGTTAGGGGGGCCCTTCAAGCCTGGAAGGGGCCCCCGGGCCGACCCCCACAAGCCGCCGTCAAAGGAGAAGAGGATCAGGCAAGGTAAGCAGAGATCATAATGTAGAGACAGAGACCCTGATTCCAGTGATGTGTCACTTATTGGGCTGCTCAGTGTAGTTTTGATAAAATCACAGTTTAATACGATGGAGATTATCATTATAGGACTACTCAAGTAGTCCAGCATATTCATTTACTGCTAAATCTGAAGCAGTGAAACAGTAATTTTGTAACAAAGACAGCAAGCATCTCAGTAAGTGACACGTCGCTGAAATCAAGGTCTCTATCTCTACATTATGCTGATGACAAATGGGATGGCAAAAACCTGCTGACAGATTCCCTTTAATGGCTAACTGAGAAGATGGTAATAAATAGCAGCAAGCTTTCGAGACAACCCAAGTCTCTTCTTCAGTCTCATAATATAATAACACAAAATCTGAAGTCACATATTTATACACCAAAGGGGATTACATAATACAGGACATAAGACACGTGATGTGAAGCAGAGCACAGAATGGTCAGTGTGGGGAGGGGTGAAGCAGCTGGGGCTAGGGGCTTAACTACAACAGGTGCTGGGGTTGCAATTGCACCTAGACCCTGGAGCTTAGAGGCCCTCAAAAGTCCCTTTGGCTTTTAGAAAAAGACTAATGCTATTAAGGATTTGCAATAATTGTTGGTGCTTTCCCATTGGGGCACATGAACTTCAAGTTACCACACTGGCTGGGACAGTAAATATTGGAACATTTCATAGATAAGAAGTGTGATAGTTCTATTGTCCTTTGATTGCTGTCGGGCCCAGGATCTGAAGATTCTTTAATTGATGTGAAAGGACATAAATTCATGTGACGCTCCTATATAGGGAAGATGGTGTGTCACGGTCCGCGCTTCTGTCTCAATGGAATCATCAGGGAATGCGCCAGGATAGGTGCCGAAACGCGTTGGTGAATAAAGGAGATCATTACTTTGGAACCTTGCCTTCCTTGTGACTTCTTGGAGACATCCATTCCTTGTGATTCCATTAAGACAGCAGCGCGGACCGTGACACACCATCTTGCCTATATAGGAGCGTTTTTCCACGTACGAGTGGTTGGTGGAGGTCCTGCAGCAGCTATAAACCGAAGGCTTATAAACCAGTTGTGGATCACACAACTGGACCAGGTGAGTGTGCACCTATTGATATACTCACACAAACAGTGTCACTAGTTAAAATAAATTCATGTGACACATTCATTTCTGCTCTGAATGTGTCAAAGGTCATCATCAGTTCATAGTCCAAGACTTTCCTATCTCATTGGGATTTGAAATGACCTCCCAAAACCAGTAACTACAGTATGTCCTATGTACTGCAAATATCGAATCCCGCTTAAGTGTATAAATGCATGACTCTTCAGACTTTGTGTTATTATTATGAGCCTGATAAAGAGACCTGAGTAGTCTTGAAAGCTTGATTTTTCCTACTGTGGCACCCCACTGGTCGGGACACCATGTAGGCGTACTGCATCCATAAAAGAATGTGTAGTATCCCTGTGACTAGGGAATTGGGATGCTGCATAAAGGACTCTCATGACACACATCCACACACCCTAGGTAGGGGACCGTGGGTGGACCCGCTATAGGGAGGACCCAGTCCCATGGGAGGAGTGAAAAGGGTAGAAAAGTGTGTGGGTTGGAGGAGAGTGAGGTCAGTCAGCACAGAGCTCCACTGGGGAGTGAGGAGTGCAGGACAGCAGAGAAGCCATTGAGAAAGAAGGGGACTCTAGGGGCACCAGGAGTTATGGTGTGCCCAAATCTGGAAACCGGTACGATTACCGACTGGAGGGGTTCAGTCCCGGAACGGAGGTCCGTGAGCGGTGCGGGTGTCCACACCCAAGCCGTCAAACTGGAGGCCTGAGCTTCTTTAGAAAGTCGTGGCCGAAACCCGGCGCATCCAGAAAAAGGCACCGTAGAGGGTTCCGAGGACTCGGAGAGGAGTCACTCAGACAGAGAGGATCCATGGGAACAGGCTTTAGACTCTGCCAGCAGGAGAGCTGAGGAGGCAGGAGAGAGCGCAGGAAGGGACTGGACAGGAAAAGCAGGCATTCCACCGAGGGTCCTGAGTAAAGCATCCTGATTCATAGTGACTACCCAGGTCAGGCAGACCCGAAAAGACTGTGTTTTGAAGAACTGCCAGTAAACCCATTCAGAGTTACAAACTGTGTGTTGTACTTTATTTACCTGTGCCTGAGGAGCTGCCGACCGCAGCAGGTAGGAGGAACAGTGACCAGGCCTGGTGCAGCTGCATCCATGTGAGACCACAAAAACTCTGATTACTGCCCAGGGATCCCGCTCCACCTACGGAGAGTGTCACCACCTATCTGTTCCACCGTCACCCCGAAGGTCTGTCCCACAGTACCGGTAACATTACTGGAACCATAGGTGGCTTCATGAAACATCTTTATTTTATTTTTTCTGGCTCTTTTCAGTGACCACCAGGGCCACGGTATCGGGCAACAGGCCCCGTGATATCCTCCATGAGACAACGCCCGGGACCTGCTACCCCAAGACCCTGGGGCAGGTCACTAACATCTTCTCAGTTATCAATTAAACGGTATGAAACACTGAGGACTCTCAAATTGTTATATTTTTCTATCTACTGGCTAATATGGTTCAAACATATATTTTAACTTACTGTAAAGAGTGAATACTATGAAAACTAATCACAAAAAAAGATGAAATTGCATATTTTTCACCATTTTATCTCACTAGGAATTTTTTAAACAATTTGTCAGTACATTATATGGAAAAATAGATGAAGTCATTTAAAACTACAACTCATCCTAAACAATACAAACTATAAAAACAAGGATTGGGTGTAGAGGCAAAGAGTTAAAAGGGTAGCCTGCCAAAAGTGTGTAGTCAATGTGTCTGCAGACTGCCGAATCATGACAGAGTGCGAAGACATGTTGTCACGATTACCTGGAATTGTGGAGGTGAGTGGGTAGTCAAGTGACTACATGTATGCAGTTTGCTTATGTGGCGCCCCTGCGAACCGGTCGCCAATAACAGTTTGCAGCAACCGGGATCGGCAAGTCCAGTCACCCAAACACACACCCAACACACTCTAGTCCCCGAGCTAGGGACTTTATGCCTAACTAGTGGGATGGCGGGAGGAGACAAGTGGAGGGTGGGGAAGTTAGTGCAGAAAGCGGACAGAAAAGAGGAAACAAAATCAGGAAACACCACAGGACGTCCAGTCTGTCAGGAGTTGAGTGAGAAGTCAGTCAGAAGTTAGTGAGGAGTGAGACGAAGAGGAGAGAATCATCAGCACATGAGACTGAAAAGACACAGACCCGGCAGCCTGTACCATCATGAGGCTTGTCTGGGTCCCGGGCTACTGACCGTAGAGAGACAGAAAGAGGCCTAGGGGCACGGGTAGTGAGCAATTCACCCATTCGCCCGAATTAACGGGAAGGCTAAAGGACGGGGCAGGAACCAGGGTTCCGGCTCTGAGGTGGCCAGGACGCTCCACGTTTCAACCACAGAACCGGCCGGTTGTGGGGTCTTTATGTCCTGTAACCCAACCCTGGTGCTGTGAAGAGATGGCCACCATACTAGGGCCAGGGGACCAGGCAGGTCACACACCGAAGGCCCGTGGCCGCTGGATCGTAGCTTTGCGTGCGGAAGTGAAAGGAAGAGAGAGGCCCATGGAAAGGAACATAAAGGGGTTGGCCTGGAAGTGCCATCCCGGCTGCTAACAGATCACTGGAGACGCCATTGCACTGGCCTGTAACTTGAAACAACTGATGAGAAAAGCAAAGTAAACCGGGTTGAAGCTCAGCATTGTGTAAGACTGTTATTTCTGCGCCTGAGGAGAGGCAGATTAAAATGTCGGGCAGGCAGCAGGAGCCTGCCTGTGAGTATTCTTGATCCCTGCCAGCAGCCAGATCAGTCCCGCTGGCCTTCCCCTCACCAAATCACCCTTATAGGCTTTACCGGTTGCCCTGGGGACCCGCTCTTCCCGTGGAGAGCTAAAATCAACGCAGCTGCTACTCCCATCGTCCCCAGAGGTCCCGACTGCAGCAGCGGCCCCAACGGCCGCTTCCATGGGTGGCATCACAACACAAAAACTCTTCATTTTTACTTTTATTTTTATTTTAATCCCTTTTTCAAACTTCCCCTTTTTACTGATCGCCCCACGAGGGGACCACGGTCCAGATCACGCCACCGTGACATTCCACAGAACCCCGATGGCATTGGAAGGGCCCAGATCTGAGTACCCCACGGCCCCTCTGGGGGCAAGTCACTTACTCGTGGTCATGCGCTGACTAGACCCATCCACTTATCTCAATTCATTTCTATAGAGAAAAGCCAAATGCATCTAGTTGACACATGACAAAAAATATTCATGCTAAATACACATGGTCATTGACTAAGTGCTTGCAACGGTAATATTGGGGAATAGCATCAGTGTGAGGTGAGGAATCTGATCGGCAATCTCCCGCGCCGACACAGGCGGGAGAGCAGTGGAGGCTCCAGCTGATCTCCCAGTGGCCGCCGCTGATCACCGGCGGCCACCGGGAAAGATTTCAATGTGATCCGCAGCTCTCTCCTGCGCTGTCATGCAGAGGACACTGCGGATCCATTGAGATCCATGCATGGTTTGTGCGCTTGCGGGCGCTTGCAGATAAAACAAGCGACCGCACAAAAAATGCAACAGGCTGCGTTCGGAGGGCGCACAAATTGCAGCCAATACGCAGGCACATGTGTTCCCATGTTAAACATAGGGACGCAGTGCACAAGCATTTGGCTGCGTTCAGTACGCTGCGCTTGCAAACGCCGGTGTGAAGGCACCCTTACTTAGGATTGTTTGAATATGAACCTCTAAATTGTGATGCACTGCAGAATATGTTGGTGCTATATAAATAAAGATTTTTTTTTTTAGGGGGAGGGGGGAGAATTTCCAATAAATTGGTAAAACAGAGAATATGTTGTGGAGTGCTTTTTCATGTAAATTTTTTTATGTGTGTTTTTTGTCTGAATATTGACTAGATTAGTGATATTGGGTATCTGATAGACACCTCGACATTATTAACCCCTGGGCTTGATGCCAGCTGACATTACACAACTGACTTCAACCCCAAATATCATTCCCATTTGCCACCGCATCAGGGCAGCAGGAAGAGCTGGGGCGAAGTACCAGAATTGGCACACGTAATGGAGGCACTGATTCCTGGGTGTTTGCGGACTTCTATTTTTTAGCTTGGAAGGAACCAAGAACCATGGCCCATCCTGTGAATACCAGAACCCAGCTGTCAGCTTCCCCTTGGTTTGTGATTAAATATGGGGGGCACCACTTTTTTAACTATTTATTTGTAATAAACTAATTAAAAAAACAGCATGGGGTGCCCTCTGTTTTGGATTACCAGCCAAATTAAAGCTGCAAGCTGCAGCTGCATGCTTTACCTTAGCTGTCTATTAAAAATAGTGGAGACCCCACATCATTTTTTTTTTCAATTAATTATTTATTTTTAATCTAAATACAAGTCTAAACACTTTTTAGTGCCACATGAAAGGCACTAAGGGGTGTAAGCTTGCAATATATAGGGGTAGAGCATTATATAGCTGTTTGACATCTATCTAGCTATCTATTAGAGCTATTCTCTCTATCTTTATCTCTATAATCATTTATCTATCTTTGCACATCTTTTACACATAAAAAATATTAATTTCAGTGACATGAGTTTTTTTTCTAATACATACGGAAAGCTAATGGTTGAAACACACAGACACATGGATGACCATCCAGATTTTTTAAACAGATGAGTGAAGGAAAGGGGCCTAATAGACACATTATAAATGGTTAATGAAAGGCTCATGTCGTATCTGCTAACAAATATCTGTGATAGCTCTCGAGTTAAAAAAAAGATTTTTTTTACTGGACTAGATAGAACAAAGTACTTGACTAAATAGTTTAATAACTTTTTTTCTGGTATAGTAACATACAGTTAGGGCCAGAAATATTTGGACAGTGACACAAGTTTTGTTATTTTAGCTGTTTACAAAAACATGTTCAGAAATACAATTATATATATAATATGGGCTGAAAGTGCACACTCCCAGCTGCAATATGAGAATTTCCACATCTAAATCGGAGAAAGGGTTTAGGAATTATAGCTCTGTAATGCATAGCCTCCTCTTTTTCAAGGGACCAAAAGTAATTGGACAATGGACTCTAAGGGCTGCAATTAACTCTGAAGACGTCTCCCTCGTTAACCTGTAATCAATGAAGTAGTTAAAAGGTCAGGGGTGGATTCCAGGTGTGTGGTTTTGCATTTGGAAGCTGTTGCTGTGACCAGACAACATGCGGTCAAAGGAACTCTCAATTGAGGTGAAGTAGAACATCCTGAGGCTGAAAAAAACGAAAAAATCCATCAGAGAGATAGCAGACATGCTTGGAGTAGCAAAATCAACAGTTGGGTACATTCTGAGAAAAAAGGAATTGACTGGTGAGCTTGGGAACTCTAAAAGGCCTGGGCGTCCACGGATGACAACAGTGGTGGATGATCGCCGCATACTTTATTTGGTGAAGAAGAACCCGATCACAACATCAACTGAAGTCCAGAACACTCTCAGTGAAGTAGGTGTATCTGTCTCTAAGTCAACAGTAAAGAGAAGACTCCATGACAGTAAATACAAAGGGTTCACATCTAGATGCAAACCATTCATCAATTCCAAAAATAGACAGGCCAGAGTTAAATTTGCTGAAAAAACACCTCAAGAAGCCAGCTCAGTTCTGGAAAAGTATTCTATGGACAGATGAGACAAAGATCAACCTGTACCAGAATGATGGGAAGAAAAAAGTTTGTAGAAGAAAGGGAACGGCACATGATCCAAGGCACACCACATCCTCTGTAAAACATGGTGGAGGCAACGTGATGGCATGGGCATGCATGGCTTTCAATGGCACTGGGTCACTTGTGTTTATTGATGACATAACAGCAGACAAGAGTAGCCGGATGAATTCTGAAGTGTACCGGGATATACTTTCAGCCCAGATTCAGCCAAATGCTGCAAAGTTGATTGGACGGCGCTTCATAGTACAGATGGACAATGACCCCAAGCATACAGCCAAAGCTACCCAGGAGTTCATGAGTGCAAAAAAGTGGAACATTCTGCAATGGCCAAGTCAATCACCAGATCTTAACCCAATTGAGCATGCATTTCACTTGCTCAAATCCAGACTTAAGACGGAAAGACCCACAAACAAGCAAGACCTGAAGGCTGCGGCTGTAAAGGCCTGGCAAAGCATTAAGAAGGAGGAAACCCAGCGTTTGGTGATGTCCATGGGTTCCAAACTTAAGGCAGTGATTGCCTCCAAAGGATTCACAACAAAATATTGAAAATAAAAATATTTTGTTTGGGTTATGTTTATTTGTCCAATTACTTTTGACCTCCTAAAATGTGGAGTGTTTGTAAAGAAATGTGTACAACTCCTACATTTTCTATCAGATATTTTTGTTCAACCCTTCAAATTAAACGTTACAATCTGCACTTGAATTCTGTTGTAGAGGTTTCATTTCAAATCCAATGTGGTGGCATGCAGAGCCCAACTCACGAAAATTGTGTCACTGTCCAAATATTTCTGGCCCTAACTGTATATCATTACCCTAAAACAATAGGAGTCAGTATAGGAGCCAAACAGATGCACAAAACGCCTATAGAAGAAAGCTCCAATTCAAAAAATAACACAAAAATACAGTGACCCCCTCTCTCCCCTTCCATATGCCAAAGAGTGTTTATAAAAATAAAATACCAAGTTAAATGTTTACTTATTCTTTACATTAGTCTTTCATATAAATTTTATAGTCTTTTCTGAGTGTTTCTAGTGTTAACGGCTATCTTTATTCTGTATAAAATGTGTTTTTTGTACCTATTTTGGCGTATCTAAAACAAATGAATGGTTTTGGTTTTCGTCGATAGTTTTCGGACACATTATCGACAAAAAACGAGGAATCACTGTATATGAGTATCTTTTTTGCATAAATGCAAAACCAACACATTTAAAAACAAAGGGATATCCTACAGAAAGTGCAACAATACTGAAGGTACAGGAATAAATGATAAATACTTCACAAAAATCAATAATTAAACATATCTACATGTGTATAAAGGATTTGCTAATCCACAGAGAAAAGGCAAAAAAAATGTACCGTATATATGTGCACAGTACAAAAGTATAAATGCAACAAGAAGGTTTTGAATATAGTCCACAAGTTCAAAACTTATATTATACCATACCCCCCCAAAATACAAACATATAAATACATACTAGTAGTAGTCAACATAAGGTAGACGATAAATAATGGACTGGGACAAGGAAAAAGTAAAATAAACCGCTGCACACTGAAAATTGAGAAAAAAAAACTTTATCTAGCCTACTGGCTAAAGCAATGAATGGCAAGGCAAATATGTAAAGCTAATTCAAATGTGTATGGGGAAAACAAAAAAACAAAAACTGCTGAAGAGCACAAAAAAATAGAGAAACTTAGCTGATTGACCAATTCATGATAGCCCGATCAACCTCATGGTGTTCTCTTTTAACAGGTTTAGGACCAGATATAAAGAGAACACCTTGACGTTGGTTATCGGGCTCTCATGAATTGGCCAATGCATCAGCTAAGTTTCTCTATTTTTCATTATTCTTGAGCAGTTTTTGCTGTTTTTTTCCCCATAGACATTCGAATTAGCTTTACCTATTGCCTTGCCATTCATTGCTATAGCCAGTAGGCCAGATTAAGTTTCTTCTTAGTGTTCAGTGTGCAGTGGTTTATCTTATTTCATAATGTGTTTTTTCCAGCTAGCCCCTTTACACATAGATGTCGCCAGTCAATCTTGACTTTTAGTGGGACAAGGAAAAGGCGGAAAGTAAATAATGGACAAAAGCACAAAAAAAGCAAATAACCACTTATTAGATTTTCTAAGGCGGATTGTAAAAGCTTATGAGTACAGATCAAAGTGGATTCATAGACATAATAAACACAATGGTAATAGTGAAGCACAATATAAAGCCTTTCCTCCAGTTCCCCTGACGCGCGTTTCGCATCAAATAGCTTCTTCAGAAAGGATATCTCAGGTTACTTTTTTTTTTTACTGGACTGCACAGAACAGAGTAGCTAACTAAACTGTTTAATAACTTAATAACTCCTATACTAAGATATATCAGCCAGATGGAGGCAAAGGAAAATGTTTTAGGATACTTTCTAACTAATGAACCTCTCCGGACACATCTAGCGAGTATGTTGCACACTTCTCCGGCATACATACTTCCAAAAACAAATCTTATGATGAGAACAGACCCTAAACTCAGTAATTGGCTGTGACCTAAACTTAAGTTGATATATTTATCAGTTATTTTACACCGATACAGTGTGGCACAATTTCAGAAAAATGTGTTCTTTAAGAAGATGCCTAGAAGACATCTGATGACTGAATGAATGATTGTCTAACTTCTATTTAGACAGTTTTACTCACATTGATACTTGTTTCTGATACTCACAAGTAAGCCTCCACCAATGAGTCCTGGCAGCCACCATTCATAACATGAAATTGGACTATAGAAGGGTCTCCCATCTTCTATGTAATCTGCAACAATCGGAGTCAAATTGAGTATGATAGCCAACAAAGCCAGCACTAACAGAAAGAATCCATTGCAGGACGACCATTTTTCTGTGCAAGTCATGTTGTTAGAGTGCAAACTATCTAATGAGTGAAGACTTGAAATGATCAATGCTTTATAACGGGTAAAGTTAAAGTTTACCAGAAGAAAATAAATGTATGAAAACTATTAAAAGGCTAAAGTCCACACAGAAAAGGAAGCAAGTAACAAATAATTCAAAAATGCCTTAGTGCCTTTAAGCTATAAAGTTTTATATTGTTTTATTATTTTCATGAAATATTATGCTGTTTATTACTTATTATGCTTTGTTAATATTAGTACATTACTTTTTATCCAACCTTGTAATGCAACTAGTTTAGCTTGTATTTAAGAGAACACAACTAGTAGTAACTCCAACAGATTACGTAGTTATCTAAACTAGACTTCCGCATGCCTTTTGTATAATCTATAACCTTTATCTCCAATGTTCCAACTAAGGATTTGCATTACCTAAACGCATAGATATGTGAACTATTTGTTTGTTTTCTAAAGGATTTTTATTTTTAATAAGACCAAGAACTACTGACTTTCCAGGATCTCACTTCGGGTCCATATTCCTTCCAATGAAGCAGGTATTGAAGGGAATTCCGGACCCTCCAGGTATCAATGATCCTTGGCTTCTTATACTCCCAACCTCCATCAATAGAAACACAAGAAAGCAGGGACGAGGAAGCCAAAGCAGATGGAACAAATTCTTTTGTTAAATTTGTCTTTATTAAGCATTTTTAAAGCGTTAAACATCTCAGTGTTCAGTGTAAATAAACATTACATCCAATTAAAGAGAGTATAGGGCCATTCCATGTCAAGTGAACCAATGATTATTACCTCTATATTTTTAATTCTTTTGAGATTTTGTTATTTGATAATAGCATGTCAGACAATGCAAAATGTGAAGAGAAAATGTTTTCAAAAAATTTATTTTTTTTAAAAATAATTTTCAAAGTTCGAAAAAAGTGCGAATTTTGGTGTTGCCTGCCTTTACATTTCTCCTCATAACTCAGGCTAGAAATAAGATAGAGAGACAAAATAAACACCATTCTACTCAGAATTGTACAGGCTTTCACCAGATATGTCACAAGAGTATATTTGTTAATATTTTACCCATGCGATCACAAACACAAAATTTTAAAATGCATTTACGGAAAATCGGCATCATTTAAATATTTCAAAAACTGCCCATATGTCTGCTGTGCTCTTAGCCACATCTGTACCAAATTTCAAGTTGGGATCACGATGGGATCATATTTTAAAATATTTTACTATTTAGGCTGTGTTCACACTGGGCGTTTTTGGCTTTTTTGCTCAGCAGTTTTTGTAGCCAAAACCAGGAGTAGAGCAATCAGAGGAAAAGTCTAATAGAAACACGTCACCACTTCTGGATTTAATCACCCACTGCTGGTTTTGGCTACAAAAACTGTTGAGCAAAAACAGCCCAAAAACGCCCAGTGTGAACACAGCCTAATAGCGTCAATGGGTCATTTCATATCAAGTGATCTAAATGAGAATTTTTTTTTTACCTGATGTCTTTAGATTTTTTACATTTTTTTTCTATTTGAAGAACTACTTTAGTGAATTACAAATTAAAAGTTTTGAATTTTTTTCTTAATCAGTTAATTTTTTACAGATATTTAAAGTTTTAAAAAAGTGCGAATTTTGGCCTGGTATGGCTTTACATTTTTTTATCTCGAGCTAGAAATAAGATAATGAAGCGGGAGAGGCATCATTTTACTCAGAACGGTAACAGCTTTAATTTGATATGTCACAAGACTATATTTTGTTATATTTTGTTTGGGAAAAATCTAATTAAAAATTTTGATGCGCAATTGTGAAATAAATGTAAGTTTGAAAATTGTGAAAAAATGCCTGTGTGTTACTTGTGTTCTTGGTTATATTTGTGTAGAGATTCAACTTCGGACCTGTCAAATTTATATATTTTTTTATTTTATGGTTGTATGAGTTATTACAACTTATTGAATTTTTATTCAATAAGTTGTAATAACTCATACAACCATAAAATAAAAGATATATAAATTTGACAGGTCCCAAGTTGAATCTCTGCACAAATATACATTTACATGCAACAAAAAAAAACACAAAAAACAAATCCCATAAGTGCCAGGATAAATCCATCTTAATCATCAGAACACAACGCTCAGCATTTTCAACCTGAATGCATTGAACAAACCAAAAGAAAAAAGGTGATCAAATCCTCAAGTTTGATTAAACAAGATCAACTAATCAAACAATTAATAGTACGTTTTTAAAGTGGCCTTTTATCATGAATTTGTCCCTTCTAGTGGGTGAAATGCAATCTTGTCCATAAGCGCTTACTAGCAATCACTGTGTTCAGCTCCACCTGAGTTATTATCTGACTTTTGTGCACTTTTAAAATGTCTGGCTTTCTTGGATACACAAATGATGGCGCTGGACCAGAAGGATGCAATGAAGTCAATTCTACTTCTTCATTTTCACAGTCTTTGGAGAGTACAGTAGCCAGCCACCAGCGCCAACCATATTCACAGGTCACATAGCCAGTTATGTCATCCATTGCCAATCTTGTGCCGCCTTCTACCACTTCATGGACTTCACTGTTTTTACTGAATGAAAACATCCTTGTTTTTATTGCTGAGTCCCTTTGATGGGTTCTGCTTCCTGTAACCGATGTTTTAACAAACTCTCCTCCTCTTCGTTGTCCTGGTTTGTACAATATTCAATACAATATTGTTCATTCTCAGGTTGAGCCCTAACAAAGCTTTCTCCCATATGTCCTCTCCTGCTTCTAAGCTGTAACATATCAAAATAATACAGTAATGTCTAAAAATCATGGTTTATTTGGTGAATATAGACCCCACATTTTTAGACCACAGGCTGAACAGATCTGAATTCAAGATTTTTGAGTTGACACTATAATAGTTAAATATTTTAAAATATGATCCCATCTCGATCCCAACTTGAAATTTGGTACAGATGATGCTAAGAGCATAGCAGACACATGGGCAGTTTTGGAAAATTTTAAATAATGCCAATTTTTTGGAAATGTGTTTTAAAATTTTGAGTTTACGATCGCATGGGTAAAAATTAACAAAGATACTCTTGTTTCATATCTGGCGAAAGCCTTGACAGTTCCGAGTAGAATTGTGTTTATTTTGTTTCTCTATCTTATTTCTAGCCCGAGATATGATAGAAAATGTAGAGCCATACCAGGCGAAAATTCACGCTTTTTTAAGCCTTTAAAAATCTGTAAAAAATTAACTGATAAATAAAAAAATTCCAAACTTTTTATTAGCAATTAACTAAAGTTTTACTTCATATAGAACACTTCATAAATGACATGTTTAGTGATATAATAGAAAACAAATTTACATGTATAAATAGGGGTTAACATTTTTGGTTCTTTTAATCTTGTTTAATCAAACTTGAGGATATGATAACCTTTTTTCTTTTGGTTTGTTCAATGCATTCAGGTTGAAAATGCTGAGCGTTGTGTTCTGATGATTAAGATATATTTATCCTGGCACTTACGGGATTTGTGTTTTGTGTTTCTTTTTTGTTGCATATAAATGTTTTATTCAATAAGTTGTAATAACTCATACAACCATAAAATAAAAAATATATAAATTTGACAGGTACCAAGTTGAATCTCTGCACAAATATAACTAAGAACACAAGTAACACACAGGCATTTTTTCACAATTTTCAAACTAACATTTATTTCACAATTGTGCATCAAAATTTTTAATTAGATTTTTCCCAAACAAAATATAACAAAATATAGTCTTGTGACATATCAAATGAAAGCTGTTACCGTTCTGAGTAAAATTATGCCTCTCCCGCTTCACTATCTTATTTCTAGCCCGAGATAAAAAAAAATGTAAAGCCATACCAGGCCAAAATTCGCACTTTTTTAAAACTTTAAATATCTGTAAAAAATTAACTGATTAAGAAAAAAATTAAAAACTTTTAATTTGTAATTCACTAAAGTTGTACTTCAAATAGAAAAAAAATTAAAAAAATCTAAAGACGTCAGGTAAAAAAATATATTCATATTTAGATCACTTGATATGGAATGACCCATTGACGCTATTAATAGTAATATATTTTAAAATATGATCCCATCGTGATCCCAACTTGAAATTTGGAACAGATGTGGTTAAGAGCATAGCAGACATATGGGCAGTTTTTGAAATATTTAAATGATGCCGATTTTTCGTAAATGCGTTTTAAAATTTTGTGTTTGCGATCGCATGGGTAAAATATTAACAAAGATACTCTTGTGACATATCTGGTGAAAGCCTGTACAATTCTGAGTAGAACGGTGTTTATTTTGTCTCTCTATCTTATTTCTAGCCCGAGATATGATAGAAAATGTAAAGTCATACCAGGCCAAAATTCACGCTTTTTTAAAACTTTAAAAATCTGTAAAAAATTAACTGATGAAGAAAAAAATTCTAAACTTTTTTTTTTGTAATTAACTAAAGTTGTACTTCATATAGAAATTTTTTTTTTAAAAAATCTGAAGACGTCAGGGAAAAAAAAATATTCATTTTTGGATCACTTGACATGGAATGACCCTATAGCAGAATAAGATTACATAAAGGCATGGGCCACATCACACGTGCCGCAGCACCAGATCATCATTTAAAGCCTCTCTTAATACATAGAGCACTTATGATTTCTCACGATCTGAGTCGCAAGAGGAGATTCTCTAACTCCAGTTAGGTATACCGGAGAAAAAGAATAAACCTATGTAAACCGTCAGTTGTCTAGGGGGGAAAGGAAAGAAGTAGGGGAGAAGATGAAGAGAAAAGGCAAGAGAAGAGAAATAGCTTATAAGGCCAAAAAGTACAAGAAGCATGCGCCGGGTAGTTATATAGTTTGGTTGATTAGAGAAACTTCTCTCAGGCATGGTCTAATACAGCAGAACAGGTATCTAAAATTGGGAGCATCTCTAAAGAGAATCCATTCTGACCAGGTAATCGTAAATTCGTGTAGAGTCTGTGAGAACTCAGCAGAAATCTCCTCAGATCTACGCAATGTCTCCATTTCGGAATACCATTCAAGTATTGAGGGAGGGGTCTGATCTTTCCAATAACGGGGGAATCACAGCTCGAGCCGCACTGAGGCAAGAGCGGAGAATATCTTTCTTTTGGGCTTTCCACGAACCACGGAGCAGAGAGAGCAAGGCCATCTCAGGGGTACTTTCAAGGTGTTTGCCAGTAATCATACCGTAATTCCGGTACACTTTCGTCCAGAACTCTCTGATCAGGGAGCAACCCCACCAGACATGAAGCAAAGTTCCAACTTCGGATCCATATCTCCAACAATTTTGGGAGGTGTCAGGAAAATACTGATGTAACCTGTCTAGAGTGAGATACCACCTGAAGCGTAGCTTATAACATTTCTCCCTAATGTGACTCTGACCCATAACTCTGAACTCAGACTGATAACTCAGCCACACCTAGACACCAGAAACAGCCACATACACAATGTTAAAGCAGTGCAGTGTAGAGATTGTGACAGCTGATATCAGAAAAAGCATTTTTTAAACCAAAAATTTGCAATGCAATCCTACTCATTGATTCACAGCTATCTCTGCATAGGATAAAAGTTCATACAGGAAAGACTGAATAGAACTGCCCACTGAACTCATAAGCCTACAAGCACCAAGGATGTTAATGAATACAAAGTCGGTTTTACTGAAAATTTTTCTCATAAAAAAGAATATCCATCTGATCAGCTCCTCTTGATCCATAAGCTCCATCTGCACAGCAAATACCATATTCAAAGTGACAAGTTCCCTTTAACAATGCCCCTGAACAATCAGTAATAGATCTTTATGTTCTCACAGGCTATCATTGTTCTCGACAGATCAAATCCTGTTTATACAGGACAATGTGCTGCCGAGACAACGATCTTTTGTGCAGTACAGTAGATCATTTCAACCGATGAACGAGCACTGTTCTTGTTCACTAGGCAATCGGCAGCCAGTTTACCCAGAAAGATTATCATGAATTCAGCATTCCAAGGAGTGTGCATTCATGACAATTTACGCGCCCCACAGGGGGGGCAGGAAGTATTCGGAGCCAGGTCCCTCTGGTGATGTCGTCGGGGAAATTGGGATGTCACGGTGGCGTGACTCGGTCTGTGGCCCCTTAGCGGTCAATAAAAGAATGAAGAAGGAGTTTATGAATTGGGGGGGGATTTAGGGGTTGTTGTCGTGACGCCACCCATGGTATGGGGCTATTAGAGGCCGCCGCTGCAGTCCGGGACCTCTGGGGATGATGGGAATGCAGCTGTGATGGTGTCGCTCTCCACAGGTGGAGCGGGTCCCCAGTGTCTCTACACTTGGTTTTGGTGATGGAGGGCCAGCGGGGCTGATCTGGCTGCAGGGAGGGATCGGAAGTGTCTCACAGGCCAGCTCCGGCGGCCAGTGCGGCTTATCGGTCTACCGCTCCTCAGGCGGGAAATGAACAGTCTGACACACAGTTCTGAGTTCCAAACCCTGTGTACCAAGCTTTCTCTGCTAGCACCACAAGGTATAGTTCTGGCTCATTTGCTGTCCGCATAGTCCTCAGCAACCAGGATAGCTTGTCCAGTGTTTCTCCCTCCTCGGGTTGCTCTTCCTCAGCGCTGCCTGCTCACTTAATTCCTGCTCGCGCCTCCGTACACAGTGCCCCAATCCAGCAGTCACAGGTCCTGTTGGGAAACTGGCCGTGTCCCCTGACCTTAGTACAGCTACCTTCTCGGCAGATGTGTTGGGAGTTGGCCACAGCTCCTCTGGACCTCGTGGCCTCTGGTTCCATGGTTGGAGCGTAGAGTCTCCTCGCCATCTTCAGAGCTGGTCTTCTGGTGCTCAACCTGCCCCCCCCGCTTCACTTCAGATTCGGGCGCACGAGTGGATCGCTCACTGCCTGTGCCCCTAGGGCTCCCTCTGCCTCTCTGCAGTCTCCTGTTCTGGGACCCAGGATGAGCCTCATCTCCGCTCAAGTCCTCCGGGTCCTTCCTCTCTCACTTACTCTGCCAACTTTCTCTCCTAACTGCCTGACTACTTCCTGTTGTCTTCTCTTTTCTACTTCCTGACTGCTTCTTCCTAACTTCCCACCGTCCACCAGTGTCCCTTGCGTCCCACTGACTACCTGGGTCCTCCCTCTTATCAGGTCCACACGCCATCCCTGGGACTCAGTGTGTTGGGTGCTTTTGTCGGAGTCTGGACTTACCGTCCCATTTACTGCAGACAGGAATGCCACACCCACAGATTGGGTGCAGTACCAGTACAATAATAAAAATAAAAGTGGTTTGTGACACCACTAATGGTTCCGGTATGGGTACCAGTGCTGCTGGTCAGACTGTAGGTGGAGCGGGATCCCCGGGGCAGTTGTGGAAGCTAGATATTGCACTACAGTTTATGGAGGGAGTAGGATCAGGGCCGCAATAACAGTCACACACAGGGTTGATGTTTCCATACCTTTACTAGTGTTGCAGATATAGTCCAGGGTACAGTCACTGATGTTACTGGTCCGGGTGGTCTGATAGCAGTTCGGGATCTCCACACCTGGCGAGTTATGAGGCCTCCCAGCTGCGCTGTATCTGTACGGTCCCAGGCAGTCTGAAGCTAGGTCCTGACCCTGTCCTGCTGTCTTCACTTGTAATGCAGGCGGTGGGAGCCTTGTTGCTGGGGATTGCTGTATCCACTGCGGTCCCTGGCTCTGCTAAGTGGTTGTGCCTTTAAGTGCTGCTGTGGCCAGGAAACCTGAAGTCTCCCTGGCCTCCGTTCTTTACTGCTGGGTTGTCAGATCCCTCACAGTCACGGACTCCGATGTATGGTTTTGGGCGCTGTTCCTGTTGGGTGAACTGGTATGGCTCCACTCCCCCTGTTACTACTCCTTGCCCCGATCCTCACTCCATGGTCCCTGAAAAGGCTAACTCGTCTCACTGGCATGGGCTTAGCGCAGCTCCGTCACCAGGACGTCTTCACAATCCTCCCTGGAACTGCACTGCCTAACCCCGCCTCCAAGCCTGAATTTATAAGGGACCTCGCCTGAACTCAGCTTGTAGAGCTCCCCCTTCAGGTCTGGAGTGGAAGGTGTTGTGTGCGAGCTTACCTGCTGTGGAGATCCTTCTCTGTCCCAGGTGTATCTGTGGCAACCGAACCCTGGGGTGCCACATTCCCCCCTAGTTAAATTTAGTACTCCTGGACTGAGGAATACACAAAATGTTCAAACATTAACAACAATAAAACAATAAAGAATAGTACAAAGTCTTAAAAATCAAAAAATTATAAAATGGAAAACAGGTCATGAGTCCAAGGGTTTAACTGATAAGCAGTCCATACAGCGCTAGTCCTTCCGCCGTAGGCTGCGGATGAATATATACAACAAAGTTGTTGACCACCATCAGTCCTGTGGTGTAATGGTGCATGTATAAATAAAAGTTCAAGAAAAGTATAAAAGTTCATGCAATAAGTCCTGAAGGCTCAACATGCTTTACGGTTACGGGTTCACTTAGTTGTAATAAATATACACAGGAAAACATATTTACATTTCACTTTTTCCTATGGGCGTCTCGGCTTAGGAGTGCTGGTTTCAACCCTCCACCTCCAAGAACTTACCTTCCTAACTTAATGTTCCTGCGGTTGATCCCAGTTTCTCCACCCTTCTGTACACTATTCATTACAGTTATACATGTATACACTTTTCCATGTTACACGTTATCCCCTGTACCGGTTCTGGAGCTGACCAAAGTTGCTACGGATGGATCTACGCAACACTGGGGTCTCATCTGGTTAGGACTGTGTACTATTGTCTACTGCTGGTGTCTAACTATTGTCTGTAGCATGGGTAGGCCAATGTGGCACCCCAGGGTCTTAGTGCCACTGTGTCATCACTGCCCCTGGGTGGTGGTGTTACGCTGAGAGCAACAAAAGGGCCTTCTCATCAGGCAGGTAAACTGCACACAACACCTTCTGCCTCCAGACCAGAATTGGAGACCAAGCCCAGGTTCAGGGTGAGCTCTCCTATAAATTCTTGTCTGGGGCTGTGCCAGTTAGTTCAGTTCCCGAGAGAACTGTGAAGAGTACCTGGAGGATCGAGCTGTGCTAAGATCATCCTAGGTATAGTAGTTCTGTTCCTAGGAGGACTGAGGAAAATATCCTGGTGGACTGAGGCTGCTTGAGTTCGTCCCAGAATTGCTGACTTGGTGCCAGGCCTAAGGCTAGTGACCCACCCCAAGGCCGTGGGGACTCGGTACACAGGTGGTTGCTTTGAGGGGGATGTCACCAGTGGCCTGCCCAGGCCCGTGGCCCTGGTGGTCGCTAAAAAAATGGGGGAATAAAAATAAAAGAAAAAGAGTAAAGTCTCGCGACGCCACCTGCGGTACCTAGTGATGGCACCAGTGCTTCTGGCAGACCTCTAGGGACAGTGGATAAGCAGCCAGATGTGGTTGCTCCCCGCAGGTGGAGTGGAGTCCCCAGGGCAGGATCTGGTAGCACTCGCTGTCACAGTGCTTAACGCGATTAGTAGCTGTTCCGCATCTTAATGGAAATGAAACATGGGAGACTTGCTTGCTCTGCACGGGTGTTTACTGGTAGCTTGTTGCGACAGTCACGCAGATTCGGGTAGCTGGCCGGGTAGTCACCAAAGGATGCAATGTCTCCCTCAGGCTCTCTTAGATGTTCCTTCCACTTTACTTTTAGTCCCTCTGTGTCTTTCCTTGCGCTCTCCTTTCTATCCGTGCGCTGCCCTGCACAAACCCTCTTCCTACCAGACCCGTTGGGTGTAATGAGGATACCCTTCTCTATAAGGGTTAAACCCAGTTGGCGATCCTCCTCTCCCGCCTGCATCCATGTGGGAAGTGTCCCAATCCAGTGGCCGTGGGCCTTTTCGGGCGACGCTCAGAGTGCCCTGGCCCTAGGTCTGGCCACCTTCTCAGCGAATATCCACGGTCTTTGGCCACTGTTCCTGCAGACACAATGACCTACAGTTTTCCTGGCTAATGCATGCAATACTCCCACCAGTTCTGGGCCGGTCCCCTTCCATGACTCAGTCCCTCCACACACCAACGACTGGCAGTGGATTCGGGGCACCACGGGTGGTTCCTCCACTCTCATGCCCCCTGATATTCCCTCGCTCCGCAGCAGGAGTCCTGCCTTCTCGGCATTCTAACTCGTTCTCTGGTTCCCTCTTGTCCTGGGACAAGCCTCCCAATGGCTCCAGTCCCCGGACATCTCCTGCACTCTGAACCCCTTCTTCCTGTTTCTTAATCCCTTTCTAACTCTTGCTATCCTTCCTCCAGCCAGCAGATGGGGCCCTCCCTAAAAAAGGTCTGCCCGAATTCCCCAACCCGGATTTGGGATAATATTGTGTGCAATTCTCTGCGTCTCGGGATCACAACCCCTCTCACCTGGGAACGGTGACACCACACCTATGGAGTAGGTGCAGTATCATTATGGTGACCAGTCTGCAGGGGCGCCACATTCCCCCTTGGCAAAGCACAGCATGTCCGCGGGCTGAAACATGCACAAGATGTTACGAGAACATGCAAAAACTTTTTCATGTGCACATTTAACAACAACAATAACTTTTTCCCTTTATGGGAGGCTCTGGCTTAAACATTGCAAAGGTGTAAAAAAAAACAGGTATAAAAGTGGAGAAATAGCAAAAGTGAAAAAAAAGTGCAAACATTTTTAACCAGTCCAGGCTAGATTTAATTGAGTCCCTAGCCAGGGTGTCTTTCTCTGAGTTCCACAAACTTAGTGCAAGTAGGGGGGGATCGCCTCAACACCCGAACATTGTCCCTGGGTGTGACTATGTCGGGCGCACTGGGACGGGGGTACTCGGTACCGGACCGGGTCTGCTACTGGGGAAGTCACGGTTGGTCCTGGTCCGGACCGTGTCCCTGGCTCGACAATAAAGTAAGGGAATATTTACAGGGGATTGTCAGTCGTGACGCCACCCACTATGTGCGGCCAGTAATAGGGCCGCCGCTGCTGCAGAAGCTCCGGGGATGATGGAATAGCAGCGTAGATGGAATAGTTCCAGTGGGTAGAACTGTGTTTCCCGGGCAGAAAGGGTTAGAGTCTATTGTGGAGTACGCAGTACACTTACTATGCAGACGCTGCTTGAATCCTTCCTCTGCTCTGGAGCTGACAGGCTGTGGCTCTGCAGGTGGGGATTTGCTGTAATCCTATATGGAGGGAATGGCATTCAAGCAAAGACACAAGGGATGCAGATTCAGGGTTCTCCGTGTTTACTTCCAAAGCTTTCAGTACAGTTCACAGTTCAGTTACAGTTCATACAAGTCTCGTACACGGGCTCACTCTCCCCTCCGGGGTTCCCTTTACTCTCTGCAGCCGGGTCTCTCTCTGTGACCCCTCACTCTGTCTCTGTGTCCTTTCCGGGCTCTTAACGTTCTGTGTTCACTGGGTGTGTGTCTCTGGACAGTATGGCGGTGACTCGGGCCCCTGTGGGTCCTCCTGTTTGTCACTGAGCTGCCTGTCCTTTGGGGTAGGGACCCTAACGTGTAGCTGTGGTCCCCTGTTGGTTGTCTGGGGATGCCGGGTGAAAATACGGTCCCCTCTAGAGCTGACACTCTACTCAGCCCAGCCTCCAGCAGTCCTCCAGTGTGAGGCTCTACCAGGCTCTCTCCCTCTGCGTCTTTCAGTATTATAGGAGGACTACTCCGCCTGCAGTCGGTCGTCTCAGCTGTAAATCTAGGGCCCGGGTATCACCGTCCCTCTCCGTCCTCTCACACTCCTGGGGATCTGGCTTTGGACGGGCTTTCTCTCTCCTCCGGCTCACCTTGGCTCGGTACAGATTCTGCACTCCTACACCTTCACTCTTCCAGGACGTTTGAGTCCTTCTTCCTGCTCAGCTTAACTCGGCCTGCTGCTGTCTCTCGGCCTGTGCCGTGTTCCTCAGCCTGCTGTTGGTCTGTGCCTTTTCTGGTCTACTCTTGGTCTTGTCTGCTCGGCACCCTGGGCCTACTCTTGGTCTTGGCTGGTCGGCTCACTCTGGCCTACTGACTCCTTCCTCCTCCCCCTTCACTATTTCTACTGTCAGTCACCTGACTACGTGTGTGCCCAACCCACTCCTCTAAATCCACCACCCCTCGCCTGTCTAGAGTCTCCAAGCTCAGGGCTGGATGCTGCCCTCTACTGTACGTGGGTTGTGTGGGCAGTGAGGGTGTTGTTGTTCAACTGTCGTCCTACCTGCCTGGCTGCAGTTCCCTTTGTGGCCTCCTGGACGCAGGGGCGCCACAACTACAGGGAATGCAGGCCTTTCGTTGGACCGCCAGACAGTCGTTTAGTGGTCATGGGTGTAGAGTGCATAGTGTTCATGATGCACCCCACGATGCTGCTTTAAAAACCAACAAAAAACACGTATGAGAAGTGCCAACTATTTACAGTTCAGACCATATCATTGTCCAGTGATCTCATTGTCCATATGCAAACATTCCTAACTTTTAATTGCCTAGCCAGCTAACTTACATATTAAAAAACAATATAAAACAATATAAATCAATATCTAGCCAGGTTACTAAATAGCTATTTACATTGCAGCAATATACTTCTATTTAATCCTTTGACTGTTTCCAGGGCAATAGGGTAGCGAGTTGGCAACCCCCCTATCCTGGCAACACTTGCATCCTACCACCTTCATCTCCACTCCAAAGGATACATTGGCTAAAGGTAATTTGACGGGGTGACTGCCGCTACTCTCCCCTTTGTGGCTCAGCCTACTTTTCCTCCGGTCAGCTCAGCCGGGGTAAAGTCTCGTTACATAATCCAGTCTCTGTGTACAGATCACACACAATGTTTTCAGCTGGGTCAGGTCTGGCAGCCGGGGGTGGTGTTCGTGGTGTCATACAGGGTGGTACTACTGCAGCCGAGCTGCAGCTTTAGGTACAGCGGGGCCTGGGGTTGCGACTCCGACATTATCATTTTTACCCTGACCACGCACCACTCTCGAGGACTGTAGTGCCGCTCATACTCCCATTCTCTTGAGTATAAGTCGCGGCCTGGCGACCTACAAGGTAAATGACTCTTCACATTACGCTAGTTTACAAATACATGACTCACCAGGTGGGGCTCCTTGATGAACCCGTAGCTCTTATAGATGTTGAACTCCATCACGGACCCACGTTTACGTTCCTTGGGTTCTGCGGCCAGAGCTTTGCGAACTTTACTTTTTCGTTCCAGTTTGGCAAGCTATTCCTTCTCTCGCTGGGCCTGGGTTTCTTGCTCCCTCTTGTCCTCCCACTGCCGTTGATGCCGCAGGTATTCTTTTTCCGGCAGTACCTCCAACAGGGGCCCAGGTGTGTCAGTACGGCCCTCGGGGAATCCCATCAGAGCATTCCCCTGCGGATCTAACGGAATTAGACCATCTCCGCCACGGTTCCCTCCACTTTGGGGATTAGTTCCGGCTGCGGCGGGACTGGGAGTCTCAGTTCTGCCACCCCACTCTCTCTGTCCATTAGTGACATATCCCGGATGGGGGTACTAGGGGGTGTGGTGCATATAGCGCCCACAAGGGTAGTGGATTCTACCAGGCTTACTGCCATGCTGATTTCAGCGGACTCATCCTCAGTCATCTTCCAGACCTTTGATTCTTTATCTCGGGGAGCTGGTTTATTCTCCACCTTTTCCTGGAGACCCTTGCACCACTTGCCCAGCGTGGCCAGCTGCACCTCCAGGAGCTGTCAGCTCAGCTCCTTGACCTCCGCTTCCAGGAGGCCCGCCACTATCGCCAGCAGTGGCTCTTGTGGCATCCAGAGCTGGCCCGGTGGACTGGCCTCAGACCCTGCAGACGCGGGGACGTTTTCACCTTGCCCTGCCATCGCTCTCTCGTGTCTCTCGTAGCTCGGTCTTGGCTTCTCTTCTGTCCTGATGTCTATGCTTCGCACGCACATCCGGAGGTGGTGTCTCGGCATTGACTGGCATGCCCCCTCGGCTCACAGTCAGTACACGGGGCGGGCATTGGCTTTCACACCGCTGGCCGGTTCGTACCACGATAAGCAGCTGGGATCCTCCCACTGGCCAGCACATGGTGTTATGGCGCTACAGCCGCCATTACTCAAGTCTTTTAACCCCTAGACGACAGTCTTACGTCTCTAGACGTCGGCTGTCGTTACCCCCGTGTTTGGAGTGAGCTCCACTAGCTGATCTCACTAGCTGAGATGTGGGAGAAACAGCACCAATCGGTCCCGCCACCGATCGGCGCTGTTTAACCCCTTAGATCCCGCCATCAATCTCTGAGAGCGGGATCTAAGGGAGCCGGAGCGTGCAGCGCGCGCTTACCGGGCTCCAGGGGAGATCTCGCGATAGTATCGCGGGATCTCCCGTGCTGACGTGACAGGCCAGGGTCCTGGCTTGACCCTGGAACCTGTCATGGAGCATTTCCTGCTTGTGGTTGGCAGAGGCTGCCAACCACAACAGGTCCGCGATTCTGACACATACAGAGGAGCTGCAGCTCCTCTGTATATGTCAGAAGCGATCGGACTGTGCATCTGCATGCCTCTCTATGGGGCAGTGTAAAATTAAGAATTAATAAACAAATAAAGTTTTTACAAAGTTGAAAAAAAAAAAAAACATAAAAGTTCAAATCACCCCCCTTTTCTCCCATCCACAATAAAAGTATTAAAAAATTAAATAAAATACACATATTTGGTATCGCCGCGTTCAGAATCGCCCGATCTATCAATATGAATAATCAAATAATGAGAGCTGTAAACTGCGTAGCGCAAAAAATGGTTCAAACGCCAAAATTACGTTTTTTTGGTCGCTGCAACAATGCTAAAAAATGCAATAACGGGCGATCAAAACAGCGCATCCACCCAAGTATGGTATCATTAAAAATGTCAGCTCGAGACGCAAAAAATAAGCCATCAACCAGCCCCAGATCCCGAAAAATGAGGACGCTACGGGTCGCAGAACATGGCGCAAAAAGTGCAATTTTTTTTTTTTTCATGCTTTTGAATTTTTTTTCCACCACCTAGATACCAATAAAGGTATACATGTTTGGTATCTACAAACTCGTACTGACCCGAGGCATCGCACCGTCACGTTGGTTTTACCATATAGTGAACACGGCGACTAAAAAATCAAAAAAACAAACGTGTAATTGCACTTTTTTTGCAATTTCACTGCACTTGGAATTTTTTTGCAATTTCCCTGTACATTATATGGTAAAACAAATTATTGCATCTGAAAGTACAACTCGTCCTGCAAAAAACAAGCCGTCATATGTCTATATTGACGGAAAAATAAAAACGTTATGGCTCTTGGAAGCCGAGGAGCGAAAAAACGAAAATGAAAAATGACAAATTTCTTCGTCAATAAGGGGTTAAGCACACTCTCTTTACCACAGTTCTTTAGGCGCACGGGACCCGGTGTTACAGGGGGTTCATATCCTGTTCGTGACACCAGTTGCGATGCCCACCAGAGCTATGGGGTACTCGGTAACCGGACCGGTCGGTTCTGTGGGTCATTCACGGTGGTAGCGACCCAGTCTCTCCACTTCCCTAGGACTCCCTCACTCTGCAGCAGATGTCCTGCCTGCTCAATATCCTAACTCCTTCTCTGGTTTCCTCTTGTTCTGGGATGAGCCTCCCAATGGCTCCAGTCCCCAGAATGTCTCCTGCTGTCTGAACCCCTTCTTTCTGTTTCTCACTCACTTTCTAACTCTTGCTATCCCTCCTCCAGTCAGGAGATGGGGCCCTCCCTAAAAAGGGTCAGCCCGAATCCCCCAGCCCATATTCGGGATGGTGTTGTGTGCAATTCTTTGTGTCTTGGGATCACAACCCCTCTCACCTGGGAACCAACCGTGACACCACACCTTTGGAGTAGGTGCATCATCACTGTGGTGACCAGTCCACAGTGGGCGCCACACACCTATCAATTGATAACTCTGCAGGACCCAACAGTTTTACATATCTATATTTTAAAACATTTAAGATATTCTAATTAAGATGGCCTATTTTACCAAAGGTTTCCCAAAGCATCATTCATTTCTTTACTTGCATATTATAATTATGTCTGAATTAGGAATAGACCCAGAGGATTGTGAAAATTACAGGCTAATCTTAGTCTTAAATTCAGATTTAAAAACTTTCACTAAGATGCTAGCGAATAGACTTTACATATGGTTATCTCTTGGTCAAAAGGACGAGGTAGGGTTTGCTTATTCTGCCAAAGTTGTGACAGCACCAGACGGGCCTGGGATTTGATAGACAAAATTAACAATATACTGCCCTCTACTGTTAAATCTCAATACTAGGAATACATTTAGTATTTTCACTAAGATGCTAGTGAATAGGCTTTATGTACAGTATGGTTACGTCTTGGTCAAAAAGGATGAGGTTGGGTTTGTCTTATTCCGCCAAGGTGGATAGACAAAATTAACAACATACTGCCCTCTACTGTCTTTTAGCTGACAGGTTCCCTTTAAGTCTCAATACTGGGAATACAATTAGTCGCATCCTATGGCCATTCCTGTTTGAAAATTTGCAGTCTTATGGTCTCCGTGGTACCTTGTATAATGCACTTTGCAGCCTTTACTCCTTTCCATTGGTATCTATTAAATTACAACACTCTACATCCTCCTGATTTTCCATCAGTAATGGATGTCCTCTTACTCCTTTACTTTTTGTACATGGAAGATGACCCGCCCAGGGGTCTTTGGAGACTCAGTATCTAGACGTTTAATGTAAGGGGATGTCACTAGAGGCCTGCCCGGATCCGTACCATGTTAAAAGTGGGTTACTTGTTAAAAGGGAAAAATAATAAAAAAGATAAAATAAAGTCTCGAGACGCCACCTGTGGAATCTGGTGAAGGCAGACCTCCGGGGATGATGGGCGGGCAACTTGGGTAGTACAGCTCCCCACATGCGGAGCGGGGTCCCCGGGGCAGTGATGGGATGATGGGGATTTGCACAGGGCGGCAGTTAGGCAGCTGGCCCGCTGCTACAGTTTCTAGGCCGGGCAGGTTCAGGGATGGCAGAACTGACACACACACTGGGAATCGTTTCTGTACCTTTACTGGTGTTATGTCAGGCACTGTCCAGGGTACACTCCAGGTGGTTGGGAAGGCACTTCTGGATTTCCACAGTGAGTGTTGGATAAGGCCCCCTTGTCTCTTTTCCCTCGGTGAAGTCCCTGACCTGTGTAGAACTAGGCCTGACCTCCTCTGTGTCTCTCTCTCTCTCTCTAACACGTGTCATAGTGTGGAGGGCCTTTGTGTGGGCTACCGCTATAACTTCTCCTGCGGTCCCTGGCTCCCCTGTTGGTGCTGTTACAGGTGTCCGGGAGACTGGAGTCTCCTCGGTGAACCGTTGTTTTCTGCTGGGCTTGATGCTCTCCTGCAGACTCGGACTCCGGTGTCTGGGTTGCTTCCTGGGGTGAACCGGTATGGCTCCTCTGCCCCCAGTCTGCTCCTTTATTCTGTCTTCCTCACGCCTTGCCTTCGACCTCACTCTCAGGCCCTCACACTGACTAGGCTAGTCTACTGGCTCGGGCCTAGCACGGCTCCGACACACCAGGACATCTTCACAGTCCTCTCTTGAACTGCACTGCTTAACTCCGCCCCCGCACCAGTATTCATAGGGGATCTTGCTTAAGGACAGCAATGGGAGCTCCCCCTACAGGTCTGTGGTGGGAGGTGTTGTGTGTGCAAGGGTACCCGCTGTAGAAATACTTCCATGCCTTAGGTGGTTCTGTGGCTACCTGTAATGGGAGGGCACCACACATAGAACCCTTAAATACCATTATACGTCAACATCCAGATATACGAGGGGTTATAATGAGAGCTACGAAGTTCAAGATATCTCTATTTCATCCTTTTTCATCCTTTCCAATTAATATGTTTTGCTCCCCAACCTACATGCTGTCCTTCAAACGTTAGGCATTGTCAGGCTATATATTCAGTGCACCTAAGAGTGAGGCCCTTGCCCTTAACATCCCAATAAGCTATTGGAGTTATCATGTCATGTCAATCAACTGCATTATATGTGTTCTGAGAATTATAGACCTCCTATTCAAAATGTGAAGCTGAAACAGGACATCGGGCTCAACAGGTGGTCCAGGGTCAACAGCTTCAAAAGAAAAAACTCACAGGCCTAGTGGGAAACATTTGTCTATAGCAGGATATGCCCCTGCTGGGGGTCCAGGCTTCACAAGCATTCTTGAGACTGAAGATGTAAATTCCATAAGGAGTTATGGAATTACCTTATATACTAACCCTACACTGATTATATTTCTAGGACCAAGGAGCCAGGCCGCACCCTACATTCTACAGAAACTGCCCTCATCAAAGTGACCAATGATCTACTGACGGCAATAATGGTGACCACTCTCTGCTTATCCTTCTTGACCTTACTGCAGCCTTTGACACTGTTGACCACCATCTCCTACTCGCTATGCTGCACTCCATTGGCATAAAGGACACCGCTCTCTCCTGGTTCTCTTCTTATCTTTCTGAACGCTCTTTCAGTGTATAATTTTCTGGCTCTACTTCTTCTCCCCTTCCTCTCGCTATTGGGATCACTCAGGGTTCAGTCCTTGGTCCTCTTCTGTCTCTACACAGTCCCTATTGGACAGACCATCTGCAGATTTGGCTTCCAGTACCATCTTTACGCTGATGACACACAACTATACACATCATCCCCTAATCATACCTCTACTGTATTACAGAATGCTAATGACTAACCACAGTTTCCAATATCATGTCCACTATCTATCTGATGCTCAACCTTTCCAAAACTGAACTTCTTATAACCCCGTCCTCCACTAACCTCCCTAAATCTGACATCTCCCTCTCAGTGTGCGGCACCACAATAACGCCTAGACAGCAGGCTTGCTGTCTGGGTGTTAAGTTTGATGCTGATCTTTCATTCACTTCCGATATACAATCTCTCACCCGCTCTTGTCGCCTGCAACTGAAGAACATCTCAACTTGCCCCTTCCACACCATGGAAACAGCTAAAACCCTCACAGGGGCCCTGATCCACTCCCGCCTTGATTATTGCAACTCTCTATTAATTGGCCTCCCTCTCACTAGACTTTCCCCTCCCAGTCCATCCTTAATGCAGTAGCCAGGGTCACCTACCTAGCTAACCTTTGCTTGGATGTTTCCGCTCTGTGCCAGTCATTGCACTGGCTGCCCTTACATCAGGGGTGGACCTACCGTGGTGCAGCTGGTTCAGCTGCACTAGGGCCCCGACCGGCTAGGGGGCCCCTCAAGCATCTGTAGAGGGCCCCCCTAGCCGGCCCCCCGCGACCGTGTGTGTCAGAGGAGAGGAGGTGAAGAGAGGGAAGCTTCCCTGCTTCCCGTGGCTGATCCCGCCCCTCCTCTTCCTTTTATTGCTGCCCCGGCTCCCTGGCCTGCAATGTGCGGCTCGACAGAACGCAGGTAGCAGCAGCCTCGCACCCCTTCCTTGTCACCTAGGATAGCAGCTTGCACCCCTCCTCTCCCCCCGCTCCTCACCCAGGATAGCGTCTCGCACCCCCCTAGCTCCTCACCAAGGACAGCAGCTCGCACCCCCCCCCCGCTCCTCACCTAGGCACCTAGGATAGCAGCCCGCACCTTCCCCCCCACTCCTCACCTAGGAAAGGAGCTCGCACCCCTCCTCCCCGCTCCTCAGTCTAAATGCCGCACCGGGGCCCGCCAGGCTCGAGTTCCGCCACTGCCTTACATTATAGGACCCAATTCAAATTGCCTGTTCTCACCCACAAACTCTTCACAGTGCAGCACCTCCCTACCTCTCTACCCTCATTTCTGTCTATCACCCCACCCATTCTCTTAGCTCTGGGAGTGACTTGAGACTAACATCTGCACTAATCTGAACCTCCCATTCCTGGCTCCAAGAATTCTCACGAGCTGCGCCAATCCTCTGGAATGCTCTACCCCAAGAAATTAGGACTATCCACAAATTAAAAATTTTAGGCGCTCCCTAAAAACACATCTTTTTAGGGCAGCCTATCATTCTCCCTAATCAAAGTCCACTACTTCCCTGAACATAACTGTCAAACTCCATCAGACCCAAAAGCTCTACACAGATTGGCTGGTAGCCTCTTACTCCACTCTCATCTATTCCACAACCTCAAAATGGCTGGACCATGATTGTAAATAAGCCCCTGTACTTTGTGTCACCCCCACCTTATTGTAGATTGTAAGCTCTTGCGAGCAGGGTTGTCATTATTTTCTTTTTTATTGTATTTTCCACAACTGTTTCTTAAGACTATTCGTTTGTATATGAATCTCTGAATTGTTAAGCGCTGCGGAATACGTTGGCGCTATAAAAATAAAGATTATTATTATTCAAGATTTATTTTCTTCATATCCATCTGGATTCCTTTCCTGACAAGTGTGATGAAGACGGCGAACGTTTCCATCTAGAATGTTTGGGCAGTTTCCAGATTACTACAACAGCCAATCACAGACTCCCATTTTCTGTGACAGTGTCTGTGATTGGCTGTTGTGCCCCTCTGCAGTGACTATCTAGGAAATTAATGAGTGGCCTGGAAGTACAAACGGTGGGACGCACGGACGCGGTAAGTATGATGCTGCCGTTTAAGAACTATTTCTTTCTTTTTACAACCCTCCTCCCCTGAACTGAAGCCAAACTGTAACATGGACTTTCCAGGGAACTCCATGTTTGGGATCTGTGCCCGAGCACTAGGTGTTCAGTACGAACCCTGAAATTTACAGTTTGGGTTCACCCATCGCTAGTCGGAATTCAATGTTAAATCGTGGCCAGACACTATGATCATGAGGTGCCAATGGGCTGCTACTGTAACCAGGTCCCTAACAATATCCCCCATAGTTTTATAGACTACCAGACACAGTACACTGAAACGGTGAAGTATTGCAGTGTATGGTGCGAGACATTGGGCTCAGACATGTTGAAGTCCCACAGTGGGTCTAAAAAAAAGTAAAAAAAAACTAATTTAAAAACTTATAAAATATAAAAAAAGTGATAAAACGCTCCCAAAGATATCTTCCCCATATGAAGTTGTATTGTATAAAAAATTGAGTTATTTAACCAGTGCAATAAATGCCAGAATTCTTTTTTTTTTTCATTCCATCGCACAAACAATGGAGTACAATGCAAAAAAAATGAGTTTCAGCAAAGTCTGACCTATCACAGATGATTTAAAGTCATATCTAAAAATAATATACTGGCAAAATGGATCATAATTCCTTGGTTTGCTCCCACAGACGTTAACAATAGAAAGCTGCAGGAAAATATAATAGGGAGCCAATATTGTGATTTACAAATATGTAGAAAATGAAAGACTTTGAAGGGTCTCCCAGGACTATTTCTTCTGACTTCCAGGTCTGCCATCTTTGAGCTCATCCTAACTCTCTGATTTGGAATAGACCTTATATGCGTCCTTCAAGTGAAGTCTTGGGTCCAGTGAATCTCACTGAAGACATATGAAAAATCTGCTCTATCATCCACAAATTCTCCCCTTCCTTCTTTCCTATATCATCCGGGCCTTCCTGATAGTCTGACCATGACAATAACGGGCGTATGGGCTCACACCAATCTATTTAACTTTGCAGATGTTACTAACTGCAATAGAAAGACTATACTCTCTCATGATGAGATGAAATCGAACATCTGCACAATTGCTCCCGTTATTCCACTGTGTCAAGGTCAGACATTTTGTCTCAACCTTATTTCATGGTTTACAAGTTTCCCTCCTAACACCCTGTGAACAGCCTAATCTTGGCAATCTATATCATTATACAAAAACCTGATCCAAGTTCCATGACTAGAAACCGATGTATGCTCAGATAGGAGAGATGCATGGGCAGAACCCTAGGTGAGGCAGAGTGGGGATTTGTTTGGTCACAAGCAGAGATTTCGGCATCCTGTGTCACTTAGAAAGAAAACCAATGCAAGATTCTCCACTTCTAGTATCGCACACCTGAGTTCTTGCGTAAGTTGAACCCAACCATCTCCCCATGTGCTGGAGGTGTACTTTGATGGGAGGATGTATCTGTCTGGCACACAAGGGTCTGGGTACTCAGATCTCGGGCGGTTGGGTGACAGGATGACACAGTTGGTCAGTGCCCGAGCCTGTGCCCTTGGGGTGACAATAAAAAGGGGTATTTAAAGGGAAAAAAGTTTATAGATGAATGTCATGACTCCACCTGTAGATCCAGTGATGGCACTGGTGCTGATGGGGCCTCCGGGGTGATGGGCGGCAGCAACGTGTTATGGCTCCCTACACGTGGAGCGGGGTCCCCGGGGCTGTATGGGTAGCATGGTGGAATAAGGCAGTGCAGTCTCTGCTGTGGGACTGGATTGTCACAGTCAACCAGGAAGAAACACAGACGCTTGCGCCGCACAGGTCTTTACTCCGGTAATCTGCAGTTTACAGGGTATATGATTGTTACAGCCAGGGTAGTGGACCGGGTGGTCCTGGCAGAAGTCAATGTCTGCCAAAGCTCCAGCTATGTTCCTTCTTTTCTCTTACTCTGTCCTACCTCTGCGCATTCCTTCTTCCGCATTTTGCCCTACATGAATCCCGCTTGTCTACCAGGCCTGTTGGGTGCTATGAGGCACCCTTCTTCTCTCTAAGGGGCTCAACCGTTTTGGTGCTTCTGGTAGGGACCATGCGTATGTTGGGGCGGACCGTGCTCCTAAGAAGCTGTCAATCATACCGGTGTTTGTGGCTCAGGGATGGACCTCTGCACCACTTTGGAGCCGGTACCCTGCTTTGGACTGGGCCAAGGCAGTCACCAACTGTCTGCCCCTCTCTGTGTGGGTCACCAAGTTGAGGTGCCCTCCCCGTTACTTCTCCTTCTTCTCCTCTCTCACTCTCTCAAGATCTCAGGTTCTGACTTCCCGCTCTTTTCCCACTCACTATATACCCTAGCTCTCCTCCCACCGGGACCGGTTACCCTAGTAACGGGCTGTCCAATTGGCCCCCTGTCTCTAGGTGTATGTACGTGGTGGGGAGCTTCAGACTTCCATTCCCCCCTATAAGGACAAGAATACTGCACCTTCTGTTTGGGGTGCAGTACCCTTTTGTAGCGTGCTGACCAGCGGGGTGCTACATATCTTTCACATATTTTGGGATTGCTCCCTGATATTACTGTGTTGGAAGGAAGTACAATCAGCAGTTAAACGAATTCTCGACTTAGCTTTACCCTTAGAAAGGCTGACCTTTTACTTGACATTTTTCCACAAAAGTAATCTGAAAAAAACATTAAACTTCTCTTAAGGTACCTTTACACGCTTCAACCGCGGTGTAGCAACTGCCAGGCAATCCGGATTTTTGTCACGGTTGCCTTGAAATTGCTACGAAGTTGCGGCGTGTAATTTGGGAAAGTGATCGGATTTTTGCAGTTGCTCCTGGTTGCTGTTTCAGAGCATTGTTCTAAAATCAGAGGCAACCCTGATGGTGAATTGCCCTGGTATTGGCGTGTAAACGGGCAATAGGGATTGAATCTGCGTCGCCTAGTGATTTCCAAGGGGCATGCCACAGCGTGATGCTTTCCGCGCCCCATCAGCGATGATTGGTGGGTACTATGTTTCCATTGGCTGTCCCTTCACAGGGAGCCATATTTGAAGAGCTGTCCATTCACACTACACAATTGGAATGACGTCATGTATTAGTCAGCCTTCCTGTGCAGGCTGGCCAATCATGACGCTATTGCGTTGTCCAATCAGCGTGTTAGCGTCACGGAATACACGAGTCTGTCACGCCTATGTTTTAGCGCCGCAGAACATGTACGCCCACATTCCCCTACTGATTGCGGCGTGTGAAGCGGCGTTGGGATTCAACCGGATGTTTCCCGCAGGATCTGTTGGAACTTCCGGGGAACCATGTTCCCTTAGGTTGAGGGCGCAATTGCGGCGTGTACATGCGGCATCGGGGATCATTAGCAACCGTTAAAAACGTGCACGCACACGTACGGTTGCTACTGATCGCCAGTGATAGTTGCGGCGTGTAAAGGTACCTTTACACATTCTGTCAACTGCTCATAGTTTAGTGGCCTCTCAATGGAAGCAACCCCCCACCCGTTTTCCGATGACCTGTACGCCAGGATCAAAGACATCAGAATTTATGAATACTGTGTGGCTCTAAATAATGATACAATGGAGATATGTAACCTTATCTGATCCCCTTGGAATCTTTTTGAGCCCTCTTGGGCACTTAGGCTCTAGCCCTCTAGGTCACATGCCGTCAGAATGACTTAGGGTAAAATGGGAACTGGGGCACCTGATCTGCCCCTCAAGCCCTGAACTCACCCTCTCTCAGGGGTACTCTTGATGGTGGAGAGTCCTGAGTCTCCACCCTAGCCCTGCTCTTTCTCAGCCCTGAGCTGAGTTGATTCCTGCTAACCCTCCCCCCAAAGCAGGGAAAAAATGAAACCCACAGATAAAGACAAACAAGGGGAACCAAAACACAAGCTCTCAGCACTCACACACAGGGAGAATACAAAATGGGATATGGGAGAAAACAAATACGAGCAAGAGATAAAAATACAAGAAGGAAGTTTTCACCATACACCAAACTGTTGCAACTGTTTCCAAGAAACTGGAATACCACACTGCACCACACCACACTATAGAATAGTATCACTAGAGCAGGCTGAAGCTATAATTGGCATAGGAGACCGGGCTCCACCATATTTAAAGGTTGGAGACGGCTATGAAAGGACTGAAGCAACTTGAAAATCCTGCAGCACATTACCAGTCATCAGGATAGTTAACGCCTGCAAGACTGATGACCAGTGAGCACAAAAGAGTCGACAGGCAGACCCAGGCTGAGCAAAAAAGAAGCACAAGGATGCTAATCAGATACCACAGTGTGAACAGAGTCAGAAAATGGCGAAAGACCAAATGAGTGCAGAGCGGAACACCGCATGACACTAGCACCCCTAGTCCCCTAGCACCCTTAACCATCTAGCACCCCTAGCACCCTTAACCATTCCCATGCAACCTTACATTTTATATGTCTGTCTTCTGTTTTTGTTAGGAAATTTGACTATTGTAATAATAATGTTGTTCTTTGTTTATTCACATTTATGGTTTATTGCTATCTTAGCATATATGGTGAATATATACTCTCTGCTTGATATCTTTTTTGTATGGTAAAAAAATAAAAACCATTTACTACAGATTACAATTATCTGTGAAATCTGAGGATCCACACCGGAAACTCGGACTTGTATCACTGACTTCATACATGTTTCTTTTAACTGTATATCCATATAGTTATTATGACAATTTTAATAATCAGACATGATGATAATTTTCTAGTCTCATATCACAGGGCAGATGGTATTTCTAGGCTCCATTAAACCAAAACTGACCTTAAATCATTAGAGGTAATTATTTTAATATTAGAATAATTTCCCCGCAGATTTCTGATGAATCAAAAATTAAATGGAAGTTATGTGATGGCGCGTGATGTCCTCCAGGAAGCCCAGGCATGTGTTATGTGCAATGTCTGGCATTTCCATCTGTATTATTCCACTGTAATAACAGATTCCAAACTTCAGTTCTCTTATCTCTCCGGAAAGTGACATTGTGTTAGCGGACGCCTGATTTCCCAATGAGCGAGGCGGCACAATCCTGGACCATTTACAATAATTTGCATAGGACGGTGCGGAGATTACAGCGGCTCCCTCCTGACCAGACACGACGGAGGAAGCATGAAGAAGACATTCTGCCAACACATTTCTTATTCAAATATTTATTTCTTGGGGGAGATGATATATAAACTTCACCATAGCGGAAAGTGCTGTTCTATCTGTAGTAATGATATTTACGGAAAGAAAGTGATCATAAATATTTTGGTAAAAAAAGATGTATTTTGTATATTGTGCAACCGCCATAGTGGATTCCAATAAACATCCTACTAACAGTAAACCAGTCTGGAAAGTGGGGGAACACTCCATCCACAAGATGGCCTCACATTATACCCAAATGACTGAATGAATAAAGGATAATAATAATAAAGAATGTTACCTGATCGTCCCACAAGAGCCACTTCTCACCACTGTCCAGGAGAACCCTGGGACAGAAAATGGATCATTCCAGCATATCAAAAGGCAAAAGTGATAACTAAGCGTCTCAGTGAACACAATGTACAGTATTATTTATTCCTGGCGGCACAGTATATGGTATAATTTATCAGTATAAGGTATAATTTATCCTTGTGGGCACAGTGTACAGTATTATTTATTCCTGGCAGCACAGTATACGGTATAATTTATCGGTATACTGTATAATTTATCCTTGTAGGCACAGTGTACAGTATTATTTATCCTTGCAGGCACAATGTACAGTATTATTTATTCTGAGGCACAGTATATGGTATTATTTATCCTTGTGGGCACAGTGTACGGTATTATTTATTCCTGGTGGCACAGTATACGGTATAATTTATCGGTATACTGTATAATTTATCTTTGTGGGCACAGTGTACAGTATTATTTATTCCTGGCGGCACAGTATATGGTATAATTTATCAGTAAAGGTATAATTTATCCTTGTGGGCACAGTGTACATTATTATTTATTCCTGGCAGCACAGTATACGGTATAATTTATCGTATACTGTATAATTTATCCTTGTAGGCACAGTGTACAGTATTATTTATCCTTGCAGGCACAATGTACAGTATTATTATTCCTGGAGGCACAGTATATGGTATTATTTATCCTTGTGGGCACAGTGTACGGTATTATTTATTCCTGGCGGCACAGTATATGGTATTATTTATCAGTATAAGGTATAATTTATCCTTGTGGGCACAGTGTACAGTATTATTTATTCCTGGCATCACAGTATACGGTATTATTTATCAGTATACTGTATAATTTATCCTTGTGGGCACAGTGTACAGTATTATTTATTCCTGGCATCACAGTATATGGTATATTTATCAGTATACTGTATAATTTATCCTTGTGGGCACAGTGTACAGTATTATTTATTCCTGGCAGCACAGTATATGGTATAATTTATCGGTATACTGTATAATTTATACTTGTAGGCACAGTGTACAGTATTATTTATTCCTGGCGGCACAGTATATGGTATAATTTATCAGTAGAAGGTATAATTTATCCTTGTGGGCACAGTGTACAGTATTATTTATTCCTGGCATCACAGTATACGGTATTATTTATCAGTATAAGGTATAATTTATCCTTGTGGGCACAGTGTACAGTATTATTTATTCCTGGCATCACAGTATACGGTATTATTTATCAGTATACTGTATAATTTATCCTTGTGGGCACAGTGTACAGTATTATTTATTCCTGGCATCACAGTATATGGTATTATTTATCAGTATACTGTATAATTTATCCTTGTGGGCACAGTGTACAGTATTATTTATTCCTGCCCCTCTCGTTCACAGCAGAGCACGGCAAGTCAACAGACAACCCTGGCACACAGACATCACTAAAAATCTGCGACGAGCATCTAGGTTTGCTGAGCGGTGCTGGAAGAAAACACATTCACAAGAAGACTACACAGCATTCAAACAAGCACTGATCAAGTTCAAGTCAGCACTCCCCACCACTAAACAGAATTACTTCATTACCCTCATATCCTCTTTGTCCCACAACCCCAGGCAGTTATTCAACACATTTAACTCCCTCCTCCACCCCCCACTGCCCCCTTCTATTTCTCGTATCTCTGCAGAAGACTTTGCAACACACTTCACCAGCAAAATTGATCAGATCAGACATGTCTTTGCTACCTAACAATCACAACCCCTATGTATACCAGATCACTTTCCTCCCCCACTAACCATCCTCCCCTCCATCACTGAAGGAGAACTTGCACACCTCCTCTCCAAATCACACCTCACCACTTGTGCATCGGATCCCATCCCTTCCCACTTCTTCCCCAACCTCACCACCACGCTTGTTCCAGCCCTAACCCACCTCTTTAATCTATCACTAACCTCCGTTACCTTTCCATCCACTTTCAAACGCAAAACAATCACACCTATCTTAAAGAAGCCATCCCTTGACCCGACCTCCACATCCAGCTACCGCCCCATATCGCTGCTTCCGTTCGCCTCCAAACTTTTTGAAAAGCATGTCCACACTTTAGTTTCTTCCCACCTCTCATCTAACTCTCTCTTTGACAACCTTCACTATGGTTTCCGCTCCCACCACTCCACCGAAACTGCCTTAACCAAACTTACTAACGACCTACTTACTACCAAAGCCAACGGACACTTCTCCATCCTCCTCCTTCTTGACCTGTCCTCTGCATTTGACACAGTCGACCACTGTCTCCTATTACAGATCCTCTCTTCCATTGGTATCACTGACCTTGCCCACTCCTAGATGTTCTCCTACCTCTCCAACCGCACATTGAACGTCTTCCACTCCCACACGACCTCCTCACCTCATCCCCTCTCTGTTGGGGTCTCTCAAGGCTCTGTCCTGGGACGACTTCTTTTTTCTATCTACAGTGCCTTTTTAAAGTATTTGGTCCCCTTGAACTTTTCAACCTTTTGCCACATTTCAGGCTTCAAACATAAAGATATAAAATTCTAATTTTTTGTGAAGAATCAACAACAAGTAGGGCACAATCGTGAAGTGGAACAAAATTTATTGGATATTTTAAACTTTTAACAAATAAAAAACTGAAAAGTGGGGTGTACAATATTATTCGGCCCCCTTGAGTTAAAGGGATCCTAAACCCAGAAACTGACCCCCCCTTATCTTTAGACCTGTCCCTGCACCGCCTCTTATCATTTCTAGCTATCCCTTTTGCATAAAAAATCGCTTTTGTAAAGTAAGAGAAAAGTATATAATAGTTTGACCTGTGTGAGTTCTCCGTTTCTGTTTAAAGCCGCAGATAGGCGTGCCTGTCTGCTGCTGCCTGATAATTATTCACGCCCTTCTCTGCTTGCTGCCTTTGTGAGTGTGTGGCCGCGTCATGAAAGGGGGCGGGGCTAAATCGCGTCATGAAAGGGGGCGGGGCTCCGGCATCACGCGATTTAGCCCCGCCCCCTTTCATGACGCGGCCACACATTCACAAAGGCAGCAAGCAGACAAGGGCGTGAATAATTACCAGGCAGCAGCAGACAGGCACGCCTATCTGCGGCTTTAAACAGAAACGGAGAACTCACACAGGTCAAACTATTATATACTTTTCTCTTACTTTACAAAAGCGATTTTTTATGCAAAAGGGATGGCTAGAAATGGTAAGAGGGGGTGCAGGGACAGGTCTAAAGATACGGGGGGGTCAGTTTCTGGGTTTAGGATCACTTTAATACTTTGTAGCGCCACCTTTTGCTGCGATTACAGCTGCAAGTCACTTGGGGTATGTCTCTATCAGTTTTGCACATCGAGAGATTGAAATTCTTTCCCATTCTTCCTTGCAAAACAGCTGGAGCTCAGTGAGGTTGGATGGAGAGCGTTTGTGAACAGCAGTTTTCAGCTCTTTCCACAGATTCTCGATTGGATTCAGGTCTGGGCTTTGACTTGGCCATTCTAACACCTGGATACATTTATTTTTGCTTTATGTTTGGGATCATTGTCTTGTTGGAAGATAAATCTCCGTCCCAGTCTCAGGTCTTTTGCAGACTCCAACAGGTTTTCTTCCAGAATGGTTCTGTATTTGGCTCTGTCCATCTTCCCATCAATTTTAACCATCTTCCCTGTCCCTGCTGAAGAAAAGCAGGCCCAAACCATAATGCTGCCACCACCATGCTTGACAGTGGGGATGGTGTTTTGAGGGTGATGAGCTGTGTTGCTTTTACGCCAAACATATTGTTATGCATTGTGGCCAAAAAGTTTGATTTTGGTTTCATCTGAGCAGAGCACCTTATACCACATGTTTGGTGTCTCCCAGGTGGCTTGTGGCAAACTTCAAACGAGACTTTTTATGGATATTTTTGAGAAATTGCTTTCTTCTTGCCACTCTTCCATAAAGGCCAGATTTGTGCAGTGTACGACTGATTGTTGTCCTATGGACAGACTCTCCCACCTCAGCTGTAGATCTCTGCAGTTCATCCAGAGTGATCATGGGCCTTTTGGCTGCATTTCTGATCAGTCTTCTCCTTGTTCGAGATGAAAGTTTTGAGGGACGGCCGGGTCTTGGTAGATTTGCAGTGGTCTGATACTCCTTCCATTTCAATATGATCGCTTGCACAGTGCTTCTTGAGATGTTTAAAGCTTGTGAAATCTTTTTGTATCCAAATCCGGCTTTAAACTTCACCACAACAGTATGTCGGACCTGCCTGGTGTGTTCCTTGGTCTTCATGATGCTCTCTGCACTTGAAACAGAACCCTGAGACTATCACAGAGCAGGTGCATTTATATGGAGACTTGATTACACACAGCTGGATTCTATTTATCATTACCAGTCATTTAGGACAACATTGGATCATTCAGGGATCCTCACTGAACTTCTGGAGTGAGTTTGCTGCACTGAAAGTAAAGGGACCGAATAATAATTTTGAACGCCTGACTTTTCAGTTTTTTATTTTTTTTTAAAATACATTTTTTTCCCAATAAATTTCGTTCCACTTCGCGATTGTGTCCCACTTGTTGCTGATTCTTTACAAAAAAATTTGAATTTTATATCTTTATGTTTGAAGCCTGAAATGTGGCAAAAGCTTGAAAAGTTCAAGGGGGCCAAATACTTTCACAACGCACTGTATATACCCTTGGCCTAGGACAACTCAAAGTCCCATGGATTCCGGTACCACCTGTACGCTGACGACACTCAGATCTACCTCTCTGGCCCAGACGTCGCCTCTATGCTGTCCAGAATCCTAGAGTGTCTATCAGCCATATCTTTCTTCTTCTCCTCTCGCTTCCTTAAACTAAACGCAGACAAAACTGAACTCATCATCTTTCCCCCTCCTCACGCACCTCCCTTATCTGATATATCTATCACAATAAATGACATCACACTCAGCCCGGTACCTGAAGTCCGTTGCCTCGGAGTAACCCTTGATTCTGCCCTGTTCTTCAGACCACACATCCAAGCTCTCGCCACCTCCTACTCAAAAATATTTCCAGAATTCGTCCCTTCCTCAATCTACTAAACTACTAGTGCATGCCCTCATTATCTCCCGTCTCGACTACTCAAACCTCCTCCTCTGTGGCCTCTCTGCTAACACTCTTGCACCTCTCCAATGCGTCCTTAACTCTGCTGCCCGACTAATCCACCTCTCTCACCGCTATTCCTCCACTTCTCCCCTCTGCAAATCCCTCCACTGGCTCCCAATTCCCCAGCGTATCCAATTGTAACTATTAACACTGACTTACAAAGCCATCCACAATCTGTCTCCCCCATATATCTCTGAATTAATCTCCCGATATCATCCCACTCGTAGTCTTCGATCCTCCCAAGATCTCCCGCTTTCCTCCACACTTGTATGTTCCTCATCTAACCGCCTGCAAGACTTCACCCGAGCATCACCCATCTTTTGGAATTCTGCACCCCAACATGTCCGACTGTCCCCCACACTCGGAACCTTCAAGCAGAACCTGAAAACCCATCTCTTCAGAACAGCCTACAGCCTGCAATGACTTCACCACCTCTGCCACCTCACCACCACTGGACCTGGCCCTCCACTGCCACCAGCGCAGACCCAACCTACTGTCTCTCTCCCCATTGTCCTGTAGAATGTAAGCCCGAAAGGGCAGGGTCCTCTCTCTCCCCTATGTATCGGTCTGTCACTGTTAGTTTGTTCATTGTATTTTTAACTTGTATGTATGTAACCCTTTATCATGTACAGCACCATGGAATCAATGGTGCTCTATAAATAATAATAATAATTCCTGGTGGCACAGTATACTGTATAATTTACCTTTGTGGGCACAGTGTACAGTATTATTTATTCCTGGCGGCACAGTATACGGTATAATTTATTTTTGTGGGCACAGTGTACAGTATTATTTATTCTTGGGGGTCACAGATATGTGTGATGTACATTGCCTTGCTTCAGCCTATGAAGAATATGGGGAATATAATTGTGTGCAATTCGACTATATATAATCTGGTCCGATATTATAGACTCAGGAGCGTGACAGTAGTAGTTACAGGGGTTGCAACCGCCACCGGGGGTACAGAGGCCTGCTGACTCCAGCACCTGCTTCAGCAGAGGACACACATCCAGCTCAGCAGTGGCGTACTGGCAATGACAGCAGACCACGAGGCTGCTATTGGACCCGTGAGTCAGGAGGGCCGATGCTAGCTCCAGCACCAGACCCCCCCCGCCTAACATCACATGAAGCAATGATAAAATAGAGAGTGTTCCACTGTCCGCTCCCTCCTTCATCATTCTCTCAGTATACTTGTGCTCTGACATCTCAGAGCAGAGGAGCGTGGTGACGTCTCTAGTGTGCTCCTGCTGTGTAGAGCTCAGGATACTAGCACAGAGACTGGAACAGCAGGATAACCAAGGAGACACTAGCACTTATTTGTTTTTTAAACCAGTGAGTACACAGTGGCCTACTGACTATGGGTGTGTGTGCATTAAACAATATGGGGGCTGCATTATAACATGGAGGGATATGAGGCTGCATTATATAAGTAGTATACTGAGAGATATGAGGCTGCATTCAAATAATTGGAGGACTATGGTGGCGAGAAATGAAGGGCCATATATACCACGAGGAGGACCATATATACCAGGTCGGGGACATATATACCGGTATAAGGGCCATGTTCCAGGAGGTGGACCATATAAACCAGGAGACTATATATAGCAGAATGGGCCCATATATAGCAGGATGGGCCCATGTATAGCAGAGGAGACATATATAGCAGGAAGAAGACATATATAGCAGGACGTAAACCATATATAGCAGAATGTAAACTATATATAGCAGGATGAGCTCATATATCATAATGGCGATATATATACCAGGATGGGAGATATTAATGCATAATGAAGGGAGAGAAAGGGCAATTTGTAAGTCTTTAAAGAATTTAGAATGCTACAGCAGGAACATGCACACGGGAGGGGGTGGGGGGAAGGGGTCAGGTTCATATTTTCCACCGGGGCCCATCAGACTCTAGTTATGCTACTGTACAGACCACCTTCACAAAATGAACCATGGCACAGAAGACCTGGCTCAGCAGATGGTCCCACTTCAAAAGCTCCAAATGCAAAAATCTCACATCTCTAGTAGCCAAGGCCTTTGTGGTCAGATGAACCCTGCTGGAAGCCCAAATTACTTAACTGCTTCATAGAACCCCCCCTTCCCAAGACAGATGAGAGACTTAATTATGTATTTCTGGGGAACCAGTGAGCAGTATTATGTATTTTTGGTGCACAGTGTTCAGTATTATATATCTCTGGGGCACAGTGTGCAGTTCTATGTATATCTAGGGCACAGTGTGCAGTATTATGTAATTCAGGGGCACAGTGTGCAGTATTATGTAATTCTGGGGCACAGTGTGCAGTATTACAGTATGTACGTCTGGGGCACAGTGTGCAGTACTATGTATGTCTGGAGCACAGTGTGCAGTATTATGTATGTCTGGGGCACAGTGTGCAGTATTATGTATGTCTGGGGCACAGTGTGCAGTATTATGTATATCTGGGGCACAGTGTGCAGTATTATGTATGTCTGGGGCACAGTGTGCAGTATTATGTCTGTCTGGAGCACAGTGTGCAGTATTATGTATGTCTGGGGCACAGTGTGCAGTATTATGTATGTCTGGGGCACAGTGTGCAGTATTATGTATATCTGGGGCACAGTGTGCAGTATTATGTCTGTCTGGAGCACAGTGTGCAGTGTTATGTCTGTCTGGAGCACAGTGTGCAGTATTATGTCTGTCTGGGGTACAGTGTGCAGTACTATGTCTGGAGCACAGTGTGCAGTATTATGTCTGTCTGGGGCACAGTGTGCAGTATTGTCTGTCTGGGGCACAGTGTGCAGTATTATGTCTGTCTGGGGCACAGTGTGCAGTACTATGTCTGTCTGGGGCACAGTGTGCAGTATTGTCTGTCTGGGGCACAGTGTGCAGTATTATGTCTGTCTGGAGCACAGTGTGCAGCATTATGTCTGTCTGGGGCACAGTGTGCAGTATTATGTATGTCTGGGGCACAGTGTGCAGCATTATGTCTGTCTGGGGCACAGTGTGCAGTATTATGCATGTCTGGGGCACAGAGTGCAGTATTATGTATGTCTGGAGCACAGTGTGCAGTATTATGCATGTCTGGAGCACAGTGTGCAGCATTATGTCTGTCTGGGGCACAGTGTGCAGTATTATGTCTGTCTGGGGCACAGTGTGCAGTATTATGTCTGTCTGGGGCACAGTGTGCAGTATTATGCATGTCTGGAGCACAGTGTGCACCATTATGTCTGTCTGGGGCACAGTGTGCAGTATTATGTCTGTCTGGGGCACAGTGTGCAGTATTATGTCTGTCTGGGGCACAGTGTGCAGTATTATGCATGTCTGGAGCACAGTGTGCAGCATTATGTCTGTCTGGGGCACAGTGTGCAGTATTATGTCTGTCTGGGGCACAGTGTGCAGTATTATGTCTGTCTGGGGCACAGTGTGCAGTATTATGCATGTCTGGGGCACAGAGTGCAGTATTATGTATGTCTGTCTGGGGCACAGTGAGCAGTATTATGTATGTCTGGAGCACAGTGTGCAGTATTATGTCTGTCTGGGGCACAGTGTGCAGTATTATGTATGTCTGGAGTACAGTGTTCAGTATTATGTATGTCTGGGGCACTGTGTGCAGTATTATGTATATCTGGAGCACAGTGTGCAGTATTATGCATGTCTGGAGCACAGTGTGCAGTATTATGCATGTCTGGGGCACTGTGTGCAGTATTATATATGTTTGGGGCACAGTGTGCAGTATTATGTATGTATGGAGCACAGTGTGCAGTATTATGTCTGTCTGGGGCACAGTGAGCAGTATTATGTATGTCTGGAGCACGATGTGCAGTATTATGTCTGTCTGGAGCACAGTGTGCAGTATTATGTATGTCTGGTATTTTGTATGTCTGGGGCACAGTGTGCAGTATTATGTATGTCTGGAGCACAGTGTGCAGTATTATGTATGTCTGGGGCACAGTGTGCAGTATTATGTATGTCTGGGGCAGTGTGCAGTATTATGTATGCCTGTCTGGGGCACAGTGAGCGGTATTATGTCTGTCTGGGGCACAGTGTGCAGTATTATGTATGTCTGGAGCACAGTGTGCAGTATTATGTATGTCTGGAGCACAGTGTGCAGTATTATGTCTGTCTGGTGCAGTGTGTAGTAGTATTATGTCTGTCTGTCTGGGGCACAGTGTGTAGTATTATGTCTGTCTGGGGCACAATGTGCAGTATTATGTCTGTCTGTCTGGGGCAGTGTGCAGCAAATGTCTGTCTGGGGCACATTGTGCAGTATTATGTCTGTCTGGGGCACAGTGTGCAGTATTATGTCTGTGGCACAGTGTGTAGTATTATTTCTGTCTGTAGCACAGTGTGTAGTATTATGCCTGTCTGTCTGGGGCACAGTGTGCAGTATTATGCCTGTCTGGGGCACAGTGTGCAGTATTATGTCTGTCTGGGGCACAGTGTGCAGTATTATGTCTGTCTGGGGCACAGTGTGCAGTGTTATGTATGTCTGTCTGGGGCACAATGTGCAGTATTATGTCTGTCTGGGGCACAGTGTGCAGTATTATGTATGTCTGGGGCACAGTGTGCAGTATTATGTATGTCTGGGGCACAGTGTGCAGTATTATGTCTGTCTGAGGCATAGTGTGCAGTATTATGTATGTCTGGGGCACAGTGTGCAGTATTATGTCTGTCTGTGGCACAGTGTGTAGTAGTATTATGTCTGTCTGTATAGGGCACAGTGTGTAGTATTATGTCTGTCTGGGGCACAGTGTGCAGTGTTATGCATGTCTGTCTGGGGCACAGTGTGCAGTATTATGTCTGTCTAGGGCACAGTGTGTAGTATTATGTCTGTCTGTCTGGGGCACAGTGTGCAGTATTATGTCTGTCTGGGGCACAGTGTGCAGTATTATGTCTGTCTGTCTGGGGCACAGTGTGCAGTGTTATGTATGTCTGTCTGTGGCACAGTGTGCAGTATTATGTCTGTCTGTCTGGGGCACAGTGTGTAGTATTATGTCTGTCTGGGGCACAATGTGCAGTATTATGTCTGTCTGTCTGGGGCAGTGTGCAGCAAATGTCTGTCTGTCTGGGGCACATTGTGCAGTATTATGTCTGTCTGGGGCACAGTGTGCAGTATTATGTCTGTGGCACAGTGTGTAGTATTATGTCTGTCTGTAGCACAGTGTGTAGTATTATGCCTGTCTGTCTGGGGCACAGTGTGCAGTATTATGTCTGTCTGGGGCACAGTGTGCAGTATTATGTCTCTCTGGGGCACAGTGTGCAGTATTATGTCTGTCTGGGGCACAGTGTGCAGTGTTATGTATGTCTGTCTGGGGCACAATGTGCAGTATTATGTCTGTCTGGGGCACAGTGTGCAGTATTATGTATGTCTGGGGCACAGTGTGCAGTATTATGTATGTCTGGGGCACAGTGTGCAGTATTATGTCTGTCTGGGGCATAGTGTGCAGTATTATGTATGTCTGGGGCACAGTGTGCAGTATTATGTCTGTCTGTGGCACAGTGTGTAGTAGTATTATGTCTGTCTGTATAGGGCACAGTGTGTAGTATTATGTCTGTCTGGGGCACAGTGTGCAGTATTATGTCTGCCTGGGGCACAGTGTGCAGTGTTATGTATGTCTGTCTGGGGCACAGTGTGCAGTATTACGCCTGTCTGGGGCACAGTGTGCAGTATTATGTCTGTCTGGGGCACAGTGTGCAGTATTATGTCTGTCTGTGGCACAGTGTGTAGTATTATGTCTGTCTAGGGCACAGTGTGTAGTATTATGTCTGTCTGGGGCACAGTGTGCAGTATTATGTCTGTCTGGGGCACAGTGAGTAGTATTATGTCTGTCTGGGCACAGTGTGCAGTATTATGTCTGTCTGGGGCACAGTGTGCAGTATTATGTCATGTCTGGGGCACAGTGTGCAGTATTATGTCTGTCTGGAGGCATAGTGTGCAGTATTATGTTGTCTGGGCACAGTGTGCAGTATTATGTCTGTCTGGAGCACAGTGTGTATAGTATTATGTCTGTCTGTTGGGCACAGTGTGCAGTATTATGTCTGTCTGGGGCACAGTGTGCAGTATTATGCATCTGTCTGGGGCACAGTGTGCAGTATTATGTCTGTCTGGGCACAGTGTGCAGTATTATGTCTGTCTGGGGCACAGTGTGCAGTATTATGTCTGTCTGGGGCACAGTGTGCAGTATTATGTCTGTCTGGGGGCACAGTGTGCAGGTATTATGTCTGTCTGGGCACAGTGTGCAGTATTATGTCTGTCTGGGGCACAGTGTGCAGTATTATGTCTGTCTGGAGGGACAAGTGTGCAGTATTATGTCTGTCTGTCTGGGGCAGTGTGCAGTATTATGTCTGTCTGGGGCACAGTTGTGCAGTATTATGTCTGTCTGGGGCACAGTGTGCAGTATTATGTCTGTCTGGGCACAGTGTGCAGTATTATGTCTGTCTGGGCACAGTGTGCGCATATTGTCTGTCTGGGGCACAGTGTGCAGTATTATGTCTGTCTGGGGCACAGTGTGCAGTATTATGTCTGTCTGGGGCACAGTGTGCAGTATTATGTCTGTCTGGGGCACAGTGTGCAGTTTATGTCTGTCTGTCTGGGGCACAGTGTGCAGTATATGTCTGTCTGGGGCACAGTGTGCAGTATTATGTCTGTCTGTCTGGGGCACAGTGTGCAGTATTATGTCTGTCTGGGGCACAGTGTGCAGTATTATGTCTGTCTGGGGGCACAGTGTGCAGTATTATGTCTGGAGCACAGTGTGCAGTATTATGTCTGGAGCACAGTGTGCAGTATTATGTCTGGAGCACAGTGTGCAGTATTATGTCTGTCTGGGGCACAGTGTGCAGTACTATGTCCGGAGCACAGTGAGCAGTATTATGTCTGTCTGGGGCACAGTGTGCAGTATTATGTCTGGGGCACAGTGTGCAGTATTATGTATGTCTGTCTGGGGCAGTGTGCAGTATTATGTCTGTCTGGGGCACAGTGTGCAGTATTATGTCTGTCTGTCTGGGGCAGTGTGCAGTATTATGTATGTCTGTCTGGGGCAGTGTGCAGTATTATGTCTGTCTGGGGCACAGTGTGCAGTATTATGTCTGTCTGTCTGGGGCAGTGTGCAGTATTATGTCTGTCTGGGGCACAGTGTGCAGTATTATGTATGTCTGTCTGGGGCAGTGTGCAGTATTATGTATGTCTGTCTGGGGCAGTGTGCAGTATTATGTATGTCTGTCTGGGGCACATTGTGCAGTATTATGTCTGTCTGTCTGGGGCACAGTGTGCAGTATTATGTCTGTCTGTCTGGGGCACAGTGTGCAGTATTATGTATGTCTGTCTGGGGCAGTGTGCAGTATTATGTATGTCTGTCTGGGGCAGTGTGCAGTATTATGTATGTCTGTCTGGGGCACATTGTGCAGTATTATGTCTGTCTGTCTGGGGCACAGTGTGCAGTATTATGTCTGTCTGTCTGGGGCAGTGTGCTGTATTATATGTGAACACCTCTTCAGTATTTCCATGACACATACACCCAGCCCAGCAGTCACACAGGCCGGCGCATCCATCTTGTTGCTTAGCAACCAGTGTAGGAATCCGGAAGTGCATGTTGTGACTTCCGCCCCTCCTGTGGCCTCTGTCCGCCGTGCTCTCCGCCGTCCTCTCCCATGTGAGTCACTGTCCACACTATCACTGTCCACATGATGCGTCTCCTCCGCTCTCTCCGGGTACAGCGCCATTACTGTCCTCCCGAGCTCTCACTTGCCCTGTGACGTCACTAGACCCCGCCTCCTCCCGTCACGTTGTGAGGCTCCGCCCCAGCACACGTCACTGTCCCTTGCCTGTGCCTGCTCGGTGCCGCCCGGTGTCTCCGGTGTGTGTCCCCGGCCGGAGCTCACCATGGCGGCCAGCGCCAAGCGGAAGCAGGAGGAGAAGCACCTGAAGCTGCTCCGGGAGATGACCAGCCTCCCGCACAACCGCAAGTGCTTCGACTGCGACCAGCGCGGCCCGACCTACGCCAACATGACGGCGGGGGCCTTCGTGTGCACGTCCTGCTCCGGCATCCTGTGAGTACCGGGGACGGCGGGAGGGAGGACGGGAGGCTGCGGACATGGCCTCACATAGACAGAGATACACATATATACACCACTATACTGCAGAGTACACTCACACTGACATGTCCTTACACATATATACACCACTATACTGCAGAGTATACTCACACTGACATGTCCTTACACATATATACACCACACTGATTACTGCAGACGATTACTTCATATCATTCTGGAGTCTCCATGAAGTCTACACATATATACACCACTATACTGCAGAGTACACTCACACTGACATGTCCTTACACATATATACACCACTATACTGCAGAGTACACTCACACTGACATGTCCTTTACACATATATACACCACTATACTGCAGAGTATACTCACACTGACATGTCCTTACACATATATACACCACTATACTGCAGAGTACACTCACACTGACATGTCCTTACACATATATTACACCACTATATACTGCAGAGTACACTCACACTGACATGTCCTTTCACATATATACACCACTATACTGCAGAGTATACTCACACTGACATGTCCTTACACATATATACACCACTATACTGCAGAGTACACTCACACTGACATGTCCTTACACAATTATACTACACCACTATACATGCAGAGTACACTCACACTGACATGTCCTTTCACATATATACACCACTATACTGCAGAGTATACTCACACTGACATGTCCTTACACAGATATATATATACACCACTATACTGCAGAGTACACTCACACTGACATGTCCTTACACATATATACACCACTATACTGCAGAGTATACTCACACTGACATGTCCTTACACATATATACACCACTATACTGCAGAGTACACTCACACTGACATGTCCTTACACATATATACACCACTATACTGCAGAGTACACTCACACTGACATGTCCTTTCACATATATACACCACTATACTGCAGAGTACTACTCACACTGACATGTCCTTACACATATATAATACACCACTATACTGCAGAGTACACTCACACTGACATGTTCTTACACATATATACACCACTATACTGCAGAGTACACTCACACTGACATGTCCTTACACATATATACACCACTATACTGCAGAGTACACTCACACTGACATGTCCTTACACAGATATACACCACTATACTGCAGAGTGTACTCACACTGACATGTCCTTACACATATATACACCACTATACTGCAGAGTATACTCACACTGACATGTCCTTACACAGATATATACATCACTATACTGCAGAGTACACTCACACTGACATGTCCTTACACAGATATATACATCACTATACTGCAGAGTATACTCACACTGACATGTCCTTCACATATATACACCACTATACTGCAGAGTATACTCACACTGACATGTCCTTACACATATATACACCACTATACTGCAGAGTGTACTCACACTGACATGTCCTATACACATATATACACCACTATACTGCAGAGTATACTCACACTGACATGTCCTTACACATATATACACCACTATACTGCAGAGTACACTCACACTGACATGTCCTTACACATATATACATCACTATACTGCAGAGTATACTCACACTGACATGTCCTTTCACATATATACACCACTATACTGCAGAGTATACTCACACTGACATGTCCATACACATATATACACCACTATACTGCAGAGTATACTCACACTGACATGTCCATACACATATATACACCACTATACTGCAGAGTATACTCACACTGACATGTCCTTACATATATATACACCACTATACTGCAGAGTATACTCACACTGACATGTCCTTACACATATATACACCACTATACTGCAGAGTATACTCACACTGACATGTCCTTACACATATATACACCACTATACTGCAGAGTTACTCACATTGACATGTCCTTACACATATATATACACCACTATACTGCAGAGTATACTCACACTGACATGTCCTTACACATATATACACCACTATACTGCAGAGTACACTCACACCTGACATGTCTTTACACATGTATACATCACTATACTGCAGAGTATACTCACACTGACATGTCCTTTCACATATATACACCACTATGCTGCAGAGTATACTCACACTGACATGTCCTTACACATATATACACCACTATACTGCAGCGTTATACTCACACTGACATGTCCTTACACATATATACACCACTATACTGCAGCGTATACTCACACTGACATGTCCTTACACATATATACACCACTATACTGCAGAGTATACTCACACTGACATGTCCTTACACATATATATATACAGCACTATACTGCAGAGTACACTCACACTGACATGTCCTTTCACATATATACACCACTATACTGCAGAGTATACTCACACTGACATGTCCTTACACATATATACACCACTATACTGCAGAGTACACTCACACTGACATGTCCTTACACATATATACACCACTATACTGCAGAGTATACTCACACTGACATGTCCTTACACATATATACACCACTATACTGCAGAGTACACTCACACTGACATGTCCTTACACAGATATATACACCACTATACTGCAGAGTTACACTCACACTGACATGTCCTTACACATATATACACCACTATACTGCAGAGTATACTCACACTGACATGTCCTTACACATTATATACACACTATACTGCAGAGTATACTCACACTGACATGTCCTTACACATTTATACACCACTATACTGCAGAGTACACTCCACTGACATGTCCTTACACATATATACACCACTATACTGCAGAGTATACTCACACTGACATGTCCTTACACATATTATATATATACAGCACTATACTGCAGAGTGTACTCACACTGACATGTCCTTACACATATTATATATACACCACTATACTGCAGAGTATGCTCACACTGACATGTCCTTACACATATATACACCACTATACTGCAGAGTACACTCACACTGACATGTCCTTACACATATATACACCACTATACTGCAGAGTACACTCACACTGACATGTCCTTACACAGCATATATACACCACTATACTGCAGAGTAATACTCACACTGACATGTCCTTACACATATATACACCACTATACTGCAGAGTTACATCCACACTGACATGTCCTTACACAATATATACACCACTATACTGCAGAGTATCACTCACACTGACATGTCCTTACACATTATACACCACTATACTGCAGAGTATACTCACACTGACATGTCCTTACACATATATACACCACTATACTGCAGAGTATACTCACACTGACATGTCCTTACACATTTATAAACACACTATACTGCAGAGTACACTCCACTGACATGTCCTTACACATATATACACCACTATACTGCAGAGTATCTCACACTGACATGTCCTTACACATATATATATACACACTATACTGCAGAGTGTACTCACACTGACATGTCCTTACACTATATATATACACCACTATACTGCAGAGTATGCTCACACTGACATGTCCTTACACATATATACACCACTATACTGCAGAGTACACTCACACTGACATGTCCTTACACATATATACACCACTATACTGCAGAGTACACTCACACTGACATGTCCTTACACATATATACACCACTATACTGCAGAGTATACTCACACTGACATGTCCTTACACATATATACACCACTATACTGCAGAGTATACTCACACTGACATGTCCTTACACATTTATACACCACTATACTGCAGAGTACACTCACACTGACTGTCCTTACACATATATACACCACTATACTGCAGAGTATACTCACACTGACATGTCCTTACACATTTATAAACACACTATACTGCAGAGTTACACTCACACTGACATGTCCTTACACATATATACACCACTATACTGCAGAGTATCTCACACTGACATGTCCTTACACATATATATAATATACACACTATACTGCAGAGTGTACTCACACTGACATGTCCTTACACATATATATATACACCACTATACTGCAGAGTAACTCCACATGACATGTCCTTACACATATATACACCACTATACTGCAGAGTTACTCACACTGACATGTCCTTACACATATATACACCACTATCCTGCAGAGTACACTCACACTGACATGTCCTTACACATATATACACCACTATACTGCAGAGTAACTCACACTGACTGTCCTTACACATATATACACCACTATACTGCAGAGTATACTCACACTGACATGTCCTTACACATATATACACCACTATACTGCAGAGTAACTCACACTGAAAATGTCCTTACACATATATACACCACTATACTGCAGAGTATACTCACACTGACATGTCCTTACACATATATACACCACTATACTGCAGAGTACACTCACACTGAAATGTCCTTACACATATATATTACACCACTATACTGCAGAGTACACTCACACTGACTGTCCTTACACATATATACACCACTATACTGCAGAGTATACTCACACTGACATGTCCTTACACATATTATATACACCACTATACTGCAGAGTAATCTCACACTGACATGTCCTTACACATATATACACCACTATACTGCAGAGTATACTCACACTGACATGTCCATACACATATATACACACTATACTGCAGTACACTCACACTGATGTCTCCATATATACACCACTATACTGCAGAGTACACTCACACTGACATGTCCTTACACAATATACAATATAACACCACTATACTGCAGAGTATGCTCACACTGACATGTCCTTACACAATTACACATTATATGCAGAGTATACTCACACTACATTCTAATAATACACACTACTGCAGAGTACACTCACACTGACATGTCCTTACACATATATATACACCACTATACTGCAGAGTATACTCACACTGACATGTCCTTACACATATATACACCACTATACTGCAGAGTACACTCACACTGACCTGTCCTTACACATATATACACCACTATACTGCAGAGTATACTCACACTGACATGTCCTTACACATATATATATACACCACTATACTTCAGAGTGTTCTCACACTGACATGTCCTTACACATATATACACCACTATACTGCAGAGTACACTCACACTGACATGTCCTTACACCTATATACACCACTATACTGCAGAGTACGCTCACACTGACATGTCCTTACACATATATACACCACTATACTGCAGAGTACACTCACACTGACATGTCCTTACACATATATACACCACTATACTGCAGAGTATACTCACACTGACCTGTCCTTACACATATATACACCACTATACTGCAGAGTATACTCACACTGACCTGTCCTTACACATATATACACCACTATACTGCAGACTACACTCACACTGACATGTCCTTACACATATATACACCACTATACTGCAGAGTACACTCACACTGACATGTCCTTACACATATATACACCACTATACTGCAGAGTACACTCACACTGACATGTCCTTACACATATATACACCACTATACTGCAGAGTATACTCACACTGACATGTCCTTACACATATATACACCACTATACTGCAGAGTACACTCACACTGACATGTCCTTACACATATATACACCACTATACTGCAGAGTACACTCACACTGACATGTCCTTACACATATATACACCACTATACTGCAGAGTACACTCACACTGACATGTCCTTACACATATTTATACACCACTATACTGCAGAGTATGCTCACACTGACATGTCCTTACACATATATACACCACTATACTGCAGAGTATACTCACACTGACATGTCCTTACACAAATATACACCACTATACTGCAGAGTGTACTCACACTGACATGTCCTTACACATATATACACCACTATACTGCAGAGTATACTCACACTGACATGTCCATACACATATATACACCACTATACTACAGAGTATACTCACACTGACATGTCCATACACATATATACACCACTATATTGCAGAGTATACTCACACTGACATGTCGTTACATATATATATACCACTATACTGCAGAGTATACTCACACTGACATGTCTTTACACATATATATACACCACTATACTGCAGAGTACACTCACACTGACATATCCTCACACAGATATATATACATGATATATATACATACCACTATCCTGCATAGTATAGTCACACTGACATGTCCTTACACATGTATCTAATATATAAAGCTGAATGTGTGTATGTATGTATATCCGGAATTGGCATCTACACCGTCGCAACTACAGCCACAAAAATTTGCACAGTCACACGTCTGAACCCCGAGAGCGTCATGATGTGAGGTGAAATTTTAACCCTGCACGTTCCGATTCACCAAACAATTTTGCCCCTTTCTACATAATGGGGAAAAAGTGACAGTTACCAGTTGACAGTTGTGAATGAGAGGGGCTTAATGACAGCGCCAAAGACTAACAGCATATACCAGCATATAGTCACTAAGGTGGGGCCCCAACACGGGATATTCACCACGCATGGGGACATGTATACACACACACACACAAAGAGTAACAGTAAGTGTATAGTCGCTAAGATGCAGCCCCAACATTGGATACTCACCACGCACCCGAACACACACACACCACAAAGAGACACACACACTCACCCCACAGGGAAACACACACCACAAAAAGACACACACACACCACACAGACACCCTCCCCCCCCCCCCACAGGGACACATACAGAGACACACACCACACAGACATTCCCCCCAGGGACACACACATACACACCCTATAGGGACACATGCACTCACCCCACAAGGATACACACGCCCCAGGGACACACACACCACACAGACAGACACAGATGTGCACAAATTGTCTCACACAACTCACCTCATACGTGTGCTATCTTTAATTTCCAAAAATAAGCATCTGATTAAAAACACCCAATGTGCAACACATGTGCCATATAGGGAATTAAGGCAGATGTCAGTCACATGAGCTGTCTATGATGTGTATGTGTGAGGTAACATATACTGACTGGCCAGGGGGAGGGTTTACTGTTGGCTGGAGATTTATTAGGCTGCCTATAGCAACCAATCACAGCTCAGCTTCTATTTTCTTACAGGTCATTAATATGACATATTCAAATTCTATTTTGTTATAGCTAACATCAGTTATTTATCAACCCGGGCGTAGCCTGGTAGTACAGCTAGTATACATATATATACCTATATGTGCACACAGTATACCTGCAGGTTCTTTCCCATACATCCCTATGGTGCCGATCTGGACCATGAGCGCTTTGTTCTCCTGTTATTCTCACACTCCATACCTGCAAAGGAATGTTATACCCACATTCTCATTGTTTACAGGGCTGTTCTTCCAGCATTTACACACATATACAATGTTCTCATACTTTATATATACATGCAGTATAAATAAATCTATTTTCATACTTATACTCTATGTTCACACAAATATATATTCCAATGCTTCATAGATACAAAGTACAAATGTTTCCACACCTATATACACTGTATACAAGCAAGATTCAAAGAAGTATTCTTGGCAGGACTAAATACACATTCGTTTTGCCAAAGCAAGTGTACAAAAGGGATTAGGGGTAAGGACTGTGGGGATGTTGGGTAGGGGCTGGAGGGAAGGTGGATGGGGCAGATCCAGAGTGGGGGCTATAGAGTCCATGGCATATCATAGTTCTCTTTCTCGCAGTCTATGACATTCGCTCACATACAGCGCTGCTGTCTCCACTGCTCTCTCTTCTTTCGCCAGCAGGATATAAGTTTTCTCTTCTTCCTTCATGGTGATGAAATCTGGGAAGAGATGTGAGAGTCTCCTGGAGTGAGTGTCCCTCACTGCTGAGTATTCGGAGCAGTGTAGCAGGAAGTGGGTTTCATCCTCCAGAGCTCCTGGTCACTGTGTTGGCACAGTCTTTCCTCCCTGGGCTTGTAGCTCTGCCTGTGTCGGCCAGATTCGATGGCCAGACTGTGAGCACTGAGTGATCTTGCGGTGTCTGGGGTCCAGGAGTTTCTCCAGATATGGGGCCAGTCTGTAGTCTGTCTGTAGACTCTGGTACATGGTCAGTTTCTGTGAGCTGATGATATCGATCTTCGGCGGCCGTCACACGCTACAATATCGAGAGCGATATTGTAAGCGATCACGTGCACGCGCGATTGCTAACAATATCGTTCACATCGCTGGTGAGCTGTCACACAGACAGACTCACCAGTGATGTGGACCAGCGAAATCGCTGGTAACTATGGTACACATCGGGTTACTAGGTGGCGCTTAGTAACCCGACGTTTACCATAGATACCATCTCCCAGCATAGGCTCTGCCGCCTAAGCAATCAAAAAGCAGATCGCTTAAACGATATCGTTCAAGAAATTGAACCGTGTGACGGCCGCCTTCCAGTCACTGACATACCTTCTCTGGTCTTCTTCTACCATCTTCCTGATTCCGGCTTTTGTTAGGTTGCTGTGATTGGTGTTCTGGTTGAGTTAGGTTCGGGTGGGCTGTTCTGAGGGTCCTGGTTTTTTTGTTTCACCTACATGTATCATGGCTTTATGGTGATGGGAGCTTGGATTGCTCCTTTGTAGGTGAGTCCGGAATGATGGATGATGAGAATAGTACTGTGACGCTGCAGTGACAGATAGTGATAGCTGGGAGGTCAAAAACGACCTGACAGGTTCCCTTTAAGGACCGTTAGGTGTAGAGGCAATCTGCCCAGCTCAGCCCGACAAGCACTGTTGGAGGTGCTCTGATTGATTTGTAGAAGGTGCTTACAGAATTCCAGGTGGAATATTTCTGTTGGGCTGGAATCCCACATTTACCAGTCTGGGTAGGTGTGAAGACCCTAGACTTTGCTGCCATACAAGAAGATTGGGGCGATGATAGTCGAAGATTTTTAACCAGACCCTCACTGGTGGTAGAAGGTTTTGCATGCCTTGTCTTTCAAGGTCTCTATGGCTTGTTTGAAACTCCCTGAATCTCCAGGCCTAAGTAGGTATATATGTCCGTTCCTGTAAGGGCGCAGTTGTTGAGGACAAATGAAGGGTGCTGGTCTGATCTTCTTTCTCCTCTGGAACACCATGATGTTGGTTTTCTTCAGGTTGACCGGTAGTGCCCAGGTGAAGCTGAATTTAAGATTTTCAGGTTGTCTTGGAGGCCTTTCTCGGTTGGTGACAGCAGCAGCAGGTCATCTAAATACAGCAAGAATTTCACCTGGGCGTCATGGAGGTGAGACCTGTTGGTGTGGAAGATTCCAGCTCGTTGATGTAAATGTTGAAGAGCCTTGGACTTAAGCCACTGTCACACTAAACGAGATTGCTAGCGAGATCACTGCTAAGTCACAAATTTTGTGAGTCAACAGCGATCTCGCTTTGTGTGACACTTAGCAGCGATCAGGCCCCTACTGTGAGATCGCTGCTCGTTACAAACCGTTCTGGACCATTTTTTGATTCGTCGGGCGCCCGCTGGGCAGCATGCATCGCTGTGTTTGATAGGGACAACGACCAACGATCTCAATACTACTGGTCTGAGAAACAGGGTCCCAACAACCTCCGTATCATTCCCGATCCTTGCTGCGTCGCTGGTGAGATCTGACTGTTAGACATCTCACCAGCGATCCGACAGATCCCGGCCTTTTTAAAGTCTACGAAACAGGCGTATATCTTCCCGTTCTTTGTATTGTGGATGTGTCTCTGAATGAGGCTGTCCGGTGTATAGATGTGGTGCGGTGGTTTGGCATGAACCCTGCTGGGTTCTTGCTGAGGACGTTGTGCTCATTGAGGAAACTGAGGACCCTCTTGTTCAGGATGCTGTGAAGAGTTTTCCCAGGTTGCTGCTGACACATATGCCTCTGTAGTTGGGTGGGTCATACGGCATCCGATCACATGATCAGGCCCATAATGCACCATGCTGGATATGACATTCCGGCCTGGGCATTACACTGGATGAGAGGGCGTGAGATTCTAAATGGAGGTGTCAAAGCAGCAAGAAGGATGACGCCCAGCGGGGCGTGCTTGGACACCACCAGGAGGGATCATGGAGCCCGGAGCCGCCTTTCCTGTCTCCTACATGGGGACCATATGTAAGTTCGAATTCATTTTTCTAAAGCGTTATAGGGCCCTTTTAGCTCAGAGAGGGATGGTTAGGGAACAGCTAGGAAGGTGCAGGGACAGCTAGTGATAGAAGAGAGGGCTGGATCCAGGTGACAGGTTCCCTTTAGCCATTGCAGCCTGTATTTCCAGTGGGCTGTTTTGTACTTTATCATTTCTTGTAGGATTCCATCTAGGCCACCGGCTTTTCTACATCTTATGGAAGAGATTCTCTCTGCTATTTCCTGTAATATAATAGGTGTATCCTCTGGGTTTTGGAAATGTTTGATTTTTTTTTTTTCCTCCATTGCTTTTAGTTTTGCCATTATGTTTTCCTGTTTGGGGCTTAGTTCTTCCTTTGGGGTGTCTTTATAGAGGTCTCTGAAGTAATGGAGCCAGATGTTGCATTTTGGATGTGGATGTTGTTTTTCTGTCTTTCGTGCTATGTGTGGTTCCATATTTCCAGAGGTTATCTTGGAGGGCATCTTGAGTTGGTTAAGCTTGTTAGAGATGTAAGGGTAAGTGCACACTACCGCGTGTTGCCTCGGCGGCTGGGCGGGACCGCAGGAAGCCGGCGCCGTGCACCGGCTTCCGGGCGGTTATGAGTGCGGAGCGGCGGTAACCGGCGGTGCCCACGGGTTCTCGGCGGCGATTCTGCAGCGGCTGGAAGCAGCACATGTTTCTGCTTGCAGCCGCTGCAGAACGCCGTTTTACAACATGTTCTTCTTTGCTACCGTGGGAACCTGGGTTAGCAACGGATGACGTGGGGAACCGCCGTATGTGCACAGCCTTGGCGGGCTAATAGTTTTAATGTTAATCAAACGCCGTTTGGATTAACATAAATTAACATAAAACTAAGTATGCAAAACGGGTTTACACAGGTAACCGCGAAACCGCCAGTGTGCCATACCTTACTCTGTTTCTTTCTCCTGCGGATGGTTTTGTACTGCCCTTGGATGGTTTCATAGGCTTCCCTCAGACCCAGGTGGTTGGGGTCTCTGTGTTTCTTGTTTGAGGCTGTTCTCAGGGTCTTCCGTGCTTCTTTATATTCTCTGTCAAAGCAGCCATTGATCTGTGTTTCTTTTGGTCTCTTGTAGCCAACTTTTTTAAGGTCGGACAATCTGGCCATTGCATAGATATATATCGTTGAGGTCTTTTGCAGCTTGACTCACTCCCTCTGGATTAGACTTGTACTTGTAGAAGTGGTGGAGCATCCGCTGTATTTCAGGTCTGCTGGGAGCCTCTTTATACTTTAATGCTGACATTTTGGATCATTTATAGTCTGGAAGCTGATTGAAGAGGCCGCTCTGCTGTGGCTTTGATTGGATGGTTTCTCTGTAGATTTCTGTACAGAAGTTGGCTGTGGTCTGACAGTTGCTTTTGGGGTGACTATGAAGGTGCTGATATTTGCCAGGTTCATATCTGTAATGGCATAATCTACTACACTCCTCACTATATGGGAGTTTAGTGTATACCTTCCTAAAGAGTCTCCTTGCTTCGTCCGTTAAGAATATGAAGTCCTACATTTCTACATATGTTCGGAGCTTTTTACCACTTTTGTTGACTGTACTGTCATATCGTGTCTCTCCATGTGTACTGAGTCTTGGCCGTCATTCTCTGCTCCAAATATCTAGATATTTCATCATGGTCAGAAAGTCTTCTCTCTCACTGTTATGCATGAGTCTCCAAGATGAACCTTTGGAACTTTGCTCCTGATCTCCGGCCCTGTTTGATGTTTTTATTTTTCAGGGCATGGACAGAGATTTCCCTGTATCCAATAGTCACCAGGGTTTGTTTTCGGCTCTGGTCCATGTGTCCAGAAAGATCTGGATGTCTATAGTTTTCAGTCTTTGTATAAAGTCAGGGTCATTTGTTTTACATCCAAAGGTCCGAGGTATTGAGTCCCTGAATATTCCAGCTGCTGATTGTAAGTGAAGTCATTTTCCTATATATCTTGTGTGTTCTTCTGATGAGTATGTGTGTGACAAACTGGATTTCTGACTGTTTTGTAGATGTGCTTGGTTCCATCCAGTCACATTAGTTTCTTGCACAGTGCACTGACCAGGGTCTTTATCTCATCCATATCTCCGCTCTGCATGTATCTGTGTTGGGTCGGTGGTCCCCTCCATGGAGGTCTTCTCTCTGATGGTCTGATTTTGGGTGAAGAGCTTTAATTCCAGCTTCCAGAGACAGCATTGGAGTTTTCTGCCTTTTCATTGTCAGGGGTCTTTCAGTGTGATTATGGCCACTGTTGAATCCAGGCCTAGGTCTCTGTTTAGTACGATGTCTTTCAGCTCTTTGGCCAGGAGGCTGACCCCTTGTTTGTTGAGGTGCTTATTATCACAGAGGTGATGGTGGTTTATGGAAAGGTGTTGTGCCAGGGTCACGTTTGGCACAGTATTGATCCTTTCGGTTAGGTCCATATTGGTACTTTGGGTGGTTTCCCTGGATATGTCCTTTGTTGGGAGCAGAGATGACAGAATGATTTTGCTGTCTGGGAATTTTAGTTTTGCCATCTTTGATAATTTGACCAATTGTCCTGCGATGTGTCTGGTCTGGCAGATTGTTTGTACCGTGTGTATAATAATATGGTTTGGGTTGGTAAACGTGACTTATTGATGACCTCTGTCACCTGTTCAATAGTTGCACAGTGAATTTTACTGACCCGTTTCCCTGGGAATAGCATTTGTGCAACTATACATGTTCTTGTACACACGGTATACATGTGTTCCTATAATACACAGCATTATTGTACGATGAATGATTTATTGGTTATGTTCTCAGACAAATTGAATATTCTGTATATATGCGTGTTATATGGTTTTCATTCATAAATGTTTTCCTACCCAATATATATTGTGTAAATACTTGGCCTCGTACATATATACTTGCAGAATCTCATATATACTATACATATATATATGTGTGTGTGTGTACTCATACTCCATATATGATACATACATGCTCTCATAGATACACTCCTCACATACAAGGTCACATTCGCTGTCCACAGATCTGTACACACATCGGGGTCAGATTGTCTGTTCCTGCATTTCCATACATGTCTGTACACACTGTGAGGCCCATGGCTATATTATCTACCATTGGATGACAAGACCTCACAGCAATTGGGGGATAGTTGTCATGCGACCCTAGGTCACATGATGTCAGTCACCTCTTGTACAGTCACCGAAGGCTTTCATCATCTTCCATGGAAAGTGTCAGTCATTGAGCGGCGTCACATCCATTTGGGCCGCAGTTCATCAAGTGTTTTCTATTGATAACAATAGATCTTCTTGGCTACTGATTCATTCTTCTTTGGCATCTGGAGATTTGTGATTTCCAGTTCTGCAGCTATTTCTGTGTTTGCAAGGAGATGATTTCTTTTCTGAGTCCTTCTGTAGTTTTCTTGTATCCAGATCCAGTTTCTATGTTCATCTATTGCGGTCAGTTTGCCATCTCCCCTGCCCCAGGGTCAGTGCTGTATACAAGACTATCCTGCCTGACACAGGAGCGGAGGAGCGGTGCTGATGATCAGCTGTGACAAATGACATTGATCTCTCAGACGATCACCCAGAATCAGGAGGACTCTCTTAGTATGAAGTGGTTTTTTGCAGAGTTTTGGGCATTTTGGACTCTCAGCTGAAATGAATGGGACTCTAATACATGTGTACATTGTCGGGAGTGCTTTACTAGTAACATGAGTAATAGAGGTCAGAAACTATAGATGAACTGATTAACCCCAGGGCTGCTCAGTTCTCTTACTTCACCATGACTTTTGCAACTATTCATAATTAAATGCAAGAACATTTATAGAAAGTTATGTCCGTGTTAACCCTATAATGTGATCACGCTTTTCAGCCGACAGCAGCTCTTTCCCATCCCCCCATATATAATCATGTACAGTGTGGCCAAACATACATGTGTTCTATATGAGCACAGGCAGAAAGATGGCTACTGGGGACTTTATAGTCCTTAACTGACGTTGCATTGAATATTGATTCTCATCTTTTTCTGTAGATCACAGAATTTAACTGTTATATAATGAATTATGCTTTTGGGGATTTGTGGTGCCAGGTGTCCAGATGGATGGACCGCATGTACAGAAGAGCTGCCCGGACTGTGAATTAGTGAATGGAGGAATAACATCTGATTGTTCCTACAATCAGTGGCCATTCTAATGGAGAATAATACATTTTCTGCTTCATTAATGGGGATAACGTGTGGTGCTTTATCCACAGAATATGAGTGTCGGACAGGATATATGCGGGGACTTCTAAGTGGGGCTCACATAAGGCTATATTAGCTGACAGGCTGCCGTCCTGTGTTACCATAGGGAATGTGCTGCTGACAAACTGTGATTCTTATGTGTCTGCACAATAGATCTGGTCAGCAGGAAATGATCATTCAGAAGCCGGGCCCTTTTACATTGCGTAATTATTCTGAACAATCCCTCTGTACCGTGTCAAGGTATGACCTGGGCGAGGTTACACACGGTGTCTGTGCACACGCTCAGGAAGTATGTAAAAAAACTGAAATCCAGCTCATCACTTATGCCAGTCAATCATCAAAGTATCGTATGGACACAGGCAGAGCCATGGCCGAGTAAGCCTAGAAATAAACGAGAAAGTGTCCAGCTCATACAAAAAGAGAGGTTTTAATAAATCTTCATAAAGTGTATTACATAGAAGGTGGAAGCATGAATAGCATCAATGCAACGTGTTTCAGGTGTCTTAATGCACTTTTAATCATGATTAAGGGTGCATTAAGAAACCTGAAACGTGTTGCATTGTCGTCTTTAATGTTTTCACCTTCCATGTAATGAGTTTTATGAAGACTTATTAAAACCTCTTTTTGTACGAGCTGGACACTTTCTCGTTTACTTCAGGAGATATGTGCCGAACAGCGGCCACAGTCAGACCGGTGCCTAGGCATCCACCAAGGAAACCCATTGGAAAAACAAAAACAAATGCTGCATATTATGTATTTCTTTGCAGTAAGCTTCTTTATAGTAAAGGGCAGTCTGCATCACTTTCCTATGCAGTAAAACAAATCATAAGTGGACAGAGTCAAATAAACGCATTTTATCCTCCATCTGTAGAATGGGGATGTATTAGATACCGTATATACTCGCGTATAAGCCGAGTTTTTCAGCCCAAAAATTGGGCTGAAAAGTACCCCCCTCGGCTTATACGCGAGTCAGTGACGGCAGCCATACAGCCCCACAGCAGCCCCAGCATCCCCAGTAATGCAGGGCCCCCCCAGCCTTGCTCCGGTCACCTGTAAAGCAAATTATACTTATCGCTGTCCCGCTGTCCGCGCCCGCCGCTGCCGACATCCGCGATCCTCCATCTTCATGCGTCTTCTTCCTGTTTCCTGTGTTCGTCGCAGACAATGACGTCATTACCGGCGCCGAACACAGGAAACAGGAAGAAGATGCATGAAGATGGAGGATCGCGGATGTCGGCAGCGGCGGGCGCGGACAGCGGGACAGTGATAAGTATAATTTGCTTTACAGGTGACCGGAGCAAGGCTGGGGGGGCCCTGCATTACTGGGGATGCTGTATACTACCACTGGGGCTGCTATATACTACCACTGGGGCTGTATATACCACTGGGGCTGTATATACTACTGGGGCTGCCTGTATACTACCACTGGGGCTGTATATACTACTGGGGCTGCCTGTATACTACCACTGGGGCTGTATATACTACTGGGGCTGCCTGTATACTACCACTGGGGCTGTATATACTACTGGGGATGCCTGTATACTACCACTGGGGCTGTATATACTACTGGGGATGCCTGTATACTACCACTGGGGCTGTATATACTACTGGGGCTGCCGGTATACTACCACTGGGGCTGTATATACTACTGGGGCTGCGTGTATACTACCACTGGGGCTGTATATACTACTGGGGCTGTATATACTACTGGGGCTGTATATACTACTGGGGCTGTATATACTACTGGGGCTACGTGTATACTACTACTGGGGCTGTATATACTACTGGGGCTGCTGCTGTATACTACCACTGGGGCTGCTGCTGTATACTACCATTGGGGCTGCTGCTGTATACTACCACTGGGGCTGCTGTATACCACACTGCTGGGGGCTGTATACCTGTGCTAGGGTCCACCCTCGGCTTATACACGAGTCAATAGATTTTCCCAGGTTTTGGGGGCAAAAGTAGGGGGGTCGGCTTATACACGAGTGTATACGGTAATTAGTATTTCAGGAAACATTCTCACCATATACTGTAGTCTACTTACACGGACACAGTATGAATCCAGCCTCACTGCTCTGTCTAGCACTGGTGTATGGAAGACTACAGATGTCAGGGAAACAAGGATCAGACATGTTGGATTTGATTATGCCCAATCCTTTTCTCTGATTGGAGGAAGAGCCGCTATTGCCAGCAGTGCTGTGGAGTCAGTACGCCAAACATCCAACTCTTCAATGTCCCTGAATCCGACTCCACCAAAATGGACTCTGACTTCAACACCACAGCCGTGAATTCGCCATTGACTGCCCTCAGCTTGTCTCACTGTTCCCATTACTGTAAATTATGGAGACGTGCGTGATTGATTCATATTGCTCATACATATCAATAAGACAACCCAAAAAGGATCTAACGCAGATGTGCGGGTTTTCAGACTATAGACGTGCTAAAAATCATTAATGTTTTTTTTTCCCTTTGATAACAGGCATTATTATTTGTGGCTATTTATAATTATGATTTATCTATAAAGTGCCATTAATTCCACGGTGCCTTACATGTGACATACATATTAGATACATAAGATAAATTGGGGAAAAGGACCTTGCCTTTGGGGGCTCACAATCTCCAGGGTAATGGAGGAGGGGACAGTGGGTCAGGGATTGGAGCAGCTCCGATTGCAGCAGGGATATATTGGTAATATTAGTGGTGAGTGAGCGGTACCATGCTCTTGTGCTCCATGGTTGTACCAAACAGGCTTTACTCATTTACAGAGTATAATAGAAGTCAATGGGGGGCTCAAGCATTTTTCTAAAAGAGTACTCAGGTTGAGCACTTGTGCATGGTAGTGCTCGCTCATGACTCATAATATTCCCTCTGATAATATTTGGCTTTTAAAGAAAGCTCCAATATTCCCTCATTTTAGCTTGAGCCCAGAAAGTTTCTCTGTGGGTGGAGAATGTCCCCACCGTCCGCTGACTGCAGGCAGTGAATAGTTTTTGTTTCCCATGAGGCTTCCACATCACATTAGGTCCCATGAAAAGGCCGGGCGTTAATTGGCAATCCTGCTCTTTATCCTGTTTTTCCTTCACAACATGTTGTGATGTGTATTGAGTTGGCATCCAGACCACACATTCGTGTCCCGCTGGCACGCGGTGGACTGTTTGGCGTGCTGGACGCCACTGATGTGTTCTGCATCTTCTGGGAAAACGATGTAAGTGTGACAGATACAATCTCTGGGTGGATGATTAATATTGCTGAATGATGGGCCGCTCCTGGTACAGGCTGCAGCAGGAGGTTTGGGCAAAATATATTTTTTAAATGATTATAGTAATATCTCTTCCTTGTCTGATTAATGACTTGTGAATGCCTTCTGCTGTGAGATAAGAGAAATATGGGTCTTACTATGGTAATAGTAATATATGTATAGTCTAGAATGGTATATTTATGGTATATGGATAGTCCAGTATAATATATATATGGTATATTACCCACAAACTGGAAATAAAGGGAAGATAGGAAAAAGTTCTTGGAAGCTTCCCATCATTGGAAGGACAAATGATGAAAGGTTTGCCCTAATAACCTATCACCTACTCCCCTGACTGATGACGCTTTGCTGGACCTGCTCCTGCCCTGCCACATTGTGTAATTCAGGAGAGGTTTCCTTAGGGTAAGTGCACACTTACCCGGCGTGTTTGTCGGCGGCAGCTGGCGGGACCCGCCAGGAAGCTCCGGCGCCGTCCACCGGCTTCCTGGCGGGTATGTGCGGCGGGAGCCGGCGAATCTGCAGCGGCTGGAAGCAGCACATGATTCTGCTTGCAGCCGCTGCAGAACCGCCGTTTTTTAGAACAAGCTCATTCTTTGCTAACCCGCTGGGAAACCTGCGGGTTAGCAACGGATGACGCTGTGTAACCGCCGGTGTGTGCACTGCCTTGGCCGGTTTACATTGGGTTTAATGTTAATCCAAACGCCGGTTTGGATTAACATAAATTAACATAAACCTAATGTAAACAAAACGGCGGTTTACACAGGTAAACCGCCGAAAACCCGGCCAGTGTGCACATACCCTTACTGTGCTGTCAGGATACTAGCTGTCTTATACTACCTTCTACATTGTGAAGTTGGGAATATTTACCGATCTGATGATGGTCTACATCAGAGGTCCCCAATGTCAGTCCTCGAGGGCCGAACCAGTGCAAGTTTTCAGGATCTCCTTAGTATTGCACAGCAGGCAATGATTCCAATCCCTGTGCAATAGTAAGGAAATCCTGAAAACCTGCACTGGTTCGGCCATCGAGGACTGACATTGGGACCTCTGGTCTACATCATATGCCACCGTATGCAGTATATATTGAGCGACATCCCTTCTCCATCGGGAACGTATTTGTGAAAGACAGACATGTACCAGCCAGAATTAAGCCAACAATTTGGCATCTGATGATGGCTGAATGGTTACGTCTGTTGTATTTGTCAGGAGCTTTTCCAGCACATGTGGTAAATGCACAATGTAATATGCAATGTGCTGGCACAACCAGTGCTACCAAGTGTTACTGTCAGCCTGCGCTCACATGTAGAGAAAAAGTGTGTGCTCACAGTCAGTATACACAGCGTCTTGCTGCTTCGTCCAAAACGCTGTACAGTATAAGCATAGTGAATGGGATTTCAAGAAATCCCAACCTCACTATGCTTAACCCACCCGCAGCGTGTTTGGTGCTGCGGTGCGGGTTGCCGGCAGTCCGCTCCTCCACAGCATATTTATTTCATGCTGCGGAGTCCGAAGTGGCTCCCATTGGGTGACTGCAGGGAGAAGCCGCCCTGCACCCGCCGCACATGGTGAGTACAGGGTGGCTGCAGTCTCTCTGCAGGCACCCGCGGCTTCTCAGGTCCGGTGGAGCTGTGTCCAACACGCAGCTCCTCTGGACCGTGAGCACACAGCCTAAGGGTATGTGCCCACAGGATGTTTTTTAAGCAGTCCTGAACGCAGCAAAACCGGTCCTGGTTTCCAGGATCCCAGAGTCCTTGCCAGGTGATTTGCTGCATTCAGGTCCTGCATTTTTTTGTGCGTTTTTGCTGCGTCTTTGATGCTGCGTTTTTTTCCTGCGTTTTTGCCATTGCCTGCAGCAAAAATGCAGGAAAATAGAACATGTCAATTCTCTCCATCCGCACCAAAACCACAGGGGTTTGACAGTTCTTGACACTTGCAAAACCAATGTGTGGGCACAGCGTTTCTGTGAAACCCATTGGTTTTGCTGGGAATTAAAACCGCAGGAACAAATTTGCATAAGTTACCATAAAACCAATGGTAAACTGCATGCAGAAACCACAGCAAAAACATCCTGTGGGCACATACCCTTAATGCTGTTTGTTTTCTGCTGCGTTGTATCTCCGTGTTTTATGCACAGTTCCCCACCATTATACACAATTACAATCTTCTATGATATTGCGTTTTCACATTTATTTTTTTTTTATGATAAATCTTTTTTTTTATTAAAGAAACTTTTTAAACATTACATACTTTAAGCATCTCCAGATGGCCAACACATTTATCTACCACAATATATTCTACAAAATTCAGACAAGTGAATCTAAGAAACCAGCTCAGACGGTATTGCTGGCGACCCTGTCTCGGGTTTTTAAACAATGAAAACAAAACATTAAGCTATTAGTTTAGTACCAGTGTATACTCAACGAAACCTTCCTGATCTCCTTCACTCCATACCGGAATTCAGGGTCATAGTAAATAGGAAGATATTAACAGAGATAAGAGCAATAAAAGTTAAGAAAAAGGGGGATTAAGAATGGCTTCACACCTGCATTCCCTGCCGCTGCGTATGTTGGTGCGGGAGCGCAAGCCGAGCGCATACACCGTGTGTCCCTATTTTTAACATGGGGACGCACGGTGTATGCACTTAGGTGTGGATGGCTGTGCGCACCCATTGCCCGCCATGTGTGATGCTTGCATACAAATCATACATTCTCGTCCGCACCATGAACGCAACATCCGCATGCGTACAAATCACACATGGCGGGCTATGGGTGAGCACGGCCATCCACGCCCGAGCGCATACACTGTGCATCCCCATGTTAACTTAGGGACGCGCGATGTATGCGCTCCGCTTGCGTTCCCCCAACACAATACGCAGCGGCGGGGAATGCAAGTGTGAAGCCACCCTAGTCAAAAATAATCAAGAAAGTGAGAAACAGCATAGACCACATGGTGCATTCCTTAAGGCCACGTCACACGGGTCAATTTTCAGAACGATATCGCTTGAGCGATCTCCTTTTTTGATCGCTTAAGCGATATCGTCTGTGCATCGCTGCGTGTAATCAAGCGATTTTACAATGTAAAATTGCTTGATTGTTTGATCGCAGATTTGTGAACATGTTCACAAATCTGTCGTTGGTCGGCCGGTGGACACGCAGCATCGCTGCATGTGACACCGGCAGACGGCCGATAAGCCAGCTCCCAGCGCCTCTCACAAGCGCTGGGAGCTGGTATCCAAGGTAAACTGCGGGTATCTAGGCAGCGCGCACTGCCTAGATACCCGATGTATACCTTAGTTACAAGCCTCCTCAACCCACTGGCTGGTATCTAAGGTACACAGCGGGTAACTAGGGACCCTAGTTACCCGTTGTGTACCTTAGATACCAGCCGGTGAGCGGAGGAGGCTGGTAACTAAGGTACACATCGGGTATCTAGGCAGCTCGTGCTGCCTAGATACCCGCAGTTTACCTTGGAGACGAGCCTGCCCCCGCTTACTGCTGGCTCGCAGCAGGAGCAAGACATCGTGGAAACGATATTTAAATCGTTTCCACAATGTCTGTGGTCCACTGATCGCTGGTGAGTCTGTCTGTGTGACAGCTCACCAGCGATCTGAACGATATTGTTAGCGATCGCACGTGCATGTAATCGCTAACAATATCGGTAACCCGCTGAACCTGGGACATCGTTTCACTGGAACAGCCCCGGAAAATTTGGTGCATTTTTTTTAAGCAGTTTTCCATGAAGAGTTTCTAGGCTCAAGCAAAGTGAATGAGAATCGTGAAGTTCTCCTGCACATGTTGAGTATTTTCTTATTGCCAATTTGATGCAGATTTCAATCTGCAGGATGTCAAGTCTTTCAGCATTTTTGTTGCAGATTGCAGTCAAAATCAGCACTAAAATTGTGGCAAAACGTGTGTTTTTCTGCTACGGATTCCCTTACTAGAGATGCAGATATATCTGCACCAAATACTTAACATGTGCACATACCCTTAAGAGATACCTGTCAGGTTATTGTTTGCACCCAGAACTATTACCGTAATTGTTCTGTGCACATATCTATAACCCCTGCCTTACAGTCCCTCTATGAAGTAGCATCCATAAATAGATCTTTAGAAAACTTATTTATGAGATGCTAAATAGGGCCTTGACTAGTCGAGGAGTCGTTCATTCCCCTGTGGGTGTGATAACATGCTTTACAATGCCCAGCATGATCTGCAGCGCTGTACAAAGCTGCATGTACAGCTTCATGTTCTTGAAGCACAACAAGGGGATCGCTTCAATTTCACATTGGACATTTTCCTTCAAATCTTCCACAGAGTGAGGTTTGTTCTGATAGATTAGGTTTGAGAATAGGCCAAAGGAATAAGTCTGGTGGTGCTGGATCCGACGACTGTGATGGCCATAAGCCCTTTGAATTTACCCTGTTGCTGTAAAAAGTCTTACTTTGCTGGCAGCAAGCACCGAGACGAGGCAAGTGTTACAACAAAGCTCATCCTCCACCCCTCCAGGTCGTGAATTCATGATCAGCTAACGCTGCAGTGAGATCCCCAAAGTAAAAGGGGAATGCTGGAAAGGTTGGTGCTGGCCCAGACCTCTCTTCAAAACGAAAGTCTTACTTTGTACCTTGCTGATATGACATGCTGCTCCATCTTGCTGGAAGTATCTAGCGCCTACCTCATCGCTCTACGCTGGACACGCTGGCTTGTTTGACGCTCCATATACATTGCACGTTTTGTTCCAATTGCTTCTTCCTTGGAACGTTCTTACTGAATATTCGGGGACTCTGTAGCTGGGCTGTGGAGTTGGAGTTGAAGTCGGTAGGAAATGGACCGACTCCTAAAATATATAATACATTGGGTACAGTAGTTCAATGTAGAATATGCTGAATATTATTATATTCTATCTAAATATCTTGATTATTGTATCCTAATAATGATGAAAGCCTGATGTTCACATTGTACTACAATAAATGTATCACTTAATCATGAGCCATATATGAAGGAGTTGGAGTCGAAGTTGGAGTCCGCGAAATTCAGGAGTCTGAGTCGGAGGTTTAACATACCAACTCCACAACCCTGCTCTGTAGAGCGACTCTCCCTCTTGTTGCACAATGACGTTTTTACACCAATCCCAAATAACTACACCAGCTTTTTGATAAGTGGTTGGAGCATAGTGTTAACAGGACTGTACCACTCATGGCTGATAAAATTCATCAAAAAATAGGTCGCAAATTACACCATTAATCCAACCAGACACATGCATGTGTTTTTGCTTAAAGGGATCCTGTCACCCCCAAAACATCTCTAAACCTATTAAAAGCTGTCCCTAGAGCATATTAACACTTACCCTACACTCCATTTACCTCCTAAATGCACATAGTCAAAGTGAATAAAAACGTTATTCTAGTACCTCATTACTGATGATAACACAGGTCAACAAAAAAAATTTTTTTTTCTGGTGCCCAAAATATTTTAATGAATTTGGGGTATTTTTGGGGTGCTGATTCTGAATATGCTATCAGTTTTGCCAGATTGGCTCAAGTTTTTTGAGATTTTTGGTATCTTATTTAAAGCACTTGTTGGTAAATGCGACGCATCATCTCATTAATTTCTTTGGATTAGTACTTGAACTGAGCAGTTCTCAATATAGTTTTGTGTTAATTAGTGTTCTCAAAGTTTGTTCATAGCTTGATTTTTGCACTAACTTTATGTTTGTTGTCTGTTGTTCAGTGAAAAGCATGAACTCATCAAGAAGAAGTTGTCTTAACGATCCAGACTCATTCTGTTACATTTGTGGTGAATATACACTGACAAAACATAGAAGAAACATAACAGACTTCGTTAAAAAAGTAGCAAAAAACGTCTTTTTTTTAACACATTTTACGAAAAATCTCAAAAACTTGAGCCAATCTGGCAAAACTGATGACATATTCAGAATCAGCACCCCAAAGTTACCCTAAATTCAATGAAATATCTTTGGCACCAAAAATGCTGTTGACCAGTGTAATGAGTGACTATGCTATTCATAGTCACTCATCCAGGCTGCCCCTCTTCTTCATATCACACCTGAATAGGCGTGATCTACATCACAGATTCAAATTGCCGCCTCCCTGCGCGCCTCCCCGCTCTCCCATTGCGTCCGGGCTTCAGTGTGGGGCTGTATGACGCGATCCGCGTCATTCCCGTCGCCGGGTGACGTATTTACACCCGCGCCGCGCTGTCAGCTTCAAAATGCGCACTTAGGAGGTAAAAGGAGTGTAGGGTAAGTGTTAATATGCTCTAGGGACAGCTTTTAATAGGTTTAGAGGTGTTTTGGGGTGACAGGATCCCTTTAAGTGCATTGCTGGTGATAAATGTGCCAAGTTCATTAAGACTCCTCTACCAGTAAAGGGAGTCTGTCAGCAGATTTTTTTGCTATGTAATCTGACAGCAGCATAATGTAGGGACAGAGACCCTGAATCTAGGTGTGTATCCTTTAGTTTACTAGGTGCAGCATATATGACATAATCTCTTTTCTCTGTTGCAGATGTAGCAAAGTTCAGTTGTTGAGCTGTGTGTAACCCTGTTCACACAACAGCTTTCTGTGAACACTGAATAGTGAGAGAGAGAGAGCTAGGGGGTTGGGTTGGACTAGGAGGCATGAGACATGCAGTCCTGTAGTGATAATCTCCTGCTGATAAAACACTGATTTGTATCAAACAGTAAGGGCCGCTTTACACACACCAACTTTTGTGACCAACTTCTGAACAGATCTCTGGTTGCAGTGAAATCATGGACACATTGTTCCATTGTACACAGCTACAAAATGGAACAATGTGTCCATGATTTCACTGCAACCAGAGATCTGTTCAGAAGTTGGTCACAAAAGTTGGTGTGTGTAAAGCGGCCCTGAGACTTAGTAAGGCCGGTTTCACACCATGGCAAGATCAGGTCCGGGGCTGTCCGGTGTGAACCAGACAGCCCCGTACCTGATTTTGCGGTAGCGCAGCCCTATGGGGCTGGATGGAGTCGGATGGAATATCCGAATTCTCCCGGACACAAAAACGTTGCTCGCAGCGTTTTGTGTCCATGGGAAAAATCGGACAAAGGGTCCGGCGCCTCCTAACATGGGCGGTCTATGGTGCCGGATCCGACATAAAATCGAATCCGGGAGCCGGACCCCGGGTGCTGGGGTTTAGCAGCATGCGGTTCTGTTTCTAGATCGGGTCTGGGGTTGTCTGGTTCACACTGAACAGCCCTGGACCTGATCAGGCCGTGATTTGAAACAGGCCTAAGTGACACATCATGTTATCGGGGTCTCTGCCCCTACATTATGCTGCTTTCTGATCACGTAACAAAAACCTGGCGACAGATTTACTTTAATTATTCTAGCGCACACTTACTCAAGACTGGCAAGCAAAAGTCTGTCTAAAGCGGGCCGTCACACGCAACGATTTTAAGCCCGATATCGTTTAAGCGATCTCCTTTTTGATCGCTTAAGCGATATCGTTTTGGCATCGTTGCATGTAATCAAGCGATTTTACTATGTAAAATCGCTTGATCGTGACATCGCAGATCTGAGCTCCGGAGCTCAGATCTAGCGATGAACGATGTCACGATCTGCTTCATCGTGGTGTATGACACCACGATGAACGATCTCCCAGCGCAGAGCCTATGCTGGGAGATGGTAACTATGGTTACACGTCGGGTTACTAAGCGCCGCACGGCGCCTAGTAACCCGATGTGTACCATAGTAACCAGCGAGATCGCGGCTCCACATCGCTGGTGAGTCTGTCTGTGTGACATCTCACCAGCGATGTGAGCGATATTGTAAGCGATCGCGCGTGCACGTGATCGCTTACAATATCGCTAGCGATATCTTAGCGTGTGACGGCCGCTTTAATGAATCGGAGCTCTTATGTGGTGTATTAATATTCCTGATTATAGCTGCATACATATAAAAGGGGAGCGAGGGCAGAGTTGGCAGTTTTAGCATAAGTGATAGAGAGGGTCTTCACACAGGGTGTGATCGTCACTGATCAATTGATCAGCTGCAGCGTAAAGGTTTCTTTAATGTTCTGCTGCCTGGAGAAACCGACCCTGACATTCCTGCCAAACAGGTTGTATTTTTCTTAACACATTCCATGTTTTCTCTCTGTGTTGAAGTTAATATTTACCCTCTACTCAGAGCTGTTGTGTCAGATGGGTGTTCATGCCCTATCTACCAATCTATACAATTAGCATATTCATTACTGCAGGGCCTAGGATCCAGGTTGGAAAGTGACAGCTTGGCAGATTTCCTATGATGCCCCCTGACGAGTACGATCGTGACACTTGGGAATTCCTGTGATTCAAAGTGCAGGTTTCTCCTCTATAATGTATATTCCTCAGGGGCTGAGAAGCATCTGCAGTTACATACACCTGCTGGAAATTACAAGCCTCAAACATCACACTGCAATCTGGAGTCTGCCGCCTTGTAAAAATAAGAAAGACTCAAGATGGTTGTTTTTGTAGTCATTAACCTGATCCCATAAGAGTTTGTCTGCAACTGTCCCATTTTTCTGGCGGGGGCTTACAGAAATCCACGTACTCACTGCCAAAACAACCACGTCCAGTGAGCCAGTTTCACATTTGCGTCTGCATGTGGAGGGCATGCAGACGCCAACCCAGGGCAAACACTGCCATACTGATGTGAACAGGCTGTGGAGTCGGTAAATCAAACCACCGACTCCTGAATTTCCCTGCCTCCAACTCCGACTCCTTTGACTCCGACTCCTTCGACTCCGACTCCTTCATTCATGGCTCGTTTTTAAGTGATAAAATTATTGTAGGTCAATGTTAACATTAGGCTTTAATCATTATGACATAATAATAAAGATATTTAGATAGAACATAATAATAATATTCAGCACATTCTGCATTGAACTACTAGACCCATTTCATTATATATTTTAGGAGTCTGAGTCGGAACATTTTCTTCCGACTCCACCAAAATGGGCAGCGACTCCGACTCCACAGCCCTGGATGTCAACGCACATTAGTATGGTGCCCGGCTAGCCAATCAGCAATCTCGGTGGCAGCCGGATGGTGGAGATCAGCGGCGGCCACCGAGAGAGATTTCAATGTCATCCGCAGCGTTCTCCTACGCTGTCATGTGGAGGACACTGCGGATCCATTGAGATCCATGCATTCTTTTGTGCGCTTGCTGATAAAACAAGCGCCCGTGGACGCACAAAAAAATGCAACAGGCTGCGTTTGGAGGACGGAGGAGGGTGCACAAATTATGCGCATCTAAACGCAACCAGACGCTGCTACTATGCGTTCCCATGTTAAACATAGGAAAGCATGCGCATGCGTTTGGCTGCGTTCTGTTACGCTGCGTTCCTAACGCTGATGTTAAACCGGCCTTAATTGGAGATTTGGGTGCACAAATGTCAGACTTGTCTACTGGATGTGGAATCTCCTAATACTTTGTCCAGGTTTGGGAGCTTGTGGTTTAGGAAAGTTGTGAGGGGAACATGTCATGGTAGAACTGGTGTCTGGAGACAGTAGTCTATAAAGAAAAAGGAGCTGAGCAGACATGTAAGGTTTTGTGTGAAAAATTAGAGTATGTGCCAATGCTACAGATTTGGTGTGTTTCTTTTGGTGCATGGAAAATCTGCAGCATATGTGGCTTTGTGCACAAGCTGCATTGTTTGTTGCAGAATGCAGATTTGCTGCAGTTTTGTGACAAGTCTGCATGCCTATCCTGAAGCCAGCAAAGTCTGTGACAACTCTGAAGTGTTGTGCACGTGTTGCTTATTTTTTCCTTGTAGATTTGCTTTCAGAAGTGATCTGCACAATGCCAATTCTTGGAGCAGATTTCTTGCCGTTTTCAGCCCTTCTAGCCATTAATTTCATTAACAAAGGCCGGTTTCACATTGATGTTTCAGTGCGCAGCGTTTAATCCACAGATGCATGCCAAACGCATACTGACGCTGCGTTTTTCATATGCATGATGTTACGCAAAATATTAAAAAACCGCAGCGCAAGTATGCGCTTGAATGCGTTTGTTTGCGGTTGTAATGCGCATGCTTTCCATCTTGTTATCCAGAGTTCTGGCATCCAAATGCACACCTATGTCAACATCCCCTTTTTAATACAGCTGGTAATTGGGAGTGGAATTGGGAGGACCTTCTTATCAGCTCCTGGACATGCGCATTGAGATGTATGCAAGCGCACCAAGCACAGCCATCCGCATGCTCCCGCGTTCCCATAGACGACAATACGTGGTCGTCAGCAATCATCCGCATGCGCACGTCTGCGTATTTTTGGAGCCTCAAAAAATGCATGTTGCATTCGCCGGGCACTTCAAAACACCACGAACGAATGCATACGCATGCAAATCGATGCCTACGCATGTACATGCGTACGCAATGTTAAATATAGGTCCGCAATCTGCATGCAGATGAAAAAAAAAAAGATTACGCAGACCTACCCTGCGGTACCAAACACCAATGTGAAAGCGCCCAAAAAGGCATGGCACAAAGCTGCATCAAAAATTTCTGCACCAAATACTCAGTGTGTGCACATAGCCTGAGGCTGGTTTCACACTACTGGATTTTTTAATCCAGTGGATGCGGGTAAAACCTACATTTTCCCCCCCTCGCATTCCCCCGGAATTGTAAAGCATGATGCAACTGGATGCACCTGTACCGATATTATCATTGATCCATGTCAGGATTATCCCTGATCTATCTCACGGGTCAGTGATCATACCGGTTCGGGAGCAGACAGTTGTTTCTGGTTGCATACCTTTTTGAGATGGATCCGGTTGTAAATGGCACACCACTATTGGGCGTGTCATTTAAAGCTGGGTTCTGGTTTTGGCTGGATTCACAAGGATTCCGAAAAATGTTAGTATGAAACCAGCCTTATTCTTAGCCTGAACACCTGATCAGGGATTTCTATGTGCACAGCCTGAGCATTTGGCGCCGAAATTTTCGGCACCTAATCTGCATCTTCTAGCGGAACAACGCACTCAAAAATGTGGTGCAGTTTTGTTGTTTTTTTTTTTTTTCCCATGCATTTTTCCTAACAAAATCAATAGTTGGAAGAGCTGAAAAACACAAGCAGGCGAGCACGCACCAAGAATTGACATGCTGCAGATTTTTCTGCAAGAAAAAAAAAAAAGCAACATGTTCACAATACGTCAGAATCCTATCCTCATTGAATTTGCTGACTTCAGTATTGTCATGCAGATTTGTGACAAAACTGCAAAAAAACACAAACCAAATATAAAACCGCAATGTGTGCACACAGCCTCGGGGTTTGCGCTCTGAGTTTGTGGGTGACTTTACTCTTCGGGGTCCTGTTCAGTGATTTCCAGCCTTCCTGTGTGGATTGTGCATACGGATGAATAGCAAAGTGGGGCGTACTCACTTGTGCAGGTCGTTTTTGCTGTTTTTCATCTATGTGATGGCATTCACTGTCCGTTTTTAACCTTTTCATTAGTTTTACTCGTGCGTTCCAGCAAAAAAAGAACCCCCAGATATGAATAGTCCCATTGTGTCCATAGAGAAAATGGACAGGACAGAGAGGAAAATATCTCAATAAACCCTGTGTGGCAGAGAAGTGGCAGCACAAGTCATGATGAAGTAATGGAGTCTCTAGGGCGGTATATTTCTGGGTGGCATTAAGGCTACGTTCACACATTGCGTATTTTGCCGCGTTTTTTTACACGTGCTTTTCAAAATACGCAATGTGCCTTTTGTCTGCCAGCAAAGTGAATGGGAAATTCACTTTACAGTGCAGACATTGCGTAAAAATACGCAGTGCGTTTTCCGGGAGAAAACGCAGCTCTGTAAACAATTGATATGTCAATTGTTTACGCAGCTACTTCTGCGTATTCTCCCAGAGGGGAGGAAGAATCCTGCTTCCTCCTCCCCTCTGTGACACCTGTGGCCGCCCATTAGATTTCACAGTGTATTAATACACACTGTGAAATCTAAATTAAACAAAAGCAAGTGTCTGAAAAATAAAAAAGAATCAATACTTCACCTGTCCGACGCCTTCTGCCGCTGTGCGATCCCCGGTTCCAAGTGGACAGGACCTGTGGTGATGTCAGAGGGGCGTTCCCGGGCACTCGCGGTCATGTGATACATATCACATGACCGCGAACAGCCAATCAGCGATGGGAACGCCCCGGGAACGCCCCCCCTTGACGTCACCACAGGTCTTATCAGTACACCTCACACTTACAACCGGAGACCGGAGAGCGGCAGAAGGCACCAGACAGTGGGAGAAGGGCCGGAGAGGTGATGTATTAATTCTTTTTTATTTTACATACATTTGCCTCTGTTTAATTTAGATTTCACAGTGTATATTAATACACTGTGAAATCTAATGGGGCTGTCACAGAGGGGAGGAGGAAGCAGGATTCTTCCTCCCCTCTGTGACATCACTGCGCTTTCTGGGGTAAAGAAAGCGCAGTGTGTGAAAGCTCCTGCGTATTTTGCTGCGCTTTTTTGCGCGGCCGAAAAACGCGGCAAAAAGCGCGTGCAAAAAAGCGCAGCAAAATACGCAAATGTGTGAACGTAGCCTAAGAGCCGGGCGAAACCCTCTAGGTCAGTGATGGCGAACTCCAGGCCTCGAGTGCCACCAACAGTGCAGGTTTTCAGGATTTCCTTAGTATTGCACAGAGGTTGGAATCATAACCAGTGCAGGTGATCACATTAGCACCTGTGCAATATAAGGAAATCCTGAAAACCTGCACTGTTGGTGGCACTCGAGGCCTGGAGTTCGCCATCACTGCTCTAGGTAATGATTGTTTTTTAGTTGCAGTTTCATACGGCCGCACGCTGCACACAGAGTTTTCACCCATGACTGGGGACGAATGGTCAAACGAGTTATCAGACAATCGTGTAGCATTGCGCCATCTCTGTGGGGATTATTTTAGCTACATATAGCCTCATGCTCATAGCCATAAGTAGAATTTTCTCCATAATAAAAGCATATTGATATCAGAAAGTTCTATCCAGGTAGGTTTTTGGGGCATCGCTATGCAGGCATCTCAAAAAGAGAATTAAATGATGCACCTTTCACACTAATAAGAAAAAGGCTATGTGCCCATGATCAGGGTACACCGTCCTGGATGCAGCGTGCCTTCTCTTGAGGAGACACTAGTTTTCTGTGCCCATGATCAGGACTGTGGGCCCAGCGGATGTTTGCTGTCTTCTCCCGCTGAGAACACTTACATCTCTGTAAGAATATATTGACATGCTGTGGCTCGGGAAGCCGCACCGCAGATCAGTTTACGCTGCGGAGAGTAGAAGAACAGTGGGCAGGAGACGTCTATAAATCCACTGGGCTTGTACTGTACAATGCAGAATTTTAGAAGCCGCAAAATCATGCTGCTACACCTGATAATGGGCATCACCCTAATTGAAATTTCACAGATTGTCGCCCTGTGATCCTGGCATCACTGGACCAGGTCCGGGCTGTGTAGTTGGTATTTGAGTTTCCCGGGTGCAGAGAATTAGGCAGAGTGGTTCTAGTCATCTGAATGTATTTATTTATTTCTTCCCTTCTGTCATACTTGGGAATCCTTCAGCATGACGTAGTGTTACTGGTAGGTTACACCCAAAATACTCTGGCTGTTCAGTGAATCAATGCTTTACTTTGCTGTTCTGACCTGACTCTCCTTTTTTCCAGTCTGGGTCCATTATGGTTTGTATACTTATAGTAGCAGCCACTGATCTCGCACCCAAATGAGCTGAGAAGTCCTGGTGGCTGCAGAGGGTGACCTCGTCTAGCAGTCTGGTGTGGGCGCTCCTCGCTGACATTTTGGCTATCTCCTCTCAGCTTTGTCTCTCATGTCTCCGCTGTACCCGGGCAGTGGTTGGATGCACCTGGAGCAGACAGATCTCTGTTTGTGGAGCTGCTGGCAGGCATCTCCGGCACATATTTTCTTGCATGTGCAGATCATTCCTGGCAAAGCCAGTGGGAATACTCCCACACAGAGACACCAGTGTTATTCACCTGGGTTTCACCACTATGTGCTTTCTACAAATGAGTGTTTATGTGCCCGGTGTATCGCTGGTCATAAATACCGGATTAGCACGCTGTGTGTCTTCTACCTGTCCACCTGTCTGTCTGCCGCACAAATACCAAGTCTGCTGATAGACATTACATAGTCCTCTGTGGTTTGCTCATTTCCGCATCTATCTAAAGTGGTGTCAGATATTATCTTTTTAAGGTCTGTGTAATTTATCGGGTCAGATTATAGATAACATTGGCTTTCACAGGTGTTAAGATTTGTTCCTGCACAAAAGTATAATAATGGGTTAATCAGCTGCTTATGAAAATTCAATGTGCGAGAGGTATGGGAAAATTACATTGTGAGCCCCACTTGAGAATGATGGTCTTTGTACAAGATTGTGGCATATTTGGGCGCTATCACCTAAGTGCAAAATTGATTTTGGCCAAAAAATGTACAATTTTGCTTTATTGTTTGGGAATTGCTGGAAAAAGGTCCCTAATATTCATCTATGTATTTGGGAGAGATCTGATTCTAATGGAAACTGAGTTGTCTCCATTTCCAGCAATATAGGAACTGGAGCTGACTGTAGAGCGGCAGATATTGGGGCAAAGGGGAAGTGGGGTAGTTTCCTATAATTAGTGATGAGTGAATATTAAGATGTTCGTGTTTGGATTATTCGTACCAAATACTCTGAACTGTTCCAGTATTCGTCATGAATAATGCAAGTCAATGGGAAACTTGGGCAATTTCCCTTAAAAACATTTGAGTTTCCCATTATTCATGACAAATACTGGAACAGTTTAAAGTCTTTGGTGAGAGCAATCCGAATATCTTACTATTGGCTCATCATTAATAATAACCAAGCAAATTGTCTCTTTAATTTTTTTTAAATCTGTTTGGACAGCTAAGGGTGCTTTCACACTGGCGGTTTTGCCTGGTTCCAGTGGATCCAGACAAAAAAACGCATCTGCCGCATTTTCCGCCTAACAGCTGCACTTGCGGCAAGTCCCATGCATTGTCTATGGAGTGTGCGGCAGACGCGGCAAGTGCGGTTTCGGCAGATGGCAGCTGCAAAACTAAACAGCAGCTGACTGCAGTTTTTTTTCGCGGCAGCATCTGCCGAAACCGCACTTTCCGCTTCTGCCGCACACTTGCCGCAAGCCCCATAGACAATGCATGGGGCTTGCCGCAAGTGCAGCTGTTAGGCGGAAAATGCGGCAGATGCGTTTTTTGATCGGATCTGCCGCATTTTTTCAAAACCACCAGTGTGAAAGCACCCTAATCCAATTTTTTCTCTTCTTTTTTGCTTTAGTTTTTTTAATTTCCCTGATTGATGGTTGTAAAACAAGCCAACGTCTGTCTGCAGTCTCCTCGCTCCCCCCATGTTGGGGTAAATGCAGACAGAGCGGGTTTGCTGCACACAAATGTGCACAGGTTTGGGAAGATGAAGTGGTAATACATACGGTACTAGGTGGATAGGTCAAAGGTGAACGTAGAAGGTCTTCTGCGTACATGTCCTCCCCTCATTTTTAATTTTCTGCTTTTATAATGGAGCAGAAAGCCATAACTGCCGGCGTGACCTCAGTACTTCATGTTTATACACCTTTGTGATCTCTGTGTTTACCTGCTGTCATGTGCCTATTATCAGCTGAGGTTAACACTTAGGTGCCAAATGTAGGTAGTTAAAATATTGAGTGCTTTGACAACAGAGCAAAAATTGACTGTAAATAATCACAATTTGGGATTGGGATCTTATTGTATTTATGCCAACAGATCAAGTCACCGGGTACAACAATACTGGAGTCCTGAACAGAGAAATCGCCAGCCAAGTCTTATCAGACTGGGTATGAGCTGCCACGGGGGAGATGATCTGTATAGAGAGGGCGTTACATGGACATTAGACACACTTGGTACTGGGTGTCAGAGAATAAGATGGCAGAACATTTTTAGGTTGTATTAATTTCATTGGTGCATGACCATCTCTACATGTATGTTGGAGGGCTAAAGTGGCCTGCAGACAGCTTGTTACATTAAGCCGTTCCCTATATTTGAGATCTGGGGCATTTGGAGGCCAATCCATCGAGTTGTCATATTCTTCAACTCATTCCTGTTTTCAGTATGGCAGATATGGCAATGCCATTGGGGTATAACGTTGACATGGAGGAGTACACTTGTTTACGATCCACATGCTAGGACCCAAGGTTTGCCACCTGAACATTGCCAGAGAACCTCGTAAGATAGGGAATGGAAGCATCAACTAATAAAAAGCACTTTGTCTCCTTTGTAAAATAATGCATCAGCTTGTGTATTGTTTTTACAAAGAAGACAATAAAGTGTGTTTTTATTTGTTAATTCTGGCTTCCCCCTTCGTTTCCCCTAACAGGGTGGGCCTTTTTCTTCCTTCCTAAATTTCCGATAAGATGCACACCCTCCGCTTACTTTCCTTCTTCCCATAGTGGAGCCTGGTCTCTACTAAGCAGGGCTGTGGAGTCGGTAAGCCAAACCTCCGACTGCTCAATTTCCCCTACTCTGTCTCCATCATACACGGCTCATGTTTAAGTCATACATTTATGGTAGCATCAGGCTTTTAATCATTATTTTGAACAATAATCAAGATATTTAGATAGAACATATCACATTGGACTAGTGTACCCAATTAATTATATATTTTAGGAGTCGAGTCCGTCCATTTTATACCGACTCCAACTCCACAGCACTGCTGCTAAGTGACACTTATGCACATGGATGTCCTCATGATATTAAAGAACACGTGATTCATCAGACGGAGGCCACTTTCTTTTATTGCTCCATAGTCCAGTTGTGATGATCACTGACCCTTTGCAGGGGCTTCGGTCGTGAATGAGGAGTCGGTGTGGGTCCTCTGACCCCACATCTGCACATCCCTGGATTGTATCACAGCCAGCAGGAACATTTACAGCAATTTGTGGCACTTCCGCAGGGTTGAAACGCACTAGTCATTGGTTCCTATTCACAACTTTGAGCCTTGTGTGCACAGGTTGTCCTTCCTTGGACCATGTTTGGTAGGTACCTGCTACTTTACCCTGGACACACACCGGACCTGCTAATTTGGGGATGTATTGATCAGTTGTGTAGTCATTGTAAATTTGTTGCTTGTCAATTTCGCTCAGACCTTGTGCCTGCAGACATGGCGAAAGGGTTAAACTGGTAGAAGATTAAAATGTACAATCTTCCAGGACATTTAAAGGGTTAGGATATGTCATGAATGGTCCTGGAAATGAAGGACTAAAGTGCTGCAGCCTCCTGATTTTCTGTGGCTCCCTGACCACCCGGCTGTGCACAGATCTGTAGCCGGCACAGTTCACTTGCCATGGCTCGATGAGATGGGATACGTCTTTCATGTCGTGAATCTGCTCTCTGTGAATGCATTTATAATCGATGATTCTTGATGATTTGACTAGACAGTCACATATCTATAAGCCGTGCACTCACCTGCATTGTAGCGGCTGCACTTTAAATCCGGACATTGTTTTCCTGCCAAGAAATACAATCTATGAACCTTGTGTTCTGACAAAACAAAAGAAAGCTATTTTACCAGTATGTGCAGGCTCATCAAGGATATTTTACAGGAGTGTTTTGTGTACTTTTCTGTAGACTAGAAGCTCTGCACCAGAACATATTGGCTGTGTTGTAGGCCGAGCACAGAGTATTTCTGCAACCTCTCGTGGTAGACACGACATCTGTGCGCCGAACAAAACCGCTTCCTTCTCTCACCACTTGCAAAGTGGGAAGTTGTAGAAAGTTACCGTATTTTCTTTTGTGCAAAACTGTCACTAGATGTGAGTTTTTATTTTCATATCCCGTTACATCATGTTTCAACATTTTCCCATTAGCCTGTCCTTACTCAAAGAGAATCTGTCACCAGATTCTTTTTTCCACCTAATTTTAGAGCAGCATAATATAGAGAAAAATACACTGATTTTACCAATGTCAACTACTGGTCTACTTGCTGTAGTTTTAATATATTTATTTCCATAGGAGAGTATCACTAAAGGACTAGTAAACCAGTAGTGCTCTATATTTATAGCCTCTGTGTAACCCTACCCCCACCAATGATTGGCAACTTTCTCAGCCTTTCTGCCTATGCACAGTATGCATGGAAAGATGCCTGTCAGTGGGCTCAGCATTCAGAGAACTGATAGCACCTTGGACCAAGTAGCACCCCTCACCCTCATAACCTACAAACATAGAATAAAACAGCCCTGGCTCATATCACAAACTCAATTCCTCCAGCAATGCTCTAGGAGTGCTGAACGCCTTGGAAGAAAACTCGCTCACCAGAACACTTTATCCATTATAAATTCATGTTAAAAACCTACAATGATGCCCTTCACCTCGCCAAACAGACCTATTTCACCACCCTGCTCTCCTCAATATCCAACAATCCAAAAAACACGTGACACCTTTCACTCACTCCTCAGTCCTAAAGTGCAGGCCCCTATCACTGACCTCTGTGCTAATGATCTGCCTTCTTACTTTATGGAGAAAATGGACAACATCCGCCAGGAAATCAGCTCCCGGCCTCCAAGCGCTGTCACTCTCATTCTTCCCCACATTTCCTCCGGCTCACTCTCCATATTTGATCCATTCACAGAAGAAGTCTCCAGACTCCTCTCTTCCTCTCGTCCCAGTACATGCACCACTGACCCCATTCCCTCACACGTACTGCAGTCCCCCTCTCCCGTCGTCACTACTCGCCTAACTAAAATCTTCCATCTCTCCCTCTCTTCTGGCATCTGCCCCCGCCTCCTTCAAACACTCTATCATTACCCCATTATTAAAAAAACTTCCTTTGACCAACATCTTGCACAAATAGCTACAAACCAGTCTCCAATATTTCTTTCATCTCTAAACTTTTGGAGTGCCTGGTCTACTCCAGCCTCACCTGTTACTTCTCCCCTCACTCTCTTCTAGATCCATTACAGTCTGGCTTCCACCCCCTTCACTCTACAGAAACTGTCCTGATCAACGTAACCAATGACTGTCTGATGGCAAAATGTAATGGTGAGCACTCTCTGCTTATTTTTCTTGACCTCTCTGCAGCTTTTGACATTGTTGACCACCATCTCCTACTCTCTATACAGCACTCCATTGGAATAAAGGACACTGCTCTCTCCTGGTTTTCGTCCTATCTTTCCGACCGCTCTTTCAGTGTATCATTTGCTGACTCCTCTTCCTCTCACCATTGGGGTCACTCAGGGTTCAGTCCTTAGCCCTCTTCCCTCTCTACACGGCCCCTATTGGATAGACCATCAGCAGATTTGGCTTCCAGTACCATCTCTAAGCTGATGACACACAATTATACACTTCAGCCCCTGACCTTACCCCTGCGGTACTAAAGAACACCAATGACTGTCTAGCTGCAGTTTCCTACATCATGCCCGCTCTCTATTTGAAACTCAACCTTTCCAAAACTCAACTTCTCCTTCTCCTGCCCACTCTTGTCGCTTGCACCTGAAGAACATCTCTAGAGTCCGCACCTTTCTCACTATGGAAACAACAAAAACGCTCACTGTGGCCCTGATCCATTCCCGCCTTGATTACTGCAATTTTCTTTTAATTGGCCTCCCCCTCACTAGGCTTTTCCCTCTCCAGTTCATCCTTAATGCAGCAGCCAGGATCACCTATCTAGCTAACCGTTACTCGGATGCTTCTGCTCTGTGCCAGTCATTGCATTGGCTGCCTATACACTACAAGATCCAAGTCAAATTGCTTGTTCTAACCCACAGCTTTTCACAGTGCAGCACCTCCCTATATCTCCTCCCTCATCTCGGTCTATCACCTTACACATTCTCTACGTTCCACAAATGACCTTCAACTAACATCTGCACTAATCCGGTCCTCCCACTCCCGGCTCCAAGACTCCTCCCGAGTTGCATCAATTCTCTGGAATGCCCTACCCCAATAAATTATGACTATCCACAACATACACCGCTTCAGACGCCCACTAAAAACACATCTTTTTAAGGCGGCCGATCATGCTCCCTAATAGAAGTCCTTTATACTGTATATAGCTCATTCACTATCTCTCTGGACATAACTCCTTCAAACTCCACCAAACCCAAAAGCTCTACACAGATTGGCTGGTGACCATTCATGTAATTTTTTCCTATCCCCCTCTTCCTCAAGATACCTGGACCATTATTGTAATAAGCCCCTATACTTTATGTAACCCCATCTCGTAGATTGTAAGCTCTTTTGAGCATGGTCACCTTTATTTTTGCTTTAATTATTGTATTGTATTTTTTGCATTGTTTCTCTGCTTTAATTATTGTATTTTTTACATTGATTCTCTACTTTAATTACTGTATTGTATTGTGTTTATATAATCGTTACCTATGACCATTTGTATATGAGCCACTGAATTGTAAAGCGCTGCGAAGTATGTTGGCATTATGTAAATAAAGATGATTATTATAGCTCTGCAGAAGACAAAGCAGAATTTATCAAAACATCTGCAGCACAGTAAGTGACACATCGCTGGAATCAAGGTCTCTGCCCCTACGTCATGCCGCTCTCCGATGCGGCAGCAAAACCCTGGGATAAATAGCCTTTATGGCAAATCAATTTGTTGCATATTAGCGCATAGTTCTTCTGGCAGTTGGTGTCTGCTAGGCAACTCGTGTAAGCAATGGGCAACGCAGATGACCGTGGGCACCCTTATATACTTTAAGGTAATCGGAAGCAATTGGAACCATTTTGTTGCAGAGATCTAAACTACTACCAAGAGATTTGCAGGGAAACTAACTCAGCTTTAAAGGTTCGTTTAGATGGACTGAGCTGTGTTCTTACTGCTCGGCGGTCGTTTAAATGCCTGTTTACCCAGGTAGACCAAAGTAGGCGATACTTGCTTAGTTGTCTGTACTAGATCACTTAGCGCGCACAGACTGACTTCATTCTCTCTGCTGGCACAGGACATGCACTGCCGAGAATTATTTTTTTTGTACTGCACAAAAGATAATTTCACCCAATGAATGGGCATTTTTGTCATTCTAGATGATTGGCAGCCTGTTTACACAACAGGATAATCAATCTTTTTTAATAGCTTAACGAAGCCATCCCATTAAGGTTTTATTTTTTTTTATAAGTTAATATATATGCAAGTGATGTATTGTGTATGTGTTAATCCACTCCTCTACCCCCACCACCGGTATCCAGCGTGGTTCCACTGGTCTTCTTAGTGACATCACCACACTTCAGACCAGCTGGCTTACAGTATGCATGAGCTGGGAGTCCCTTTTACAATGTAAGTCTTTTGAACCTCGTTTTGACCAAGGCTGTGGAGTCAGATTCAGGGACATTGAGGAATCGGAATCTAATGTTTTGCTTACTGACTTCACAGCCCTGGTTTGTGGAGTCAGAATTGTTAAGTTGATGTCCTTTTTGGTGGAGTCAGTCTGAAGGTACCGGTACACGGCCGATGTTGGAACGATGTCGGCAACGATCTCGTGGGCGCACGGTCGTTTCCGACATCATTTTGACATCGTTGGTGAGATGTCACACGTGTAGATATCGTGGACGACGCACCAACAATGTAGTGAGCAGGTATCGTTTGCACAACCCAACGAATGATCCCTGCTCATTGCTGTGAATGGGTGAAGTCGTTAAGACATCGTTATCGCGGTGTCACACACGATATAGCAGGTTGGCTGATCGTTGATCATGTGGTTTGAGAACATGTTCTCAAACCTGCGATCACCGATCCAACAACTTATCGTAGTTGAATCTCGGTGTTACATGCAACGACGTCCTAACGATGTCACTGGAACGACTCCTAACACGTGACGTATCAGCGACATTGTTAACATGTCATGCCGTGTAACGGGGCCTTGAGTCGGATGTTTGGCTTACCAACCCCACATCCCTGGTTTTGACTCTCTAAAGACTGACTTACACTGTAAAAGTAATTTATGGGTCACGCAGGACACAGTGTATCACTGAGAGTCTGCAGAGTGGTGACGTCACTGAGAAGAGGAGCAGTACGTCACTGGACCCCGGAGAAGGTGGATGGAGAATATTAATACATTTATACTAACCTATATGAAGATATTAATTTAGAAATAAATCAGGGGAGTGCTTCTTTAACCTGCAGATATAGGGTTAATCTGCAGGCTATTAGTATTATGAAGGTGTCCGGGGCTGTACTGAAATGATGGCACCCAAGAGAAAATTGACTTTATTTCTCTCTGGAGCTGCGACATTCTCTCATGCAGGCGTGCCCGAAGCGGTGAGACTGGCGGCTGTAACTACACCCGTCACTGACAGACCTTGTGCACACGGTGCGTTTTTTAATGCATTTTTTGCTGCAATTTTGTCAAAGATCTGCATGCCTGTCCTGAAGCCAGCAAAGTCTGTATGAGGTTTTGTGCACACGTTGCTTATTTTTTTCCTTGCAGTAATAAGTGCAGATTTTGCTGCCAAAAAATCTGCAGCATGTCCATTATTACTGCATATTTTGCAGCGTTATTTACCCATTGACTTCAATGTAATCTTGAAAAAAAATCTGCAAATACACAGGGGTGTTCACACAGTGCGGATTTGGCTCACTCTCGCTCTCCTACCCTGACAATTTAATGAATTCAAAACAAAACCGCCCCATTTCCGCGTGTGGAAACACCCCGTAAGGCTGCATTCACACTGTGTATTTTTTTTTATCTGTTTTTTGCAATGCACTGCAGAAAACAGATCACTTAAATGACACCCCAGCAAAGTCTATGGGTTTTCATATTTGCCATTCAGACTGTGCTCTGTTTTTTAACTTTAGGAAAGCTCTGTTTTGGAAAAGTGGATGTCAATTTCTGTTCCATTTTTCTCCAGTGTTATTCCCATAGGAGCCCTTTAAAATGGGGAGAAAAAAAACAAAGCAGTCAAAAACTGATCAAAAAACACATCCAAAAGCGGATTTGTTTTTTTGACCGCTCCTGTTTTGCAGCTAAAAACGCAGCAGAGCATAAGAGAAAAAAGAAAAAAAAAAAACGCACAGTCTGAATGTAGCCTTAATGTGGAAAAAATGCATTGCAAATGTCAGTGTATTATTCTGCCACAGAATGCAGATTTGAAATTTTCTGCACTAAATCTGCAGCGTGTACACATACCCATACATTGCTGAGTCGGCTGTCAGACAGGTTCCCTGTAGGCCTGAATTAGTTTTTTTTACATTTTTAAAATGCAACTTACCAATTTTCCTGAGACATCTTTTTTAATTTGTAATTCTCCCATATCATGTATAAAATGTAGAGTACATGTATTAAAATCCTTCCTGATGGCCGGCTTCCCTGCGCGACGTTCCTTTTGTGGTTCGTGGCCGCTCTTTCCCGGCTCATACAGCATTTGCTGGGTGCTGGTATCAGTCACTCACATCCTGCTTTTCACCTAATTAACACTTTGAGGTCTCTGCAGGGGGGACACCTTGTGATTTATTAAAGCTCCCGTCACACCAGCATATCGCTGTTTCGTCACAGGTTTTGTGACGCAACAGAGACCTCACCAGCGATCTCGCTATTTTTGACACGTAGCAGCCACCAGGCCCCCGCTGTGAGATCGCCAATCGTGTCGGAATGGCCTGGACCATTTATTTGGTCGTAGCGCTCCCGCTGGGCAGCATGCATCGGTGTGTTTGACGCCTTAACAACGACCTCGTTGACGACTCAGAACTCAGCCACATAGGTCTGAAGTCGTCAGACTAGCTACTGTGTGACAGAGTCCCAACAACCGCTGAGGTCGTTATACGGGTCACCGTATCGTTGCTTGCGTCGTTCAGTAGATCTGACTGTTTGACATCTCGCCAGCGATTACGTAGCGACGTTCCAGCGTCCTTACCAGGTCGTATCGTTGTCGGGATCGCTGGAACGACGCCAAGTGTGACGGGACCGTTATTGTTTAGGGTTGTTTCTGACAAGTGGTGTTAATCAAAAGTGGAGAATCCCCTAAAATTGCTCTGACTTATGGTAATGTGATATAGCCTCAATGTTAAGAACATTCTGCTAATTGGTGCATCCATTATAAATAGTTGCTGTGTGTGAATAGAAGTGAAGCTTTTCATCACATCTATTGCCTCGTCTTGTCTACAGCACCAATAAGTGTGAAACGTATAGACAAGCATCCACTTGCCATTCTCTGGTAGTTATGCCAAATCGTGTCATAAAAGCTTTAAATCCTGATGGTACATATCCCGTGTGATTACACCGTGATCTCCAGGGTGGGAAAGGACCATTGAACTAGAAGTCTCCAAGAAGAGAACTAGAGCAAGCTTTTACTGAACCAGATAAGAGAACAAGGGGCAGAGACTCTGAATGCAATGCAGAATAAGAGAGCCGCCGGAGGCTACAGGACTGTGAAGGTGACCGGCCCGAATATGATCCAGAGGGTATCGGCTAATGGAAATACTCGTACATCTGACTTAGGGTATGTGCCCACAGGACGTTTTTTGAGCAGTCCTGAACGCAGCAAAACCTGAACTGGTTTCAAGGATTGTAGAGTCTTTGCCAGGAAATTTGCTGATTTCAGGTCCTGCGTTTTTTGTGCGTTTTTTTTGCGTTTTTGCTTCATTTTTGATGCTGCGTTTTTCCTGCGTTTTTCCATTGACTGCAGCAAAAACGCAGGAAAAATAGAGCATGTCAATTCTTTCCCATCCGCACCAAAAACGCAGGAATTTCACAGTTCTTGACACTTGCAAAACCAATATGTGGACACCGTGTTTCTGTGAAAAACATTGGTTTTATGCATTTTTACTTGCAGATCTTCTAAATCTGCAAGAGGGAAACGCATCCCACAGAGTTAATGAGAATCCTTTGCTGTGCCCACCTTCAGGGTTTTTTTCTTGCTGGTTTTCGTGCAGAAAAAAACATGTAAATTCTTTCTCCATTTTTTGCATAGACTATATGATAGAAACACATTGAAAAAAAGCGCACCAAAGAACGCATGAAAGTGCTAAACACTGTTTATTCCTGCCATGAGATGCAGATTTGGTGCACATACCCTAAAGAAGCTGCTCCCAAAAAAGCAGGTTTTGCTGCCGTAGTTATTCATTTCTACCAGGGCTGTGGAGTCAGAGACGGTATAAAATGGACCTACTGCTAAAATATATAATAAATTTAGTACTGTAGTTTAATGCAGTATGTGCTGAATATTAGTAGGAATTATGATCTTCTATCTGAATATCTTGATTATTGTATCATAATGATGATTAAAAGCCTGATGTTAGTACACAACCTCTGTGATCTTATCTAACTCCTCTACATTCACATAGCTCTCCTCTGTGTTATTAGCTGATTACACAAAGCAGAGAAATGTGAATACACACGCGATACGATAAGCCTTAGGGGTTCTTCACACATAGCGATATTGCTAGCGATATCGCTGCAACTTCACAGGTTTTGTGATGTAGCAGCGATATCGCTGTGTGTGACACACACCAGCGAGCGGCTTCCCCGCTGTGAGATCGCTGATCATTAACAAATGGTCCGGACCATTTTGCGATCAGCGTTCTCCCGCTGGGCATGCTGCATCGTGGTGTGTGACAGGGGCAACGACCAGCGATCCCGATTCTGCTGCCGAGAACCTGATAGATCCCAACGACCGTTGGGTGTCGGCGCATCGCTGGGTCATCGCTGGTAAGTCTACCTGTCTGGCATCTCACCAGCGATCAAGTAGCGACGCACCAGCGATCCCGGCCAGGTGGGATCGCTGGTGCGTCGCTACGTATAACATGGCCCTTAGCCTGAGGTAAACTGATACACTGATCAGCTATGAATGCTGTGGAAGCCCCGCCCCCCCCACCCTTATATGGCCGTATTTAGTGAGTGGAGCTGAAGATGGATTTCCCAGACAACCAGCATATGTCAGGTTTAGACACAGTCTAGTGGGAACATCTTCTGGAAGCATTTTGAAAAGTGGTCTTCCATATTTCACTTATGAAGTATTCTTGAAAGTTTATTATTACTTGCTCTACATTATTATTAAAAAAAATTTAAATGGTGGTTACACTGTACAAAAGAGTAATGCATGAGGGAGTCTGAGTCAGAGAAATTAAGGAGTCAGTCGGAGGTTTGGCTTACTGACTCCACAGCCCTGATTTCTCTAATGTGATGTCCCTTGCTCCCGTTTGTTTCTTCTTTCCTCTTCTCCTAATTTAAATGTAGCTCTTGCTACATTTAGATTGACATTAGAATGCTGTTACAGGACCTGCACTACCACAGTCCTAAGCGAGAAGGTCATATGACTCGATGCGTATGCTTTAGTGTCATTCAAGTGCTGCCATATCAACCTCAGAGCTTGCATAATATGTACATATAAGGATGAACAAATCAATTCACAGGAGTGTAGTCCAGTGGCCATGTCAAGGTTTCTGCGACTGTCAGGCGGGAGTGCGGCAAACTGCCTCCTACCAGCTGACCTGTTGTGGCATCCATGACATCGCACTAGGAATGAAAATGGGATGAAATGGCAGGTTAGAGACTGCGCACAGCACTCTTGTCGGGTCACCAAATACTGATGTTGCCACTGGATCAGGGTCCTGGGGGTATATTCGCCTTTTCTATACATTGGCATTGGGGCTGGCCGGAGAGTGTTGTCATTTTCCTTGTAGAACAATGTCACCTTTTCACTACCAAAGCTTCATGATGACAGTCATCTAGTGTCACCTAATCTTCTATATGTGGAGAGTATGCCAGCTGTCCGAGGTATCACTCACTCACAACATCTGCTATCCAGCTCGCACTACAGTAATCAGTTGAAGATTAACACAAACCACAGTAACAAATTTCGACACATATCCATGATAATTAAATTGTGAAACTAGTCCATTATTCAGTGCGAAATATAGGGACAATATACCATGGGAATAAATTGCTAAAATCAATGAAAGCAACCAAAAAGAAGAAAAAGCGATCATACAATCCTGTGTTATCAAAAGTGCAAAAAGTCTTTTAGTGAGCAAAGATGTACGATATAATGGTAAATAATAGGACTAATAATAAAATCTCAAAGCACAATATGTTGGCACAGATAATAAATTAGTATCAGTACATATGATACATGTGTGCAGGCACATGTTGACATGGAGTGTGTGATATATAACCAAAAGGTAATTAGCTCTTATACTTATATAGTAAGTATGGGAATACAATTTAACTGATTCTTGATATCTTTGAGTGTAGGCACCAGCGGTAGTGCTGTTAGCTTTGCACTAGTCTCTGGTGCAATAGGTAATTATCCAGATACACAGCATATGGGAGGCTGTATGCACTCCTGAATTTTTTGCTGTGGCCGCGCAAAAAAGCACAAAAAAAGAAGCTGTCCTTTCACACAGCATGCTTTTTTACATGCCCGGGGGAGAAGTGATATGCAAATAGTCTGTGGAGCCTCGGTTAGGAGTCTCAAACACAGGACCCGGGGAAGAAGTGATGTCACAGAGGGGAGGATGAATCCTGGTTCCTCCTCCCTTCTGTCACATGTCTGCCAGCCCCCATTTGATTAAATTAAAGAAAGCCAGATGTATTCAAAATAATAATGAATACTTACCCTCCGGTGGGTGTTCGGGGAGCCAGGAGCCAGCGCAACCGCAGGTATCGACCTGCAAGGACCTTGCGTGATGTCATCGTTTGCTGTGATTGTCCGCTCGAGGTCATGTGATATACGCGTCATATGACGTCACATCACATGACTGCGAGCGGCCAATCACAGCAGTAATGCAAGGGAAGGGATAGGTAATATGCACTCACTGGAATACCTTGAAGCCGACTGGTGCCTGGATGGACGTCCACAGTCCTTGTAGTTCAATAGTAATGCAAGGGAAGGGATAGGGAATATGCTCTCACTGGAATACCTTGAAACCGACTACCAGTCGGCTTCAAGGTATTCCAGTGAGAGCATATTCCCTATCCCTTCCCTTGTCCAATTTGTGCTCCTGGAAATAATGAATTGCATATATTTCTGATATGGAAGTCGTGACCGGCAACTTTGCCACAGCATGTGCTTGAAGAATTTGGTCCGGTGCCTGATTTTCCTTATGTCATTGGCCAATCACAGCGCCTGATGACATCATGCAAGGTCCTGGCAGCTCGTAACCTGCAGTTGTCTCTGCTCCCGGTAACCGAAACAGCTTCGGACGGGTACGGTAAGTATTTAATTGTTATTATTTTTAAGTTTTATGCTTAACTTTAACTTGGGTTTCACATTGTATATTAATACATTGCGAAACCCAAATGGGGCGGTCACACATGTCACAGAGGGGAGGAGGAACAGGATTCTTTCTTTTTCCCATAAAACCGCAGCATTTTTTTTTTTTTTCCCAGAAAATATTTATTAAAGTTTTTAAGCAGTACACAAAAAGATCAAACACTTCACAGTAAGCAAATATTAAATTAAATAGTAAGATGTAAGAAGTCAGACCCCATGTATAGAGAAAAGCTAAGTCATTAGTGCAACTCTTAAGAATGTACCATGGGGTCCGTTGATGCTGTATTCTTCCTAGTAAGATGTAGGTAGACAACAAATACCAAAATGTAACCTTAAAATTAGGAAAAAGTCTGATAGTACTCAGTAGATAGAGAGAAATAAAGACAAGAAGTAGGTAAAAAGGAGAAAAAGAGGAAAAGGGAAGGAAAGAGGGGGCAGGGAAGAAGCAGAGGGCCCAACCCTCACTCAACCACTTGCCCTATGCATCCCGCAATCGAAGGGCTGGTGCTGGACCGTCTCTAAAGAACCACCAAGGAGTCCAAGTCTTTTGGTGGTTTTCCCAGGTCTCATTATCGTGTGCCATTAAGGACTCAATTCGGCACAGTCTATCCATTTCTGTCACCCATTCCCTAATAGAGGGAACAACAGCGGATCTCCAGTGACGTGGGCTAAGACTCTAGCTGCCATAAGACAAAATTGAAAAAGCCCTTTTTTATAGGAGAGTGGGAGCCCGGGATTAAGGAAAGCAATGCAATCTGAGGCGAGGGAGTGTAGTGTGTGTCTGACATGGTTTCAAAGATAGAAAATATTTCAAGCCAGAAGGCGCGTAGGGGTCTACAGTGCCACCACACGTGTAGCAAAGTGCCCTCCTCCTCTCCACATCTCCAACAGGTGCTAAGGACTCAGGGGAACATCTTGTGAAGAAGAGTCGGGTATCTATACCACCTAGGTGTATCTTGTAATTAGTTTCCTGGAAATTACAAGAGATTGACATCTTGTGAGTTAATGTAAAAATTTTCTAGCGATCAGCGTCTGAGAGATCAATCTGGAAGTCTCCCTGCCAAGCCTCCACAAAAAGAGGAGTGTCAGGAGAAACAACCTCCGAGATCAAGCCATGAGTGAGATGACGTGAGTTGGGGTCTCCAATGAGTGTAAAAGCGACTCCAGCTTGGTGGGAGGATGTATGCCTAAAGGCCTCAAGTATGCCTTTACTTGAGAGAACTCCAACCAGGAGAACGGCTGCCCCTCTAAATCCCCTCGCAAGGCTCCCACCCCAGAGAGCCCGAGAAGCCGCTTCGCTACCTGCCCCAGACAAGTAGAATCAGCTGCCTTCCAACATGAAAAGGTTCGTCTCCCGATTGCCGGTGGGTAGTCCAGGTTATCGAAGAGAGGTCCCAAACTACAAGGAAAAGAGGTGAAACTCCTCTCCAGGAGTCCCAGAATCCTAAAAAAGCCTGTGTGAGTGGGGAAAAATGCACAGCCGAAGGTCTAGTCTGGGACCGTGTCTAGGGTAGCCAATATGGAGGAGTAGGCAAAAACAGGCTATCCAGGCACACCCATTGTTTATGTTGCACATTATATCTCCAGTCAATTAGTCTGGACAAAAGCACAGCGTGATGGTACCTTTGGAAGTCCGCAAGTCCAACTCCCCCTCTCAACTTTGGGTTCGTTAGAGTTGAAAAACGTATACGGGATTTTTTTTGGAGCACCAAACGAATCTGCGAAGGGTGGAGTGCAATTGACGAAAAAACTGGACTGGAATAGAAATGGGGACTGTTTGAAACAAATAAAGAAATTTGGGTAAATGTCCATCTTGATGGCATTTATGTGGCCAAACCAAGATAACTGGGTCTTATGATATTTTTTCAGGTCAGCTAAAGTTTTATTAAGTAATGGAGTATAATTAAGAGAAAGTCCTTAGGGAGAAAAATGCCATGGTACCTCAGTGCCGTGTCTTCCCAACGAAATGAGAAGGAGGTCTTAGGTTTGAGCGCCAAGTCATCTGACAGAGTGAGATTAAGAGCCTCCGTTTTTGAATAATTAACTTTGAAATTTGAAATTTCGCCAAATTTCTGAAATTCTCGAATTAGCACTGGAAAGGCCACTAGAGGGTTCGAGACACAAATCAGAAGATCATCTGCGTAAAGAGCTAATTTGAAGTGGGTACTTCCAATCTGGACACCCTTAATGTCCAGGCACCCTCTCAGTGCTATTGCCAAATGCTCCATGGCGATGACGTAAAGCAAGGGTGACAGGGGGCAGCCCTGTCTCGTACCATTGGATATTTGAAGGGGGACGAGAGGGACCCGTTGACTCTCAGCCGAGCAGTTGGATTATGATAAAGTACAAGGATTCTACCCAGTATACCCCCCTCAGCCGCAGTTGTTTCAAAGAGGCAAGAAGGAAATTCCAGCCAAGGCGATCAAACGCCTTCTCAGCGTCAATGGAAAGAAGGCACACTGGAATGTTTTGGTCGCGGATGAACGAGGATATGAGCAGAGCCTTGATGGTATTCTCTTGCCTCTCTCCTCAGAACAAAGCCCGTCTGATCACCATGGATGGAAGCCGGCAACAGGGGACCCAATCTATTAGCCAGTAATTTAGCGAATATTTTCACATCTAAATTTATGAATGAGATAGGGCACATAAATGGGGGTCTGTACCAGGTTTCGGTATTACTGTAATTGTGGCTGAGAGGGTTTGTGGAGCGAATGGGCAACTATCTGAAATGTTATTAAATAGCGAGGTTAGAAAAGGAATCACTTCAGAAGCAAACACTTTGTAAAAGCCAGCGGAGAAGCCGTCAGGGCCAGCGCTCTTCCTGTTGGGAAATGCGGTGATCGTGTCCGCGATTTCTTTCTCAGTAAATGGGGATTCCATAGCCTCTGCCTCCTCCTTAATTGGTGGGAGAGGGGTATTAGCAATGTAGTCATCGATCTTCAGCTGAAAGTTTGTAGGAGACATATGCCAGCGTATTTTTACGCTCTGTCTATTCGGCAAAGTGAATTTCCCATTCACTTTGCCGGCAGACACAAGGCACATTGCGCATTTTTGAAAAGCGCGCGCAAAAAAGGGCTCAAAAATGCGCAATGTGTGAAGTAGCCTTAAACTGCAGCTTTGCACTAGTCTGTTGCGATAGGTAATTATCCACACACAGCATATGGGAGGCTCTATGCACTCCTCATATATGGCAGTTTTAAATGGAGATGCAGTGTTAAGGGGGGTTTACACGTTGCGATATCGGCGTCCAATTTCAATGAAAAGTCACGTGGTTCGATCGTTGGAGCCGATATCGTTCCTGCATTGTATGGTGTGAACGTCCAATACGATGCAGGAACGATGTCAATGCGATATCGGGGATTGAATGAGCGTGCTATTCAATGCTCCGATATTGAATGGAGATTGGAGCCGGATCGTGCTGTGTGACAGCCCAACTATGATGCGATGTTCAACGTTACCCATTCACTCCCATGTTAAATGGTCTTTCCTGGGTTGGGGGGTGTAGACATAGTACGGACGTTGTATCCCGATATCGCAGCGTGTAAACCTCCGATGCGATGCGGGAGAAACGTGCACTAAATGCGTGCTCCCACGCCATTGAGTTGCGATATCGCAACGATATTGAAACGTGTAAACCCAGCTTTACATTGGAGACAGTTGAGTAGTGAGTTGTAACCATTTGTGATCCTATATGCACAGGCTCAATGTGTATAAGCACTATGCCTGCTGACCCTCACTTATATGATATATTTTTCAGTTATCTGAATAAGTGAATTTATATATTAATTACCTTGGTAATGTATGTATACTATCATATGTATTGATACTAATTTATTATCTGTGCCAACATATTGTGCTTTGAGATTTTATTAGTCCTACTATTTACCATTGTATCGCACTACAGTTAGGGCCAGAAATATTTGGACAGTGACACAAGTTTTGTTATTTTATCTGTTTACAAAAACATGTCCAGGAATACAATTATATATACAATATGGGCTGAAAGTGCACACTCCCAGCTGCAATATGAGAGTTTCCACATCCAAATCGGAGAAAGGGTTTAGGAATCATAGCTTTGTAATGCATAGCCTCCTCTTTTTCAAGGGACCAAAAGTAATTGGACAATGGACTCTAAGGGCTGCAATTAACTCTGAAGGCGTCTCCCTCGTTAACCTGTAATCAATGAAGTAGTTAAAAGGTCAGGGGTGGATTCCAGGTGTGTGGTTTTGCATTTGGAAGCTGTTGCTGTGACCAGACAACATGCGGTCAAAGGAACTCTCAATTGAGGTGAAGCAGAACATCCTGAGGCTGAAAAAAAAGAAAAAATCCATCAGAGAGATAGCAGACATGCTTGGAGTAGCAAAATCAACAGTTGGGTACATTCTGAGAAAAAAGGAATTGACTGGTGAGCTTGGGAACTGTAAAAGGCCTGGGCGTCCACGGATGACAACAGTGGTGGATGATCGCCGCATACTTTATTTGGTGAAGAAGAACCCGTTCACAACGTCAACTGAAGTCCAGAACACTCTCAGTGAAGTAGGTGTATCTGTCTCTAATTAACAGTAAAGAGAAGACTCCATGACGTAAATACAAAGGGTTCACATCTAGATGCAAACAATTCATCAATTCCAAAAATAGACAGGCCAGAGTTAAATTTGCTGAAAAACACCTCAAGAAGCCAGCTCAGTTCTGGAAAAGTATTCTATGGACAGATGAGACAAAGATCAACCTGCACCAGAATGATGGGAAGAAAAAAGTTTGGAGAAGAAAGGGAATGGCACATGATCCAAGGCACACCACATCCTCTGTAAAACATGGTGGAGGCAACGTGATGGCATGGGCATGCATGGCTTTCAATGGCACTGGGTCACTTGTGTTTATTGATGACATAACAGCAGACAAGAGTAGCCGGATGAATTCTGAAGTGTACCGGGATATTCTTTCAGCCCAGATTCAGCCAAATGTTGCAAAGTTGATTGGACGGCGCTTCATAGTACAGATGGACAATGACCCCAAGCATACAGCCAAAGCTACCCAGGAGTTCAGAGTGCAAAAAAGTGGAACATTCTGCAATGGCCAAGTCAATCACCAGATCTTAACCCAATTGAGCATGCATTTCACTTGCTCAAATCCAGACTTAAGACGGAAAGACCCACAAACAAGCAAGACCTGAAGGCTGCGGCTGTAAAGGCCTAGCAAAGCATTAAGAAGGAGGAAACCCAGCGTTTGGTGATGTCCATGGGTTCCAGACTTAAGGCAGTGATTGCCTCCAAAGGATTCGCAACAAAATATTGAAAATAAAAATATTTTGTTTGGGTTATGTTTATTTGTCCGATTACTTTTGACCTCCTAAAATGTGGAGTGTTTGTAAAGAAATGTGTACAATTCCTACATTTTCTATCAGATATTTTTGTTCAACCCTTCAAATTAAACGTTACAATCTGCACTTGAATTCTGTTGTAGAGGTTTCATAGCAAATCCAAAGTGGTGGCATGCAGAGCCCAACTCTCGAAAATTGTGTCACTGTCCAAATATTTCTGGCCCTAACTGTATTTGATCAATAAAAGCCTTTTTGCACTTTTGATAGTAATCAGCTTAACCACATGCTGCAAGTTGCGTGTACTCATAACTCTACAAGGATAAACTGCTGGGGTGTATATATGTGTCACCCAGAGATAGCGCTGAGTGCTACAGCATGTACAGCAGAACATATATATGACAGGCCCCTCGCATCATTCAGGTACTGTGTCCTGTTACTGCACATTCTGTCTCGCTTGGTTTAATTACTTTCCTTGGCATTTCATCAGGCTACATAGCAAATATGCTCCTCAAATTACAGGAAAATCAGATTTTCCTCTTAATTGTCTTAATACAATGCAACACCATTGTGATGAGTTTCATGTATTCCTGTCTGTTGTCTGTAAAGGGGGTGTCCATCTAAATAAAGTCCTGATGCCCTCAATTATGATCAGATGATTCTCAGAATTGGGGGCATCAGTAATGGCCTTCTCTGTTCCCCGCGCCGTCCCCCCTGCACAGCGGTGCTCTGCCTTGTGCTGTGCAGTTTCCTGCAGCTTGGCCCTATAATTGTGAATGTGGCCGTCTACATTTCCTTACATATCTGTGTGATGGGGAGCTGCAATGTGGTGGGAAAATGTAGAAGGAGCGCTGCTGCCCCTTTATTTTCATGGTCAGTGGAAATGCCACAGGTTAGACCCCACCAGTTATAAAATAAACACAAGTGGCAGCAATATGCATTGACTTTATGTAATGTATCATATGTTTGTCTAAATATTGTGTTTTGGTGCATTTTGTTGGGAAGTGGAGGCCATATTGGAGGCACACACCTCCTTTCTACATTGTCATTCTAGTAAGAGCAGCATGGTATATAAGCGGAATAGTTTTCGATGTCCCACATGTGTCATTATAGTAAGGGCAGCATGGTGTGTGTGCTCGATAGACTACTATTAGTGTTGTAATATCTTACCCATGTGTGGTGCTACTCTCTGGCCACATGTAGGCCTCCACAAATACCATAGAGCCATTCCTCCGCTAACTCTGCTCCAGTCTAAACAGCGAAGCTCACAAGTCCCGTTATAAGAAGCTGAAATGTTCAGGATTCTGTTTACCTCATACGTATAGTTACAGAAGAATAAGATGCCAAAAAATTGAAGAAACCTGTAAGGGCCCTTTCACATCAGCGGTTATTTCAAATCGTGGCAGATGCGGTGAAAAAAAACGCATCTGCCGCGATTACCGCATAACCGCGACACTTGCGGCACACTTGCGGCAAGCCCCATGCAATGTCTATGGGGCTTGCGGTAAGGGTGCGGCAGGTGCGGTTTCGGCACTTGCAGCAGGTGCGGCCGCGAAAAAAACCGCTGCTGACTGCGGTTTTTTTCGCGGCCGCACCTGCCGCAAGTGCCGAAACCGCACCTGCCGCAAGCCCCATAGACATTGTATAGGGCTTGCCGCAAGTGAACCGCAAGTGCGGCTGTTATGCCGTAATCACGGCAGTTGCGTTTTTTTTTCACTGCAACTGCCGCAATCAGCGTTTACCGCTGATGTGAAAGGGGCCTTAGGGCCCTTTCACATGAGCGTTTTTTTCAAATCGTGGCAGATGCGATTACCGCATACCGGCTGCACTTGTGGCACGGTTGCGGTAAACGCCATACAATGTGTAGGCGGACTTGCGGCAAGTGCGGTTTTGGCACTTGCGGCAGGTGCGGCCGCGAAAAAAAACGCGGCTGACGGCATTTTTTTTCGCGGCCCGCACCTGCTGCAAGTGCCAAAACCGCACTTGCCGCACCTGCCGCAAGTCCGCCTATACATTGTATGGCGTTTACCGCAACCGTGCCGCAAGTGCAGCCTGTATGCGGTAATCGCGGCAGATGCGGTTTTTTCACCGCATCTGCCGCGATTTGAAAAAAAAACGCTGATGTGAAAGGGCCCTAAGGCCCCTTTCCAATCAGCGGTAAACGCTCATTGCGGCAGTTGCGGTGAAAAAAACGCAACTGCCGTGATACTGCCGCAAGCCCTATACAATGTCTATGGGGCTTGCGGCAGGTGCGGTTTCGGCACTTGCGGCAGGTGCCACCGCGAAAAAAACGCGGCATACCGCGTTTTTTTTCGCGGCCGCACCTGCCGCAGGTGCCGAAACCGCACTTGCCGCACACTTGCCGCAAGCCCCATAGACATTGTATGGGGCTTGCCGCAAGTGCGGCCGTTATGCGGTAATCGAGGCAGTTGCGTTTTTTTCCACTGCAACTGCCGCGATCATTGTATGGGGCTTGCCGCAAGTGTGCCGCAAGTGTCGCGGTAATCGTGGCAGATGCGGTTTTTTCACCGCACCTGCCGCGATTTGAAAATACCGCTGATGTGAAAGGGCCCTCACCTGTATAAATATTACTGGCACTGTACGTTTTTTGCAGGACTTGAGTAAGAATCTTCTATAATTGGCCATCCCTCCTGATTATAATGGGTCTTTTCTCTTGATCTCCCATAGGCGCGGCTTGAACCCACCCCACCGAGTGAAGTCAATCTCTATGACCACTTTTACACAGCAAGAAATAGAATTCCTTCAGAAACACGGCAATGACGTAAGTGTCACCACATCACCTGCATGCTCCATACGGCCCCAGCACATCGCCTTATATCACACGTTCAGATCATGCAGAAGCTGTGATCTTCTGTAACAGGCCTGCTTTGTGTCCAGTATATATGCTGCAGTGTAAAAGATCAGGTCCGGTTTCCACCTATATGTATATTCTGCTTGGGGTATGTTTAGCAATGCTGATGGGCAGTGGATCTTGCAAATCAAATCTATAGTAATTGACAGCTCAATACGTGTTATTGGAGTTTGGCAACCTTATCCACATGTCACAGAAACTCTTCTCACTGAAATCAGGCACGCTGTGGATGGTTAGAGCTGCAGAATCCTCATTTCAGATTTTCAATTACTGAGTTACCGCTTGCAACACAAGATGAAATCTATGGTAAATCTGCAACAAGTGCCTCTTTTTCCCTGAGGAAACCACCAGTTGGTGGTAACATACGTCGGGTCTTTGTTCAAAATATATCCATCTGGTCTAGGTTTTCTTAGAATGATATGGGGCTCTTATTTTGCTGCCTAGGTGGTTTTTCTGTAGGCATAATGCAATATATATGAATTACAGTATTTTTTGGACTATAAGATGCACCAGACTATCAGACACACCCAGATTTTAGAGGAGGAAAATAGGGCAAAAAAAAAAAAAGTTAAAGTGTTGCTGAAATTAACTGTTATGGGGGGGATCTGCTGCTGACACTGTTATGGGGGTAATGTCTCCATCCCTGGCCCCTTCCAGGTAATATATGTCCCCCACCCTGGTATATAGCCCCCCTATCCTGGTATATGGCCTCCCATGCTGGGATATTGCACTTTTCCCCCTCCATCCTGGGATATAGCACCCGTCATCCTGGAATACTCCACCAACTTCCCCCCCCCCCTCCCCTCCAGTCACACTAAATGGCCCCCTGCTGCCACACGCACTAAAATAAATGATGTTCCATACCTGTCCACTGCTCTCCTCCGACTCTCCCTCTGCAGCATCGATCTCTTCCTGTGTGTTCCGGTATCTGATCATGTGAACGGAACGCGCAGTGATGGCATCACTGTCCTGTACCAGTCACAAGATCAGATGCTGGCACACACAGGAAGAGATTGATGCTGCAGAAGGGAGCGGTGGACAGGTGCGTTACACAGTTTATTATTTTAGTGTGTGTGGCAACATGGGGGTCTAATTACCGGATGCGGGAGGGTTTAGTACTCTTGGGTGCTTTCACATCTGTGGTAAGATGTAATTCCTCGTAACGGCCGACTTGCTGCACTGATCTGGCAAGCCCCATTCATTCTCTATGGGGCTTGCGGTTGGGTGCGGTATTGCCAAATCCGGCGCTTGTGGCACTGCAAAAAAAACGTTGCTAGCAGCCGACCGCAAGCCCCATAGAGAATGAATGGGGCTTGCCGGATCTGTGCCGCAAGTCAACTGTTATGTGGCAGATGCAGCGACATCTGGGAATTCTACCTTACTGGAGATGTGAAGGCAGCCTAATGATGGGTTTACACGCTAGGGTATCCTGATCGATATCCTTGAAACGTCACAGATTTGTAATCGTTGAAAGATATTGTTCGAGCGTCATTGTGTGTAAACGAACGATATAGGATGAAAAGATCGTTGGATCGTTCATCCTAGATTTGAGATCCTGACCTCAAATCTATCGTTCGTCGTCCAATTAACGCTGCTTCAGGAAGCAGCATCGTTCAGTGTAACAGCTTTTTGTACGGTATCGTTCAAAAAGCTCCTATTCCTGCTGCTTTATTACATCGCTCACTTCTTCCTCTCCTATTTAACAGTTGCTCTGTCGCATAGGATATCGTAAACGATATCCTTGTGTGTGACAGCGCACTAACGATGTCAGAACCATCACGGTCACGTATCGTTCCAAGGATATCGTTTACAATATCTTTGCGTGTAAACCCACCATTAGTCTACCGTAATATGCATTTCCCCCCCCCCCCTGCTTACCTCTCAGCGCTGAGAGGTGATGGACAGCGGGATGAAGTGAATATTACTGTAGGCTAATGAGCGGGGGGGGTACATGACCTCTGCCCCAGCCTCCTCCTGTCGCTCCAGGGCGCCTTCCCCCAGCACAGTACAGTACAGCCCGATATATTCAGAACATAAGATGCACTCCCATTTACTCCCACAATTAAAGGGGAAAAAGTGTCTTTTGGTCAGAAAAATATAGTACATGTTTTAACATGCCTGTGAGGCATTTTTTTCTGCAATTTATGTAGGTGTCTTTCAGTTTGAAAAGTGCATACCTGATGTGTATATGAGGCTATTGTATGCCTTGGAATGAAGCAGTTTATCTGTGCTTATGTGTCATATTGATTAATGCATATTGTTGTAGTTCCACCATGTAGTGCTTTGTGGTTTTGTGCGTAGACTGAATTTCATGACATTTGTGTAAGCTGTGTGTTTAAGTTTACAAAATCAAGCCTTTTGTATGTGCACCTTATGCAGGATATCCACACAATCTGTGCAATATGTGTCTCTTGCTTGCCCTATATGAATTTTGCTAGTCACCATACCCTGTGCCCAGTTGTTGAACAGTGTTGTCTTCTTATTGGAGCACACAAAGTGATTTCATGTATTTGTGCTTTTTTATTGATTTTAATTGTTCACATGTGTCTTTACCTTAGTCATAATACAATTATATACTTTGTCTAATTATATTTGGTGAACCCGATCATTATACACACTTTCTTGTTATTTTAACCATGCAGCATGCGCCTGCAACACATACAGCTTTTGCATAATAATAATAATATATATTAATTTATATAGCGCTATTAATTCCATAGCACTTTACATACATGAGTAATGCTGTCTCTCTTGGAGCTCACAATCTAAATATCCTATCAGTATGACTTTACAATGTGGGAGGAAACCGGAGTGCCCGGAGGAAACCCACGCCTGAGGGGCGGGGCTAAACCGATGGGAGAGAAAGAAAAAAAACTCTGTTTAAAAGCTTCTGAAGAGGGAGAGAATGATTGGCAGCGGTGGGCAGATTAAACATGCAGGGGGTGTGAATCTGCCCTTTGGCTCTAGCCTCTAGCCACCTCCTTAATGGCTGGAGCATGTAAGTTTTCTAAGTGTATTATCTCGGGGTACAGGGCTGCTCAAGTGCTGGGGGACCCCTTGCCTGGATGCAGCAGACATGCTGCATCCAATGCTGTAATTAGATCACCATGCCTGGTTTGGTGACAGGTCCTCTTTAAAAAAGAACAGAATGTAATGTTTATTTAAAAGGTATTTTGTTCATACAAAGGATATATTGCTACTGTAAGTCACTTTGTGTGCAAATAGTAAAGTTAGGTATAATCCATGTCAGGGGCGGACCTAGACTGTAGTGGGCCCTGGTGCAAGAAATTTTTCGGGGGCCCCCTTCCCCCCCCCATTTCCACCCAGGTACCTTATAGATTACCTTGTCTCTGATCGGGGTCGTCTTTTTCTTTTCTTCATCTTGTCCTGATGCCATGATGACTTTTCATGTCTTTGCAGACTTCCATCTTCTCCACTTTCTGCAGCACATCCTGACACGGTGCCCTTAAAAATAAGAGTGCCATTATAATTCTGTCTAAATAAAAATATCTGCCCTACACTGCGCTCCTGAACAAATAATCCCACTGTCCTCTATACTGTACCTTCTCATCACACTCTCTCTTCAACATACTCTCTCATCCTTGCTTTGGCTTCACACTGTCACCCCATGCAAACCCCACACAAACACATACTACCCAGTCGTGACTGCATCCATCCCGCCCCCACGCTACCCAGTCTTTATTATGTTTGACCTCACATTTTTCTTATCCCTTCCTCACTCAAAACTAACTCCGTACTCATCACCCACTTGCTCCCGATACTATGTCTGCTCACAAAATACCCCCTCACCACCATACTGAGTCCATACCCATCCCTCCTTTCTCCTCATACTGTGACTGCACCCAACACCCCCTGACCCACCATTCTGTGTCCATACCCATTCCTCCTCATTCCTCATATTTTGTCTGCACCCACCTCCCCTCACTTCCTATACTTTTTCCGCACCCATTCCCCCTAACTACTCATATTGTCTGCACACATGCCCATACTGTGCACTCAGATTTAGCCTATGGCTCCCCATACTGTGTCTGCACCTATCACCCCCTTGCTCCCCGTTCTCTGTTCTCAAATCCTGTCCTCCATTTGCTGCACATGATACACTCTCCCTCCCTCCATTTACAGACCATCACATGCACCCCCCCTCCATTTGCAGACCATCACTCTCCCCTCCCCTGCTGACCATTACTCTCCTCTCCCCTCCTCCCCCTGCTGACCACACTCTCCTCTCCCCCTCCCTCTGCTGACCATCACTCTCTCCCCTCCTCCCTCTGCTGACCATCACTCTGCTCTTCTCCTCCCTCTGCTGACCATCACCCTCCTCTCCCCTCCTCCCTCTGCTGACCACACTCTCCTCTCTCCTCCTCCCTCTGCTGACCACACTCTCCTCTCCCCCTCCCTCTGCTGACCACCACTCTCCTCTCCCCCTCCATCTGCTGACCACACTCTCCTCCCCTCCTCCTGCTGACCACACTCTCCTCCCCCTCTGCTGACCATCACTCTCCCTCCCCCTCTGCTGACCATCACTCTGCTCTCCTCCTCCCTCTGCTGACCATCATCTGCTCTCCTCCTCCCTCTGCTGACCATCACTCTGCTCTCCTCCTCCTCTGCTGACCATCACCGCTCTCCTCCCTCCCTCTGCTGACCATCACTCTGCTCTCCTCCTCCCTCTGCTGACCATCACTCTGCTCTCCTCCTCCCTCTGCTGACCATCACTCTGCTCTCCTCCTCCCTCTGCTGACCATCACTCTCTCCCTCCCTCTGCTGACCATCACCTCCCCTTCCTCCATGTTACTGACCATAATAATGTTCCCCACCCTCTCACTCACCCCCAATTACGCTATCATGACTCAGAGGACTCCATCTTCGGTGTCTTCAGCTCCATTAGAGCGGAGCACTTTCCACCGCCGCTGTTTTGCGCCTCTGCGGCGCTGTGACGTTGGCAGCGTGGAGATGAACACCCTGCACCCTGACCCGGAAGTGTCCGCGGTCAGGGCTTCAATTCAGCTAGCAGCTAGCTGATCAGTGGGAGCCGGCGGGGACAGCACTTTCTCTGAACCGCTGTCAGACTGACAGCGGCTCAGAGAGAGAATGTCAGACTCACACTGCAGCCGCCGGGGAGACACCGCACACTGCCGACGGCGCCCCACCTGCCTTGCTGCACCCCCGGGTCCCCCTTCAGGTACGCTGCTGGGCTCCGCCCCCTGCACTTGGGGCTCGGCCAGCAGCAGAGTGACAGAGGAGGAGCCCGGGCCGTCAGTGTCTCCGGGCCCCCCTCCTGGCCTCTGCAGCCCGGGCCCCTCAATGGAGTCAGCCCTGTGAGGCACAGTACCCCACGGGGAGTGAATGGCGGTGCTCTTCCCTCCTGTCAGGAGGCGAACGGACCGCCGCTGGAGCCTTCAGGGGCCCCCTAGCTGGCCGGGGCCCTGGTGCAGCTGTACCACGGTAGTTCCGCCCCTGATCCATGTATTCATTGCATTATTGGAGCTTGCGTTGTATTTATGTTGGTGTACATGTACATACTTAATACGTAATGATATAGGTGATGTTGACCATTCCAGATGGATCCAGACTTTGATATTGATGATCTATCCTCAGGATGGTTGATAATACATGAGATTGGTGGGGTGTCTATAACCCAGCCCCCCTAAGAATCAGCAGCTTAGAATCCATGTATCTGCATGCTCCTCCATTGTTTTCTCTATAGTCTGCGCTGGTCGTGGTGTTTAAGTGCACACATCGTGCTGGTTTTCCCGATTCTTTCTCGGTTTTGCTGTAACTGTAGCTCTTGTTTCTGGCTGAGTAGATATACCTTGTGAGCGAGTGCCGTGCGATCAGCTGATCACTATGCGGGCCTTTGTTTTCTAGCAGGAAGGCCCTGGACTATAGAGCAGGAAATTATAAATGGTGACCTTTATGTTTCCCTGCCAACTCAGCTACTGCCTGGAGTACGGAAAGCAAAGTGCTCTTCTATGCAGCTGTTTGCTATCCCATCTACTGCTACAGTTACATATATGATATTAATGTAGGCTTATGTGTAGATTAGAGTGGCTGCACATAGAAGATTTATCTGCCGGTCGTTGGACGAACTGGCTTATCTTAGCAGCATCTACTCTTACAGGGGTTTTCCAGGACTTTAACCATGATGACCTGTCCGTAGGGCACAAGTTAACAACCAAAGCTAACAAGCAAGATAAAGTGCAGATCTTCTGATATTCTGGTGTCTGAGGCTGTTTAAAGGGATTGTCTGGTACATTAACATTGATGACTATTCCAATCAGCTGTTCCTGGTGTTGGCACAGCTCTGTCAACTGTATAGTGGCCATTACTGGTACTGCATATCTACCCCCTATACAAATAACTAGTTTTGGTTGATATGTTTTTTTCTTTTTACATTTTTTTTTCTTTATTTTTCATATATATGAAAACTGAATGTGCACCTATATTTGTTAAATGATCTTGTTATTTTAAGTGTTTTAATAAACAGATTGAAACAGATGTGTAGTACCCAGCCACTGCCACTATTTCATCGACAGAGATGTGCACAACTGAGTGGTTCTGGCACTGGGAAGAGCTGATCGGTGGGGGTGCCGAGTGTCGTACCCTCGCCGATCTGACATTGATGACTTATCCTAAGAATAGGTTATTAATGATAGAGTCCCAGATAACCCCTTTAATAACAGCCCCAGCCCAACAGAATAGCAGCAGATCTGGGGCGGCACGGTGGCTCAGTGGTTAGCACTGCAGCCTTGTAGCACTGGGGTCCTGGGTTTAATTCCCACGAAGTACAATATCTGCAAGGAGTTAATATGTTCTCCCTGTGTTTGCGTGGGTTTCCTCTTGGTTCTTCGGTTTCCTCCCACATTGCAAAGACATACTGATAGGATGTTTACATTGTAAGCCTCAATGGGGTCAGCATTACTGATGTATGTAAAGTGCTATAGCATTATATAAATGAGTAAATATTATTATATATTTATATATATATGCACTTTAGGTTTGATGGTTAGCTCTACTTTTATCACCTATCTGCAGATTAGTTGGCGGGTTTAATATGTGACTGTTGTTGATTGGGAGAACGAGGCTGTTTTGTCACTGTAAGGTCGGAGACACACTGGCGAGAGTAATGTGAGAGACTCCGGACAGGATCGTGCAGCTGCATTGAAATACATGCGGCTGCACACTCCTGTCCAGAGAGCCGTCAGCCGTGCTAGGTGATGTGATGAGAGACTCGCGCATGTCTCACTTTACTTTCGCCAGTTTGTCTCTGGCCTAAGAATGGAGCTGCAGTGCACATGCTTGACCAGCGCTACATTCACTGCCTATGGCTTTGCCGAGTGCTGTGTCCTGCCAGTGTGTGCGGGTCCCGGCTGTGATACATCCACCAATAAGCAAGTTATCTCCTATTGTGTGGATAGTGACAACTTGTTATAATCTGACAACCCCTTTTAAGGTTGTTAGCACATATTGCATTTTTATTGTTTTTTTTTTATGCTTTTTTCAGTGCAGATTTGTCACAAAATCTGAAATGTTTCCTGCAAAGTCTGTCAATACTGAATAGTGAAGGGCGACCCCGAACTGTAAATTTTGGCTTCTGTACCGAACACCTAGAGTTGGGCCACATATCCCGAACACGGACTTCCCTGGGAAGTCGGTGGTACAGTTCGGGTTGTGGGGCGGGTGAGCTGTTAAAATAAAGAAAATAATTATTAAACATTATCATCATACTTACCACATGCCACTGTCCTGCGTCCCACCACGTCTACATCCGGGTCCGGTTATTAACTTCCTGGGTATTCACTGCAGTGTGACCCAACAGCCAATCTCAGACGCTGTCACAGAGAATGGGCATCTGTGATTTTGGCTGTTGGAGTAACGGGTCATTCCATGTCAAGTGAACCAATGATTATTATCTCTATATTTTTAATTCTTGTGAGATTTTGTTATTTGATAATAGCATGTCAGACAATGCAAAATGTGAAGAGAAAAAAATTTTAGATATTTTTTTTTTTTATTGATTTTCAAAGTTTGGAAAAAGTGTGAATTTCGGTGTTGCTGCCTTTAAATTTCTCCTCATAACTCAGGCTACAAATAAGATAGAGAAACAAAATAAACCCCATTCTACTCAGAACTGTACAGGCTTTCACCAGATATGTCACAAGAGGAGCTTTGTTAATACTTTACCAATGCGAAAGCAAACGCAAAATTTTAAAATGCATTTCCGAAAAAAAACGTATACCGTATTTTTCGCATTATAAGACGCACTTTTGTTCCCCCACATTTTGGGGGAAAGTGGGGGTGCGTCTTATAATGCGAAACACTGTTGCGTGGTGGGGAAGAGGGGGGCTGTGGAGCAGTGTTCGGGGCTGGCAGGAGGCTGGAGGAGGCCAGGAGCGGACTGCAGCAGCGGCCCCGTGTCACGTGGGGCCGCTCATTATCTTCTGTAATATGCACTGCTTCCCGCTGTCAATCACCAGCGGGAGCAGCCCATATTACAGGAGCGGGACCGCAGCCCAGCGGCTGCAGTCCTGTGTGGATAGTCAGTACTTTCCACGCAATGACAGCGTGGAAAGCACTGACTATCCCTGTGAGGATGAGCATACTCACCGCTCTCCTCAGTCCCTGCCGTCCTCGCCATCCCCGCCGTCTTTGCCGGCATCCGGGTCCTGTGAGCGTCGCTGCAGAGTGACGTCATCACCTGCGCGATGCTCACAGGACTGGATGCCGGGCACAGCAGAGAGCGGATAGCGCGGAAGGTGAGGGAGCGAGGAGAGGGGTGAGTATGATTGTTTATTATTTTAACTGTGCGGCAGCATGTGGGACAGTGCCATCAGAGGGGACACTGCCTGCAGACAGTGCAGAGGGGATACTGCCTGCAGAGGGATACTGCCTGCAGAGGGGACAGTGCCTGCAGAGGAGGGGACAGTGCCTGCAGAGGAGGGGACAGTGCCTGCAGAGGAGGGGACAGTGCCTGCAGAGGAGGGGACAGTGCCTGCAGAGGAGGGGACAGTGCCTGCAGAGGAGGGACAGTGCCTGCAGAGGAGGGGACAGTGCCTGCAGAGGAGGGGACAGTGCCTGCAGAGGAGGGGACAGTGCCTGCAGAGGAGGGGACAGTGCCTGCAGAGGAGGGGACAGTGCCTGCAGAGGAGGGGACAGTGCCTGCAGAGGAGGGGACAGTGCCTGCAGAGGAGGGGACAGTGCCTGCAGAGGAGGGGACAGTGCCTGCAGAGGAGGGGACAGTGCCTGCAGAGGGGACAGTGCCTGCAGAGGGGACAGTGCCTGCACAGGGGGACAGTGCCTGCACAGGGGGACAGTGCCTGCACAGGGGGACAGTGCCTGCACAGGGGGACAGTGCCTGCACAGGGGGACAGTGCCTGCACAGGGGGACAGTGCCAGCATGGAGGACAGTGCCAACAGTGGGGGGGACAGTGCCAACATGGGGGGACAGTGTACCACCATCGGGGACTGTGCCAGGATGGGGGGACAGTGTACCAGCATGGGGGACTGTGCCAGGAAGGGGGCACAGTGCCAACATGAAAGCTATGTGTACCAGCATGGAGGATATATATACCAGGCTGGAGGGCATATATACGGATTGTAAGACGGACCCTGGCATTATAAGGCGAACCCCATTTAACATTAAAAATTATTTTTTCCTCTTTTCCTTCATCAAATGTGAGGGTGCGTCTTATAACCCGGGTGCGTCTTATAAAGCGAAAAATACGGTAATTTAAAAATTCCCAAAAATGCCCATGTGTCTGCTATGCTCTTAGCCACATCTGTACCAAAATTCAAGTTGGGATCATATTTTAGAATATATAACTATTATAGCATCAATCAAGTGATCCAAATATAAATATTTTTTTTACCTGACGTTTTTAGATTTTTTAAAACATTTTTTCTATATGAAGTACAACTTTAGTTACGGTAATTACAAGTTAAAAGTTTAGAATTTTTGTCTTCATCAGTTAATTTTTTGCAGATGTTTAAAGTTTTAAAAAAGCGCAAGTTTTGGCCTGGTGTGGCTTTACATTTTTTCTCGGGCTAGAATTCAGATAATGAGGTGGGAGAGGCATCATTTTTTCATTTGACATGTCACAAGACTATGTTTCTTTATATTTTGTTTTGGAGAAATCAAGTTCAAAATTTTGAGAAACGTTAGTGTCAATCTGATGTGAATTGTGACCATAAAAGGACCTCTGTGTTCACTGCAATTCTGCCATTTTCCGTTCTTTTAGTGTCTTTAGTCCTAATGGTGTGCCTTGATATTCTCTAATATTGGTGGACAATGTATGACTTGGTATTGGGAAATTCTTTCTTGCACTCGTTCCTACGTGACCAGTCCTATCTTTTACATTAGAAGAGTCCCGTCCTGATATATAATCCAAGGGAGAATGAAGTCCTGCATTTGGTACCAGCAAGAAGTTTTCTGACACTATTGGTCCGGTATAATGTTCACTGTGTGGGATCCTCCAGAGAGATGGGGGCGCTCTTTGTTAGGGCTTTTGACTCCGCCAAACAACCTCAAACAGGACATCCTCATGTATTATTCTGCATATCCTAATTTTTCCAGAACACTAAATAAGTCAATTACAATCAGTCAATTTAGTTTCAGGATCTATTTTTGTCATTTGATCCAGGAGCATTCGCCAAGATCCCAGAGTGATTTTTATTTCCTATTTTTTTCTGTGTAATTCCTGCACAGTCGGATCTCAACCACATCGACTCGTACTGAATGTGCCTCTTTATACAGTGAACTTTTCACCTTGTGTCCCACGTCTTTCTAAATGAAAGTAATGAGTAATCCTAAGCTTATTCTGACTATTCATTATTATTTTATTCTAGGTGTGCAAACAGATTTGGTTAGGATTATTTGATGACAGGTCTTCTGCTATCCCAGACTTTAGAGATCCTCAAAAAGTGAAAGAATTCCTACAAGAAAAATATGAGAAGAAGCGATGGTAAGTGCAGTCCTACTGTGATCATCGAAGAGGAGTTGGTTGTGCTCAGGTTTTCTCCCTATACATTATGGAAGCATCAGTTAGGATAACGTTACTTTTATTGTCAGGATCCCCCCAATCCTCAGAATGAGTGGGCCGCTGCTCTACTCTAGCACACTGGGCTCTTCATAGATTTTCCCTGCACAGTGCATACTCTGTAGAGAACTAAAAAACTGCAGTTACTTGATTGAGCTGCTGCATCCTTCACAAGGGCCAGGAGCGCTGCTCTGCAGGTGGTACGTCCAGGTGACCTGCTCTGCAGGTGGTACATCCAGGTGACCTGCTCTGCAGGTGGTACGTCCAGGTGACCTGCTCTGCAGGTGGTACGTCCAGGTGACCTGCTCTGCAGGTGGTACGTCCAGGTGACCTGCTCTGCAGGTGGTACGTCCAGGTGACCTGCTCTGCAGGTGGTACGTCCAGGTGACCTGCTCTGCAGGTGGTACGTCCAGGTGACCTGCTCTGCAGGTGGTACGTCCAGGTGACCTGCTCTGCAGGTGGTACGTCCAGGTGACCTGCTCTGCAGGTGGTACGTCCAGGTGACCTGCTCTGCAGGTGGTACGTCCAGGTGACCTGCTCTGCAGGTGGTACGTCCAGGTGACCTGCTCTGCAGGTGGTACGTCCAGGTGACCTGCTCTGCAGGTGGTACGTCCAGGTGACCTGCTCTGCAGGTGGTACGTCCAGGTGACCTGCTCTGCAGGTGGTACGTCCAGGTGACCTGCTCTGCAGGTGGTACGTCCAGGTGACCTGCTCTGCAGGTGGTACGTCCAGGTGACCTGCTCTGCAGGTGGTACGTCCAGGTGACCTGCTCTGCAGGTGGTACGTCCAGGTGACCTGCTCTGCAGGTGGTACGTCCAGGTGACCTGCTCTGCAGGTGGTACGTCCAGGTGACCTGCTGCAGGTGGTACGTCCAGGTGACCTGCTCTGCAGGTGGTACGTCCAGGTGACCTGCTCTGCAGGTGGTACGTCCAGGTGACCTGCTCTGCAGGTGGTACGTCCAGGTGACCTGCTCTGCAGGTGGTACGTCCAGGTGACCTAACCCTTTCATTTGTGGAAGTAAAAGGGTTCTAGAGGTCGGATCCCCATAGAGTTGAAAATATATCCAAATGCAGAATATCTGCTTAAGAATAAGGGAAAAACCCTCTATCTCTTTTGTTTGAACTATGTTTTAGTGTTGTTAGGCAAAAATTTCACTTCACAATTCAAAGAGCATCTGTCACCAGGTTCCTCAAGACAAACAGCAATTGTATCTTGGGCCTCACGAGGCTGGTGTATTTAATTTAAAAGTTCATGTTATGTCTGTATATTCATGATTTTAAAATGTGTTTGAGTCTTCTTCCCGATTCTTCAAAGCTTTTACACTGAAATTATGGAGTAAAAAGCTTTGAAAAGTTTCAAAATGTTGGTGCAACCTGAAGCTTCTCTAAAACCCCTTTCACATTGGTGTTTTTTGAAATTTGCGGCAGATCCAGCAGATTTACCACATCTGCCGCGGAACAGACGGCTTGCAGCAAGAATGCGGCAAGCCCCCATTCAATTGCAGCTGGTCAAAAAAACGCAACTAGCAGCATTTTTATTTTCACGTGACGCAAGTGCCGGATCCGGCAAACCACACTTGCCGCACCAGACCGCAAGCCCCATAGAGAATTAATAGGGCTTGCGGCAAGTGTGCCGCAAACAGTCCGTTCCGTGACTGATGCGGTAAAGCTGCTGGTTCTGCCGCAAATCAGCAAAACGCTGATGTGAAAGTAGAGTAAGGCTTTGCGACTTTTGGCATTCTGACGCTATTTTTGCCAAGCTGCTTCAGTGGGTGAAGCTGGGGTGATGGCAACCTCCGCTTGCCAAATTTATAACCAGCGGCCATGTTGTTGATGATACAAATCTTTTACCAGTCCCCAACCAGAGCTAGATGTGTAGCAAGGCGCACATGGAGGTGAATGCACTTCTTAATGAATCAGGACTGTCTGGCTCCAGCACACCCCTTCACCAAGACCGGCATGAACAACTCCTGTCTTGGTTAACAGGGTCTGATTGTATTCACCGTTTGACAGACAGCCTCAGGCAGCTTCTACTGAGCACTGTAGATTTCAGCAGGCGTGAGGGACACTGAGCAGCTGACGAGCTAGGTGGGTAGAGAATGAAAAAGGTTAATACAACTATGCTTACTTGGATTTTCAGAGTAAGTGCACCAGCCTCTTATAAATGACACAAAGTATACCAGGCCTAAGAACTTTTTAATAATGCCTGCAGTTTGTACTGTGAAATCTGGTGACTTTTCTTCCTTGATCAAATAACAGTGTCTGACCACCTGGACCTGAAGCCTTGTGGCCACCACATATTCTAGTCATTGTCTTTCTTTTTATTGTCGCCTTACTGCTTCTTAATTATACTTCAGGTATGTCCCTCCAGAACAAGCCAGGGTGGTGGCGTCTGTCCATGCCTCTATATCCGGGTCCTCTGCAAGTAGCACCAGTAGTACACCAGAAGTAAAACCATTAAAAACGCTACTGGGAGAAACCGCACCGTCTCTGCAGCTGAACAAAGGGACTCCTAGCCAGGTGAGCAAGGAATTACAAAAGCATAATGCAATGACTGCTTGATAGAGAAATAAATATATTGTGACTGATGCAACAACATTTTCCACACAGCATAGGCACCAAGGAATCCCGCAACACTGAGGCTCCATATTTTTTGAGTGCCATGGACACCATGCAAATAGTTCTTTATAGGGTTGAGTTGAAACAAGGCGCAGCTTTTCTTAGAAAAAGAAATAAACTAAATAAGAGAAAAAAACCACTCCTTGGGATGTGTGGTCTATCCTGCAAAAGTCATAAAATTGTTTGTTTTAGTAAAGACTTTCCTACATTCTCATCAGTATTGCTGTAGCCTAAAATGCAGTAGATATTTCTGGTGTTCAACGTCTAAATAATTCTAATAACGATATTTTCCCCATGGTTAAATTCCCCCTCTTCTTACACACAGACCAGATTTATATCTCAGGAGCCTGTAGACAATGATAGTCTGGAATTTATTCTGCCTGTGAAGTAGACCCCACCTTAAATCGTGCCTTTTGGTGTCCTCCTTTCATACCCTCAGCTCTGTGAGGTGGCCAGTTAACTCTTAAATATCCACAATTTCCTTCTGAGGATGTACTTCTCCGTATTTTCCTGTGTTCTTTCCTATCTGTAGAGAGTAGTCCCAACGGGCCTCCTGCAGACTAGTGTATGTACTAGGCCTCCTGCAGACGTGTGTCTATACTGGGCCTCCTGCAGATTAGTGTCTATACTGGGCCTCCTGCAGACTAGTGTCTATACTGGGCCTCCTGCAGACTAGTTTCTATACTGGGCCTCCTGCAGACTAGTGTATGTACTAGGCCTCCTGCAGACGTGTGTCTATACTGGGCCTCCTGCAGATTAGTGTATGTACTAGGCCTCCTGCAGACGTGTGCCTATACTGGACCTCCTGCAGAGTAGTGCCTATACTGGGCCTCCTGCAGACTAGTGTCTATACTGGACCTCCTGCAGAGTAGTGTCTATACTGGGCCTCCTGCAGACTAGTGTCTATACTGGGTCTCCTGCAGACTAGTGTCTATACTGGGCCTCCTGCAGACTAGTGTCTATACTGGGCCTCCTGCAGACTAGTGTCTATACTGGGCCTCCTGCAGACTAGTGTCTATACTGGGCCTCCTGCAGACTAGTGTCTATACTGGGCCTCCTGCAGACTAGTGTCTATACTGGGCCTCCTGCAGACTATTGTCTATACTGGGCCTCCTGCAGACTATTGTCTATACTGGGCCTCCTGCAGACTAGTGTCTATACTGGGCCTCCTGCAGACTAGTGTCTATACTGGACCTCCTGCAGAGTAGTGCCTATACTGGACCTCCTGCAGAGTAGTGTCTATACTGGGCTTCCTGCAGACTAGTGTATGTACTAGGCCTCCTGCAGACTAGTGTATATACTAGGCCTCCTGCAGACGTGTGTCTATACTGGGCCTCCTGCAGATTAGTGTATGTACTAGGCCTCCTGCAGACGTGTGTCTATACTAGGCCTCCTGCAGACGTGTGTCTATACTGGGCCTCCTGCAGACTAGTGTCTATACTGGGCCTCCTGCAGACTAGTGTCTATACTGGGCCTCCTGCAAACTAGTGTCTATACTTGGCCTCCTGCAGACTATTGTCTATACTGGGCCTCCTGCAGACTAGTGTCTACAGTGGGCCTCCTGCAGACTAGTGTCTATACTGGGCCTCCTGCAGACTAGTGTCTATACTGGGCCTCCTGCAGACTATTGTCTATACTGGGCCTCCTGCAGACTAGTGTCTACAGTGGGCCTCCTGCAGACTAGTGTCTATACTGGGCCTCCTACAGACTAGTGTCTATACTGGGCCTCCTGCAGACTATTGTCTATACTGGGCCTCCTGCAGAGTAGTGTCTATACTGGGCCTCCTGCAGACTAGTGTCTATACTGGGCCTCCTGCAGACTAGTGTCTATACTGGGCCTCCTGCAGACTAGTGTCTATACTGGGCCTCCTGCAGACTAGTGTCTATACTGGGCCTCCTGCAGACTAGTGTCTATACTGGGCCTCCTGCAGACTAGTGTCTATACTGGGCCTCCTGCAGACTAGTGTCTATACTGGGCCTCCTGCAGACTAGTGTCTATACTGGACCTCCTGCAGAGTAGTGTCTATACTGGGCCTCCTGCAGACTAGTGTCTATACTGGGCCTCCTGCAGACTAGTGTCTATACTGGGCCTCCTGCAGACTAGTGTCTATACTGGGCCTCCTGCAGACTAGTGTCTATACTGGGCCTCCTGCAGACTAGTGTCTATACTGGGCCTCCTGCAGACTAGTGTCTATACTGGGCCTCCTGCAGACTAGTGTCTATACTGGACCTCCTGCAGAGTAGTGCCTATACCGGGCCTCCTGCAGACTAGTGTCTATACTGGACCTCCTGCAGAGTAGTGTCTATACTGGGCCTCCTGCAGACTAGTGTCTATACTGGGCCTCCTGCAGACTAGTGTCTATACTGGGCCTCCTGCAGACTAGTGTCTATTCTGGGCCTCCCGCAGACTAGTGTCTATACTGGGCCGCCCGCAGACTAGTGTCTATACTGGGCCTCCCGCAGACGTGTGCCTATGCGGGGCCTCCTGCAGGATCTGGCCCTGATAATACAATTAAAGAAAAAAGTCAACTGCAGAGAAATAAAATCTTATCCCCCCCCCCTCCTCCTTTAACAGTTGTAATACTTCTGAATTGATCCATGCTCTCTCCCTTACTTTGGTAGAAGCTATTTAATTGCCTGAGCTCCACTAACCTACTTTTCTAAAAGCATTGTGTTACCTTTGAGACCTGCCCACATCACATTACAATGTGTGCCCTGTTCAGATATTCTGTCTCCTGCCATTCCTGAGTGATAGCGGAGAATTTCTGGATGATGCAGCCTTGTCTGGATACCACTTTTGTATAATGATTTGGTTTCTATAAATGTTTTCTATGAACGTGAAGCTCTTGGTTGTGTACAGGATCATGTGCACAAATCACATCAGAGCTCAAGCCATTTACACTATTGTTGGAGAGAAAATCATTGGATCAACATTTCCATTTCATCAGTTCAGTCTTTAAATCTTTATTTTTATTGTTAAAAATCTAGGATAATATAATATTTATTCATTTATATAGCGCTATTAACGCCATTGCACTTTACATACATGTTCAACCCTTATCCCATTGGGGCTCACAATCTAAATATCCTATCAGTATGTTTTCAGTTGTGGAGCCACGAATAAGATTAAAACGTCATATAATCTGACGTGTTTCTGGCCATTAATAGCCCTTAATCGCATAGAGATATACATACCACTGCAATGAACTGATGAAATGGAAGTGCAGATCTGTTTTTCTTCTTGTATTGCACTCACCTATGGTCCATGGATCTATGCACCCAGAAGGAGTAGGAGGAAAATATCCACAAAGCACACGGTGGGGCTTTCACAGACTTTGTCTATGTCTTTTATGATTAGAAAGCTTTATGAGGTGGAAATTTACTATTCCTCTGGTGGTCTGAGAAATGACTGCTCTTACTACTTTATTGTCCATTTGCACACTTGTACTACTCGAAGGCACACATATTATAAGATATGCTGTGAGTGAGCCATAAAAGCACAAACTTTTAAAAGTAGTAAAGATATTTTGAGGACCTTTATATTGAGGCCCTACCCTTATAAAAGGTCATTAATATCAGATTAGTGGAGGTCCGACTTCCCTACCGATCAGTATTTGAAGCTCAGACAGCAGTCGGATGCACACAGTGTATAAGAAGCCAGAGCAGTGTGCTCACTGTGTGGTGCTCATTCTGCAGAGCTGCGCTCACTGTGTGGTGCTCATTCATGCAGGCTAGCTGCGCTCACTGTGTGGTGCTCATTCTGCAGAGCTGCGCTCACTGTGTGGTGCTCATTCTGCAGAGCTGTGCTCACTGTGTGGTGCTCATTCTGCAGAGCTGCGCTCACTGTGTGGTGCTCATTCTGCAGAGCTGCGCTCACTGTGTGGTGCTCATCTGCAGAGCTGGCTCACTGTGTGGTGCTCATTCTGCAGAGCTGCTGCTCACGTGTGTGTGTGCTCATTCTACGAGAGCTGTGCTCACTGTGTGGTGCTCATTCTGCAGAGCTGCGCTCACTGTGTGGTGCTCATTCTCCAGAGCTGCAGCTCAGTTCCCTCTCACTTCAATAGATTTTGAGCCGCCAAACCCAAGGATGACTGCTTGAAAAAATCCTTTTAGGCCATGTTGAGTATTTGTATTCAAAACCAGGAGTGGGTAATAAATACAGAAGTGGTGACCTGTTTCTATTATACTTTTCCTCTGATTGTTCCACTCCTGATTTTGGCCATAAAAACTGAGGTAAAAACTCACCAAATACTCAATGTGTGCGAGAGGCCTTGAATGTGTAGCTTATATCGAATAGTATAACTAGTTGTAATAGAAAGTGATTGATATTGATTAAATTGTAAGACACTACGTGTCAGGTGAGGAAGAGCCTCATCCAATCTATTCACCATGAGATTACCCACAATTATCCAGTGGAGATTAGTTTTCGTTTTTAATTACATCTGAAGACAGAAGAGAGCGGCACTCGCTGAAGGAATTAATCCCAGGCTAATAGGCGGTGGCGCTACCAGGAGACTCCGTTATTGCTATGTCAAAGATTTTCCTCGTAGTGCCACCGCCTATTAGCCTGGGATAATTCCCTCCACTGTCTTCCCTCCTGAATGATAGTTTACGGCAGTGCCCTGGGTGAGATGCAGACCAACCAAGGGGAGCGATTTAATATGCTGAGGATACTCAGCAATATATGTGAATTATACACTCACACAAGGTGAGTTCAGCTATATGTGTTTAATTAACCTGCACTATACAGTTGCTCTAAGGACCTCTTCACGTCAGCTTTTTCCTGATCTTTGCGGCCGATCCGGCAGGTGGCTCCGCATCAGCTGCCTAACGCCGACTTGCGGCCTGTATCCGGCAAGCCCCATGCATTGTCTATGGGGCTTGCGGTCCAGTGCGGCAAGTGCCGTTCTGCCGGGTGCGGCAGACCCAGGACTTGCGGCCGCGAAAAAAAAACCCCGCACTTGCTGCATCGGACCGCAAGCCCCATAGACAATGCATGGGGCTTGCCGGATACGGGCCGCAAGTGCGGCAGATGCGGTAAATGTGCCGCATCTGCCGCACATCAGCAAAAATGCTGATGTGAAAGAGGTCTTAGGTTGGGTAGGCACTGCGCCTATCTCCTTTCTCCTATTATCCCACAGAGAATTGTACTCACCGAAGGCTGTTAATTCACTTTATTTTCATCCAAGATGCACATATTTGGAAAGTAGGGGGAGGGGGGATGACAGCTGTTGTTTCGTGAACTGCAAGCGCTTCAACAGGTCCTCACCTCTTGAAGTGCTTGCAGTGCCTGAACGGCAGCCGTTCTCCGCTATCCATAGTCCCCCTCCTTGCCAAATGTTTGTATCTTGGACGAAAATAAAGTGAAGTAAACAGCCTTCGCTTAGTGCCACTCTTTTCTTTCTTCAGCTGTGATTATACGCTGTCTGGCTTTGTGAGCGTGCAAGCCCCGCTGTGCTGGAGACAGATCCTGTGGACTGCCTGTGATTCAGGCTATGTGGTGCCCGTTATTCTTTATTATTTGATTTAGCTTTGGTTTAAGTCGCTGCCAGAGTTATATGGCATTGACTTTTTACCCTTTCCCAGTTGAAAACACATGAAGGCTTGGCTGAGCTGTGTTCACGTGAATGGCGAGAGGCAAGTTTTGACCAAACACTTAAGGCCACGTCACATGTAACGATATCGTTGCCGATATCGTTCAAACGTCACGTGTTCTGTGACGCTTGAATGATGTCGAAACGACATCGTTGCGTGTGACACTACAAACGATGAATGATGAGGCGGCTGATCGTTTATTGTTTGATTTGAGGACAGGACCTCAAATCTATCGTTGGTCGCCCGGTGGACACGCAGCATAGCTGCGTGTGACACTGGGAGACGAGCGATAAGCCAGCTCCCAGCGCCTCTCTGCAAGCGCTGGGAGCTGGTATCCAAGGTAAACTGCGGATAACTAGGCAGCGCGCGCTGGTATTCAAGGTACACAGCGGGTAACTAGGGACCCTAATTACCCGCTGTGTACCTTGGATACCAGCCGGTGAGCGGAGGAGGCTGGTAACCAAGGTATACTTCGGGTATCTAGGCAGGGCGCGCTGCCTAGATACCCGCAGTTTACCTTTGAGACCAGCCTGCTCCTGCTTACTGCAGCCTGGCAGCGGGAGCAAGACATCGTGGAAATGATATTTAAATAGTTTCCACGATGTCTCTGGTCCATTGAATGCTGGTGAGTCTGTCTGGGTGACAGCTCACCAGCGATATGAACGATATTGTTAGCGATCGCGCGTGCATGAGATCGCTAAGAGTATCGTTCTTCAAATTGATGCGTGTGACAGCACCATTAGCCGTGTAAATTCCAAACAATTCCAGGGTGAATACCTTTATGTTGTATGTGAGCACTGTAAGAGATAGAGGACTTGTAGAGTTTAGGGTTGAGTTGATTTCGGCACGGGTAACCTAATAAAGCAATGCCGCTCCTCCTGCACATTATTGCCGGTGTCTGATCAGTTTCTGCTTCCTCCCCGTACTCTTGTGCTGACTTTGCTCACAGATTCATGTGGCGTTGAATGAACACTTCCTCTTGTTTTTCCTGCCCATCGTTTGCTCCCATCCTTCAGTGCACGACCTTTTGTTCCACAGGGCTCTCTTACACACTTTTCTTTAAATAATCCCTTAGCAGCCATTTTTTTTTCCTGGAAATATTTTTTCCACAAGTAGTAATAGTTTTCTAGTCACTTGACTTGGCAAACGTCACTGAGATATTCCCATAAGCACAGTCCTAACAAACTCCCCAGCTGCTGCTCAAACACGAGCGCCATCTCTTTGTGCACAGATACATAGAAGGCGATGAATTATTTCTGACATTTAGCATTACATTGTCTGAGTGCAGAGTACATTACGGTGCAGCAAGGAACAAGAGATCGTGTCATGTGTGCCGAAACGTCACTATCACTTCTCCGACTCCTACAGCGTGGAGATCTGCTTCCAGTAGGCCCAGTGTTATTTAGGTCAATGGATCACTATTGAGTTGGCATGGAACTACACCACCTGGACATGCCCTAACAGTGATGGGAGTTATAGTTTCACAAAGACTACCTTTTTCAAGACCACTTTTCTCCAACAGTAATCTACAAGCTGTGAATCTCTAGCTGTGTGAAGACTCCAATCTCCTGCATGGTTGTCAGGGCTCTGTTGGGAGTTATAGGTTTGCCACAGCCGGATACATCATTCCAGGTATCTGATATACAGGTCTCTGCTTCACATGTGCATTGTGCACGGGCCAACTTACTCTCATAAGATATATAATGATCATAATTATGAACCTATCACCTCTCTGAATCCGTCATGGGTGACTATTGTGGTCTTTTGTGTAGGAAAGTGCTGTCTGGTTCACTTTCCTAGGTGGTGAACAAAATTGCATGCAAATGCACCTGTGCCAGACAGAGGCTGAGAGGACACACTGTTTGCATCCTGAAGAGGGGGGCCTATGGGAACATTACAGTGTATGTTGGGAATAGTTTCTAGACATACATTATAGTCTAAGTGCACAGAATTTAGGATACGAAGCTTGTCAGCAGTCAGGTTACGCTGTCATTCAGATAGCAAAGCTGAGATTGAGGCTGTACGTTCTATTGCATGTAAATAAGCCTCAGCCAGAGTGAAGATGATTTAAGTAGCTTGCTGGATAGCTAACAAAGGTCTCGTTTTCAGTCTCCTGTTGTGGCTCGCAATCAGGTGTCCCAGCAGCAGCAGCAGCATCACCACCACCATCATCATCATGAGAAGAAGCCCTTTGACCTCCTGGGTGACCTCGGAGGAGACATCTTTGCCACTCCTGCACCACAGCCAGCTGCCACTGCTAATTTTGCCAATTTTGCAAACTTCAACAGTCATACAGGTAAGAAAGACTCTACTTTACTTTACCACTGAATTATATTTATGCCTGACAATACTTTCCAGTTTCACGCATTATCTATATTACGGTCCAAGTATCGACTGGTAGGAATGGACTGGCAATGGGTATTGGGTATTGGGCCCGAAGGCAACAACCTGATCTCTTGAGTGAGGATGCAGAGTTTGGGACAGGAGACCCATGATCAGTAAGTATGGTAAAGTTCTTACTTGGACTATTATACTTGGAAACAATTGCAGAATTGCAAATCCCCTTCTCTTACACCACACATATAGAATAAGTAAAAACCCCCTCCCTTACCCAACACTCTCATTCTGGACCATCATCACTGCTCCATTCCACTGCTAGCTTCCTGGATCCTTTTTCTGCTGATCTCACTATTTTTCCAATCATGCATTTTAGTTAAAACCACTCCTGGCGCTCCTATCTGGTGTGCAGCACAAAAAATAATCACATTGCAATGCAGTGGAGTGTTGAGGCGCCCTAAGGGCCAAGTTACATGAGAGAAACGGTGTAAAAATAAATAAAAACTTCTAAAAGTTCAAATCATCCCCTTGTGTCCCATTGAAAATAATATAAAAAAACCCACAAATTTGGTATCGCTATGTTCAGAAATGCCCAATGTATCTAATATATAAAGTTGAGTGTGTATCAAGCCCTGCCCACTCCACATAACCACACCCTCTTCACATAGCCACACCCACTTCACAACACTGTATCAAGCCCCACCCACTCCACATAGCCACTCCCTACTCATAGCCATGCCCACTCCACAAAGCTGAGTGTATATGCATAGTCCCGCACACTCCACTGTTTTATGCATGTATCAAGCCCTGCCCAGTCCACATAGCAACACCCACTTAACAGCCACACCCACTTCACAACACGGAGTGTATGTATCAAGCCCCACCCACTCCACATAGCCATGGCCACTCCACATCACTGAGTGTATCATCCCTTCCCACTCCATATAGCCCCACCCACTCCACATAGCTATGCCCACTCCACAAAGTTGAGTGTATATGCATAGTCCCGCAGACTCCACTGTATGTATATGTATGTATATCAAGCCCCACCCACTTCACATCCTGTATCTAGACATATCCACTCCTCCACATAGCCCTGTCCCTGTGGAGGGGTGGAGCAATGAAGGTACTGGGCTATACATGGAGGTGGTGCTATTAAGTGGGCAAGGGCTGCAGGGAGGGGTGGGGCAATGTTTAGGCGCAGAGCTATGAAGGGGCGGGGCTATGATACATACACCCACATACGTACATTACCATACATGGGCGATATTGCCGCAACGGACCTTTGTGATGTAACGTTCATGTGAACATAATGGGCGGAGCTAAGCAAGCAAAATCATTGTGCTATGAAGACTTACCTTCACCTATTGTAGTCACATAATCATGACATCACGCAGGCCATACAGCATCTTTTAATATTCTGCTGAAATGTTAACTATTAACTTGCCAGAGTGACTTCAGAGTGATTTTGCTTTCTCAGCACTGCCCACTATGGTCACATGATCATTACATCACAAAGTCCTTTATACAAATAAGTTAATAGTAAGTTAAAGGGAACCAACCACCCCAAATGACCCCCCCCGGACTGTTAATATGGGTCCCTACACCCAGCACACACATTGGCTGCAAGCGTTTTTGCTAAAAAAACGCTTTTGTAGAAGTGAAGAAAGAGCTTTGTGAAGTTTATAACATTAGGACGAGTGGGCGTAACTTAGCTTGTTCTAAAGCCGAGATTCAGCTGCCAGTCATCCTCCTCTACCCCATCGCTACAGTGAAGCCCAGCCCTTTCTTCTCGTCACAGCCTGGTGCACGGGATCTCATCGTGCACAAGTCATCAGCTAGAGCCGGGTCGCGAGCACACGCTCTGACTTCCTGGTGTAATGCACAGCCGAGCGCAGGAAGTCAGAGCGTGTGCTCGCGACCCGGCTCTAGCTGATGACTGTGCACGGGCAATGAGATCCCGTGCACCAGGCTGTGACGAGAAGAAAGGGCTGGGCTTCACTGCAGCGATGGGGTAGAGGAGGATGACTGGCAGCTGAATCTCGGCTTTAGAACAAGCTAAGTTACGCCCACTCGTCCTAATGTTATAAACTTCACAAAGCTCTTTCTTCACTTCTACAAAAGCGTTTTTTTAGCAAAAACGCTTGCAGCAAATGTGTGTGCTGGGTGTAGGGACCCATATTAACAGTCAGGGGGGTCATTTGGGGTGGTTGGTTCCCTTTAACTGTTAACCTGCCAAAAAGACTAATCCTCCAAGGTGTAGTCTGACTGCCTCATTCACATAAGAAATTGTAAGTGTATAAATGCTTTTTTTCACCTTTCACATTACACTTTGAGCTCAGACAGGGATGGTTAGAATAGTATTATAAAGCTGCAGCTACAGACCGGGATAGCTGGGGAGGCATAAACGAGCTGGCAGGCTCCCTTTAAACATAATGAAAGAAATAAAAAACCTTGTTAAAAAAAAAAGTTAAATCCGATTTTCTTTTAAATGATAAGAAACAAAAATCATTGGCAAAACTCTCCAAAGGGGAAAAAAAGTAAGAGAATGTAGTGACCCGAGTATTTGTAATGTTGTGAACATTGGCTTGATATTCAGCTGTAGTGATCACACGCGTAGGCTAGAACTGGACCTTGTGATGTACAGAGGATGGAAAGCGATCAGTGGCTGCTGATTGGCCACAGTCGTCATGTGACCACCTGCTGCCTATACAGAAAGCCAGGAGCTCGGTGGGAAGGCTCGTGGTGGAATCGGGGCAAGGCCGCCGGGCCGGTAGAGCGCTGCTCGGTCTGGATAAAAACTTCCGAACATATGTGATATTTTGGAAGCTCCCGGGAGACTGTTTTAGTGTAATGTGCCATCCCCTTATAGGAAAAGATTTATATCTCCGAAGTTGTGTAGAAATTCCTCAGATCTGGCTAAATGTACAGAGACCCTAAATACCGGGCGCATTGTCACAGCTCAGCAGCGCGGGGCCCTTTATTTATTTTGTTTCCATTGGTCAGGGGGCAGGATTAATAATGTAAGGGCTTAGTGAATAATTTAGAGTTGCCCGATGAGCAGTGTCAGGTTATTGTGGCTTCTGGCCAGTTGATGGGGAATATAATGAGTCCCGCGTCTTTATTGACATCTCGTTCCTCCGCACGTTTTGTTGGGAGCTCTAGATGTAAGGTGAGCTCCCATCTCATTCTACAGAGTCGTCTTCACATCGCTCCTTCTCTGTCTTATGTTTAATGATGACTTTTCTGCAGGTTTTTATTTGTTATAAATAGTACTAGAAGAAAAAACTAAAAACAGTTACATTTAAACTTATTCAGCTGTATTGGTCGTAAACCTACAACTTTTGGTTCAGCATTAAAGGGTCCAAAAAAGAAGCACATGTTTTTTTAAAAAAATAAATTTCTGTGTGTTAAGGTATCTGTAGACATTTTTTGGCAGGTTTTTTTTATAATCTGAAATCAAAAAGATATAAAAGGGAGAAGTCTTGCAGTTTTCACACAGGCTGTTGGGGCTATTTTGGACTCCTAAGTTCCTGACATTTACTGAAGGCTTTTAATCAGTCTCATTATCATCAGAGGCAGGATTACAGTGGCTTGTATATAAATACCTGTATACACAGTTGATGGCAAAGTATCCACCAATTACAGTAGGTAATTTTATGTCTCAACTCCTCATCCATCCTCCCCCTTCCTGCACAATACCTTTTTCACATGCTCACTGGCAGGGCTGTGGAGTCTGTAAAGGCCCCGTTACACGGTACGATATCGTTCACGATATCGCTGAAATGTCATATCGTACAATCCTGCTATTCTGTGCAGGAATGATGTTTGAAAAGCAGATGCAGAAATTGGTGACACATTCCCAGATTATGGAGTGCGGCTATAATATAATACCACACACAACACATGGGAGGCTGCGCTGCCGTCTGGTGCTGGGGGGTCACACCACGCTGTGCTGTCCATTGGGATGGGGACCGTGTCAGTCTGAGGTAGCGAAAGACAATATTCTGATTTACCCCCCATGCTATGTGCACCCTCACTAAAACTACACAGGAGCCCTTGTGGCCCTGCCTCCCTGATCACAAATTGATGATGTCTCCAAGTATCCACCTTATGTAACTACATAATTACCCCTCTGGCTCATCCGACAACCCCGCTCCTCTCAGCCATAATTAATCCATTTCTTCATTGTGTTCATCAGACATTTGTGTTTTCACTAATTAATGATCAGTTTCTTTTTGATGTTTGCGTTACTTTGTATTATTATGTTACTCATCTTCATTAACATCGTTATATTATTATTTTTTCCCTTCTGTTTTCCACATTTTACAGCTCACAATTCTGCCAATGCAGACTTTGCAAACTTTGATGCATTTGGACAGTCTAGTGCCGCAAGTAGTTTTGGAGCGTTCCCCTCATCAAGTCAGACACCCACCCAGCCCGTAAATACAGGTAGTCTTGCCTCTCCTGTAGTTTGCATAGGAAAAGCCTTGTGCTCTGACAGCGAGGTGCTGACCTCCCCATTCCTCTGTGCCTGTCGTTTGTCCTACGTCTGTGTACTTTCTGTGCTGCGGTGCTGTGCATTATGTGTTTTATGTGTGTATGCTTTCTTATACTGTGTGATTGTATGTTGGAACGCTTTTTCTTTTTACATATGTTATATTATAAGCATGACCTGTATTAACAGTTGAGAACACATCTTTATTTATGGATTGTTTTTTCAGTTTTGTATAATTTATGGCTGTTTTGTGTGTCAGTGTTAATATACAGTCCCTATATGTCGGTTTTGCATGTTTCTGCCATATAGTGCATTGTACAGTCACTCACACATGTCATGATTTATAGAGATGTGAGGCTAATGGCGCAAAACTAAATTTAAAGGGATCCTGTCACCTCCAAAACGCCTCCTAAGCTACCAAAACATGTCTCTGCAGCATCCCATCACTAATCTCACACTTCTTTTGTCTCCTAAAAGCATCCTGTGAAAGTAAAAACATTTTAATACTTACTCATTAGTGATTATAATTAGCAGGGGCTATATTCTTTAGTCCCCAGGGCGTGTTGTTTTGCAGGCTCCAGGATCCACCCTCTCTCTGTCTGTGCTGCTGTAATGTGGAGCTGAAGGCAGGACTAATTATTTGCATTCTGTGAGTGACAGGGGGGAGGGCAAAGCCTGCCCGAGCAGAGGAACACAGACAGAGACAGGGTGGATCCTCGAGGCTGCAAAACAACACGCCCTAAGGGCTAAAGAATATATCACTAATGAGTAAGTATTAAAACGTTTTTATGTACTTTCACAGGATGCTTTTAGGAGACAAAAGGAGTGTGAGATTAGTGGTAATATGCTGCAGGGACGTGTTTTGCTAGCTTAGGAGACATTCTGGAGGTGACAGGATCCCTTTAAGACATTTTTAGACAATTCTCATTACTCCTGATGCCACTTGCCATGGGGCACGTCCACGTCTCCCGGCGCTTGGATAACAGACGCTATTCAGAGAGGGAAGAGAACACAAGGTCTCTACTATTTTCAATTAGATTGTTAATGTAGAGACATAAGCCGAGCAAACTCATTAGATGGTTGGTGGCCATCTTGGCTGACTCTCCCATACACAGGAGCGCTCCTTCGGCAGAGAGATTGTGTTCTCTATGAGAAAGCTGCCGACTGACCTCATCTCCAGAGGAAGAATGTGATTGTACATATGAGATGGACATGTCTCCCAGCCATCAGTCAGCCGGTGACCCCATCCACATCAGACTGTCTGCCACACTCCTCAATATCGGCGGGTTCAGCTGACATTCGTATGTGTATGCTGCCTTTAATAGGATTCTATTGAATTGTTTTTGGATCTAGATGCAAAGTAACCAACTGTTGACATTAAACGATTGCCTATATGCGAATCAACTGGTTGTTTAGTAGCCTGTTCAGATAAGGTGACCAGAATTATGTGTGCACAGAACTATTGTTAATACGATCATTCTGTGCAGATAGAATTGATATCGGCAGCACATCACTTGTTTTGCTCGGCACAATTGGTTGCTGGGAACGATTATTTTAATGCCGTCATGTATGATCCAGTTCCTTCATGAATTCTTTTTTTTTTTTTACTAATTTGTCGGGTGATTGCCATCATGTTTACACACACGAATAATCAGTGAATGTGCATTGTAACAAACACTCGTTCTCAATCATCCACAACTCAAATGATCCTTAAAACATCACTCTATGTTTTGTTTTTTTAATTGCACTGCTGGAGTGGTGCTTTAATGCCAGTGTCCTACCCCCAATCTTATACTCGCTATCCAGCATAATCAGCTTTTCCTGTCGCTCCGGTTGGTGCCCTGTGATTTGGGACCTGCCGGCAGCTCCAGTGTTCCATGGAGTGCTCCAGAGGTCACAATTCAATGCATCTCTATCGGAGCCTCGTTCTGGCCCTCATAGAGTTGTTTTGGGAACTTCTGCCATTCATACGACATTCACAAGATGTTGCTGCGGAATCATAGTATCATCAGTGGACAGTTAATCCTATGGAAGGTGAGTATATGACAGGGGGCTTATATTTTAAGCACCACTCTAACGGTGAAAAAAACACGTTGGAGTGGTGCTTTATGGGTTTACTAACACTAGTTTGATGCCTTCTGTTTACAGCTGAGCACTTACCGCTGTCCTTGATGTAATTTACTTTTTGATGGAAAGACGAGCTTGAGTTTCCGAATGACATAGCAGTGTGAAAAGAGCTAGACATGCAATATGTTATAAGTAATCCAGGACTGAGATATTGCAAAATATAAAAGGGTGGGGGACAAGAGGCGCAATAGTGCCCTATCACTAGTGACACTAATCGTAATAGGGTGGTGCTGAGAAGCCACTCACCTGATGCAGTTGTGATCCCCACAACTGGTTTGAAGGCGTTTAGGAAATATTATTCCAAGCTGCTGCAGGACCTCCACCGACCACTGAACAGTGGTTATAATCCAGAAAGATGATGGGAGTATAGGTGTATCACGGTCCGCACTGCTCCAGGGCTTAAAAAACTCACCAAAGAGTCAGTCAGATTTCCATCCTTTTATTCTCCTTCTCCTACGCGTTTTGGCGCCTAGCCTGGCACCCTGATGAAGGTGCCAGGCTAGACGCCGAAACGCGTAGGTGATCCCTGATGAAGGTGCCAGGCTAGGCGCCGAAACGCGTAGGAGAAGGAGAATAAAGGATGTAAATCTGACTGACTCTTTGAGTTTTTTAAGCCCTGGAGCAGCGCGGACCGTGATACACCTATACTCCCATCATCTTTCAGGACTGACATATGGACGGCCTACCCCTTGTATAAGTCATCAATATCAGATTTGTGTTTGCCGACTCTACCCCTACAGTCACTTGATTTAAGACATACTAATAGGATGTTTAGATTGTGAGCTCCAAGAGAGACAGCATTACTGATGTATGTAAAGTGCTATGGAATTAATAGCGCTATATAAATGAATAAATATTATTATTATCATTATTAATGGTGAATTTAGGCTGATCTGCAGTACCTGAGATTGGCCACTATACAGTGTCTGGCGCTGTGCTGTTCTGGCTTTATACACAGCTGATCGGAACGGCTCCACGTGTCAGACCCCACTGATCTGATAGATATATATATGTATGTATCGATATTTCACACCTGGACAACCATTTTAATTCTATCTTAGCTCATACAATTTATTTGGTGTCTTATAACAAATAACACAAACAAGTATACAAATTGATGTTACCCCTTTAATTTACCGTACATTGCTTTTGAAAATTTACTGCATTAAAGCATTTTCGTAATGAGATTCACAATATCAGTTACATACGTTAAGAAATGTCTCTCTCAGACCTAATGAGACTGATATGCTAACATTGAAAATCCTTGTCACAATGGCTGTATGATCCTGATATTAGGATGATCGATTTATGAGTGCAGCTAGAGCTCGACTTCTAAAATGGTCATCTTATTATTGGGCATAAAAACTTCCAAAGAGGATTGCACAGCCGTTCTGGCATGAATATTCAAAGTAAGTGCTCCAGCCTCATCAGGTCTGAGATCCTTCATAGTGCATGCAATGAGCATTGTGAAATGTGGGGACAGATCTGCTTTAAATTGGCTTCTCTTGTGTATAGAAATGTGAGGCCTGTTAATTATACGCTCCACAACCACATGTGGGAATGCCCCATGAGGTCGATGTTATGAGGACTAGGTAAGAAAGTGCGTCCTGTGAGAGAGCGGTTTATGACGGTCTGAGGTGACTAATAAACTGTTGCCCTCTTTCCAAGCATGACCGACTGTTTTAAGGATTTAATAAGACTGTGTAAGTAGAAACATTTGCTTGGCTGCGTTCTTGCATCTGAAACGGCTTACAGAAGATTATCAGGGGAAAGTCATAGGACTTGTGCAAGAGACTGGGCAAAGCAAGGAAAAAGATGGTGGAGTAAAAGCTCACTGGATTCTCATTCATCACTTCATACCAGGACCTTAATATCGTGTATGCAGCTTTTTTAATAGTTTTCCATGCCAGGTGTTATGTGCCAGGATCACCTACCCAGATGACAAGGCTTCTACCTGCACTAGTAAATGAAGTCACCCGACACAGATCAGTCTGTGAGATCAATGCCAAATCTTGACGTTCCTTATACAGTAACAGCAAAGTTTTGCTTTATTTTTTTTTCTTTGTAATAATGTGATTCCTTCTGTCTGGTTCTTGTGAGGCCATTGTCTTGGTAATGAATTGAATGGGCCTGAAGTTTCTTCATGCAAGGCCTTAATTTTAACTACAATGCTTTAGAATATAATTATGGTCATTTAGTTAAAGAAGACTGGCTGCCAAAGGTTTTTCATATACTATTTATTGATCACAGCATTGAGAGAAATTGTTTACAATGCCATAACTTAGTATTTTGTAGCATAACCTTGTGCTTTAATTACTGCACCACACAGACAAGGCATTGAAGCCACTGGGGATTCAAGACATCTTGAGGGATTTTCCTCCACTCCTATTGCAAATCTGCAAAATAATCCTTAAAGCTATGGGTGCGGTACCCAACCCATCACCCTAACTCGTCCAAAATGGTTTAAATCAGATGATTGGCTCAGCCATTGCAACAGGAGAACATTTTTGACTAAATTGGATGTGTGTTTATGATTATCGTCTTGCTGGAATTTCCAGCCCCTGCCTACTTTGGTTTTACCATGTGGCAGCATTACATTCTGTAGTATATCCTTGTACATGGTAGCATTCATATGTTCATTAATTCTATGCAGAGGGCCAATGACAGATGGAGAAAAGCATATCCAGTCTATGACATGGCCAACACCATGTTTCACTGTAGTTTTTTTTGGTTTCTTGCAACATTACATTTTCCAATTGGGTGGTATATATAGTGCTGCCACCACTAACATACTGAACTTGGATTCATCCGCCCACAACACCTTAGACCAGGAGTCCCCAACTCCAAGCCTCGAGGGCCGCCAACAGTGCAGGTTTTTAGGATTTCCTTAGTATTACACAGAAGTTGGAATCCTCACCAGTGTAGATGATCACATTAACACCTGTGCAATACCAAGGAAATCCTGGAAACCTGCACTGTTGGTTGCACTTGAGGCCTGGAGTTGAAGACCTCTGCCTTAGTCTGTCCCTTTCCATTGTTCTTTGGTAAACTCAAGTTGGACCTTTCGGTTCTTTGCAGAGTTAGGCTGCCTTCACACTTGCGTTCCCCTCTGCAGCGTCCTGCAGAGGGGAACCGCAAGCTGAGCGCAGGCACCGCAAGTCCCTATGTTTAACATGGGGACGCGGGTGTATGCACACGGGTGCGGATGGCCGTGCGCACCCCGTCCGCCATGTATGATTGGTAGGCATGCGGATGCTTGCGTACAAATCATACATTCTCGTCCGCGCCAGGAACGCGACATGTCTCGTTCAGTGTGCGGACGAGAGTATGTGATTTGTACGCAAGCATCCGCATGCGTACAAATCACTCACGGAAGTGAATGGGTGAGCACGGCAATCTGCACCCGAGCGCATACACCCGCGTCCCAATGTTGAACATAGGGACTTGCGGTGCCTGCGCTCACCTTGCGGTTCCCCTCCACAGGACGCTGCAGAGGGGAACGCAAGTGTGAAGGCAGTCTTAAAAGGCTTCTTGACTGGAACTTGTGCATTCAACCAGCTCTTAGCCACTCCACCACAGTATGGCGACTCACTTTCACCCCGTATTCCTCGCTTTTTTTTGTGCAAAATCTGTACAGCACTTTTTTGGACTTTAAATACTGACTTTTTCTTAATAATTGTTAATAATGTGATCAACTTTGGAGGAAGTTTCCGTGGTCGTTAACTTCTAGATTTGTCAGTGATTACATAAACTTATTTTTTCCTTCTTTATTATCCGTGACACTTTACTCTGAGATCAGTTGAATTCCATCGCTCCTCTTTTTTGCTTTTGTCTGACTTCACTCTCAGAATAATAATAATAATAATAATAATTTATTCATTTATATAGCGCTATTAATTCCATAGCACTTTACATACATGAGAAATGCTGTCTCTCTTGGAGCTCACAATCTAAACATCCTATCAGTATGTCTTTACAATGAATAAAAAGGAAAAAATATTAGGCAAATGTAGACTGCCCATGACAAAATATGCAAACTCGTTTGGCCCAGCAAATGTGTAAAACTAACGTATAAAGGGATAAAACCATATCAAACACAATTTTCATTTGAGCTGACAACCATTTGCTTCTGGTTCACTAAAATCACTAGAAAAATGGCAAGAACCAGACATAAGTAATCACTCTTTAAAACCAGCTAAGCTTTTGGCTGCTGTAACTGCAGTCTGGGTGAGGTTTTGATCCAATTGTCAGATAACAGTTCAAAGAAATATATTAGAAATCAGCAGAGCCCAGCCGTTCATAGCCGCCTCTTTACTTTGATATCGGGTCTGTTCTAGGAAATGTTCCTAAAACTATTTTTGTTAGAAACCACAAAAGCACTAAATTAGCTTGTACCTATTGGGACACATGAAACCTCACTAAATGGCAACCATCATGAATGATATTGAAGATATGTACAATTAAAGTGTCCACTGAACAGATATGCAGCAATTACACCTATACACTGGGTAAAATTTACCTTTAAACCAGCCCAATGATTATATTCTGATATCCTATTAAAGGGGGGTGTATTACTATGATAGCTCCACCTTATTAGACCAAATGGCACAACAAATATTACGGTATTCATTAAGAAGAAAGTGATCCGTAAGCCTAGTGCTTCCCTGGACTTCCACTGTTGGGTACAGGAATATTCACCTTTGTGCTCTGATTAGCTGTAATCATAAAGCCTCCTTCCTGACTTTGTATGAATTCCTCTGCCTTGACTCATTAACTCCAGCAGACCTCCAGAGCACCATCAGCTGCAGACCCTAAGGGTCCCTTTACACTTGGTGACGTTCCAGCGATCCCGACAACGATACGACCTGGTAAGGATCGCTGGAACGTCACTACATGGTCGCTGGTGAGATGTCAAACAGTCAGATCTACTCAACAACAGAGCAACGATACGGCGACCTGTATAACTACCTCAGCGGTCGTTGGGACTCTGAGTTCTGAGTCGCCAATGAGGTCGTTGTTAAGGCGTCAAACACATCGATGCATGCTGCCTAGCGGGAACCCGGTGATCAAAAAATGGTCCAGACCATTCCGACACGATCGGCGATCTCACAGCGGGGGCCCGGTCGCTGCTACGTGTCAAACATGGCGAGATCGCTGGTGAGGTCACTGTTATGTCACAAAACCTGTGACATAACACCAATCTCGCTATGTGTGACGGGGGCTTAAGTCCTGTAAATTTTTTTATCAATAAATTTTTATTGAAAATATTTTCTCAGAATCAAAACTTTAAGTAACAAATAAAGATACATGAATAAACGGATAATCAACTTGGCATTCCGCTCAACATAAATTAAGTCCTAATGGACCAATCAAACATAAAATGTACAATAACAAAGGCAATATAAGGGAGTGAAAGGGAAGAGGGAGAGGACAAAAAAAAAAAAGGTGAAGGGGGGGGAAAGGCAATGGAGTGGGAGTGAGGAAGGAGAGTAATAGGGGAAGCCCAAGGCGAAGAGATGAAAGGAACGTGGGAGAGGAGAAAGGGGGAAGGAAGGGGAAGCACCCCTATGAAGGCGTCTCGATGGCGTCCCACACTATGGAAGAGGGACTGCCAGTGGATGAGCAACCCATACGGCCCATCCTTCTTGCACATATCGCCTCGGGGCAAGTCCTGTAAATTAAGAGATAAGGTCTCTAAGCATCAAACTTGTTTTTCTACACAAGTCAACACCATGAACTTAAGATTTTTGCAGTGTGGAATCAATCTAAAAGTGGCCCCTGCCATTTAGGCTACATGTTTGCCATAAAGGGCTGTTCTTGGTCCATAACAATGTTTAGGCATATGATATAAGTCCAGTAACAGCCATATAAAAGCCAGGAGTCAAAGTTTCCCAGTATCACAGTGACTCTGCCAGCTTATCTTTTCCTATAGTGCAACATGAGCCTGTTCCTTTTTCACTGATTGTTCTTCCTTTGACCATTTCTGGCAGGTAGTAATCACTATGTACTGGGAACACCCCACATGACCTGCAGTCATCTAATGATCAAAGTTTAGTCAAAAGTTTCTTACTGGCTCATTTTTCCTGGTTTTACCACTTCGACGTCAAGCACTGACTGTACTTCCAGCCTTCTATATCACACCACTTGTGATGCCATTGTCACCAATGTTATCTACTTCACCTGCCCATGGTGTTGTTCTTATGGCTAATTGGCATTGTTAGTCATTAGTGAGAGGCTTCTGGAAATGCTGAGCTCATCAATTGCTGGGGACCAGAATGAAATCCACCAGATTAGAATAGACATAAAGAAAAAGGCAGCACAATATGTTTTCTTTTAATTATGGAATACCTAGCCTTGCCTTGTTGATGATTCACTGAAAGACTGGTAAAGCCTTGTTCACATGTAGCATAAATGCTGCACTTTTTTTTTTTTTTTTGCAGAAAATTTGCTGTATTTAACTTCCTGACAAAGTGGATGTGATTTAATGAAAGCTCCCATTGTATGTAAAGACGCTGTTCATCTGTAGGTTTTTTGTGTATTTTTTCCTGTATGGGTTTTGCTAGGAAGCTTGGCAAAAATGCATTGAACAAAGGGGAAGACGCATTTAAATAACGCAACAATTACCGTATATACTCGTGTATAAGCCGACCCCCCTACTTTTGCCCCCAAAATCTGGGAAAACCTATTGACTCGTGTATAAGCCGAGGGTGGACCCCAGCACAGGTATACAGCCCCCAGCAGTGTGGTATACAGCAGCCTCCCCAGTGGTATATACAGGCCCCAGCAGTGTTACAGCAGCCTCCCCAGTGGTATATACAGCAGCAGCCCCAGTGGTAGTATACAGCAGCCCCAGAGGTATAAACAGCCCCAGTGGTAGTATACAGCAGCCCCAGAGGTATAACACAGCCCCAGGGTATATAACAGCCCCAGTGGTAGTATACAGCAGCCCCAGAGGTAGTATACAGCAGCCCCAAGGTAGTATACAGCAGCCCCAGTGGTAGTATACAGCAGCCCCAGGGTATATAAAAGCACCCAGTGGTAGTATACAGCAGCCCCAGAGGTAGTATACAGCAGCCCCAGAGGTAGTATACAGCAGCCCCAGTGGTAGTATACAGCAGCCCCAGTGGTAGTATACAGCAGCCCCAGAGGTATAAACAGCCCCAGAGGTATATACAGCAGCCCCAGTGGTAGTATACAGCAGCCCCAGAGGTATATAACAGCCCCAGTGGTAGTATACAGCAGCCCCAGAGGTGTATACAGCAGCCCCAGTGGTAGTATACAGCAGCCCCAGAGGTTATACAGCAGCCCCAGTGGTAGTATACAGCAGCCCCAGAGGTATATACAGCCCCAGTGGTAGTATACAGCAGCCCCAGAGGTGTATACAGCCCCAGTGGTAGAATACAGCCGCCTGCCCGCCACCCCCATCAGTATACAGGCCCCCCCATCAGGATCCAGGGCCCCCCCTCCTTGCTCCGCAAAACCTGCAAAGGAAAATCATTATACTTATCACTGTCCTGTCGCCGCCAGACCGCCGCTGCCATCGCCATCCCCGTCTTCTTCCAGCGTCTTCCGGTTTCCTGCGACCACAGGAAGCCGGAAGAAGACTGGGATCGCGATGGCAGCGGCGGTCCGGCGGTGACAGGACAGTGATAAGTATAATGATTTTCCTTTGCAGGTTTTGGGAGCAAGGAGGGGGGGGCCCTGGATCCTGATGGGGGGGCCTGTATACTGATGGGGGTGGCGGGCGGGCGGCTGTATACTACCACTGGATATATACTCGCGTATAAGCCGAGGGGGGACTTTTCAGCCCAATTTTTGGGCTGAAAAACTCGGCTTATACGCGAGTATATACGGTAGATAGGATTGCTATTGGTGTGGACACCTGCAGAAATCATGCGGATAGAAAGCCACATGTGTGAATTTAGCCTAATGGCCCATAAGGTAGTTAATTGTACATATATTCCTAAAGAAATTTTCCCATGAACAAAGTTCATTTTAATCAATAGATCCACACTTGGTTGTTTACAAAAAAATCTCCTGTGCTGAGATAATTACATATATGTGTCCCTGCTATGTACTGTGTAATGGATGTGTCTGACCATATAGGGACATGGTCTGATCATACCATATCTCCTGTGCTAAAAATAATCTTATTAATATGTGTTACCCTGACTATATGGCAACTAGTCCTGTACACTGGAATGTGTCTGACCGTACAGGGACATGGTCTGAACATACCACATCTCCTGTGCTGAGATAATCTTATACAGTGCGTTGTGAAAGTATTTGGTCCTCTTGAACTTTTCAACCTTTTGCCACATTTCAGGCTTCAAACATAGATATAAATTCTAATTTTTTTGTGAAGAATCAACAACAAGTGGGAAACAATCGTGAAGTGAGACAAAATTTATTGCATATTTTAAACTTTTTTAACAAATAAAAAACTGAAAAGTGGGGCGTGCAATATTATTCCGCTCCCTTGGGTTAATACTTTGTAGCGCCACCTTTTGCTGAGATTACAGCTGCAATCATTTGGGTATGTCTCTATCAGTTTTGCACATCAAGAGACTGAAATTCTTGCCCATTCTTCCTTGCAAAACAGCTGGAGCTCATAGGTTTGCGTTTGTGAACAGCAGTTTTCATCTCTTTTCACAGACTCTCGATTGGATTCAGGTCTGGACTGTGACTTGGCCATTCTAACACCTGGATACGTTTATTTTTGATCCATTCCATTGTAGATTTTGCTTTATGTTTGGGATCATTGTCTTGTTGGAAGATAAATCTCGTCCAGTCTCAGGCCAGACTCCAACAGGTTTTCTTCCAGAATGGTCCTGTATTTGGCTCCATTCATCTTCCCATCAATTTTAACCATCTTCCCTGTCTCTGCTGAAGAAAAGCAGGCCCAAACCATGATGCTGCCACCACCATGTTTGACAGTGGGGATGGTGTTTTGAGGGTGATGAGCTGTGTTGCTTTTACGCCAAACATATCGTTTTGCATTGTGGCCAAAAAGTTCGATTTTGGTTTCATCTGACCAGAGCACTTTGTTCCACATGTTTGGTGTCTCCCAGGTGGCTTGTTGAAAACTTCAAACAAGACTTTTTATGATATCTTTGAGAAATGCCTTTCTTCTTTCCACTCTTCCATAAAAGCCAGATTTGTGAGTGTACGACTGATTGTTGTCCTATGGACAGACTCTCCCACCTCAGCTGTAGATCTCTGAGTTCATCCAGATTGATCATGGGCCTTTTGGCTGCATCACTGATCAGTCTTCTCCTTGTTCGAGATGAAAGTTTAGAGGGATGGCCTGGTCTTAGTAGATTTGCAGTAGTCTGATACTCCTTCCATTTCAATATGATTACTTGCACAGTGCTGCTTGAGATGTTTAAAACTTGGGAAATCTTTTTGCATCTAAATCTGACTTTAAACTTTGCCGCAACAGTATCTCGGACCTGCCTGGTGTGTTCCTTGGTTTTCATGATGCTCTCTGCACTTGAAAAAGAACCCTGAGACTATCACAGAGCAGGTGCATTTATAGAGACTTGATTACACAAGGTGGATTCTATTTCTCATTACCAGTCATTTAGGACAACATTGGATCATTCAGAGATCCTCACTGAACTTCTGGAGTGAGTTTGCTGCACTGAAAGTAAAGGGGCCGAATATATTACACGCCCCACTTTGCAGTTTTTTATTTGTTAAAAAAGTTTAAAAAAACGAATACATTTCGTTCCTCTTCACGATTGTGTCCCACTTGTTGATTCTTCACAAAAAAATTAGAATTTATATTTTTACGTTTGAAGCCTGAAATGTGGCAAAAGGTTGAAAAGTTCAAGTGGGCCGAATACTTTCACAAGGCACTGTATATGTGTCCCTGCTATGTACTGTGTAATGGATGTGTCTGACCGTACATGGACAGTGTCTGATCATACCACATCTCCTGGGCTTGGGAGGAAGGAAAGGAGAGTGTACAGACATTACAGCTTTTTGTGAGGTAAAACATTTCCTTGTCTTTGCTTTGCTTCAAAGAATAGTTTGCTATCCTGTGCTGGAGTGTCTGTATACTTTTTTTTTTTTTTTCTTCCTCCCCTGCCCAAGAGATGTGGTGTGATCAGATCATGTCCCTGTATGATCAGACACAGCCATTACACAGTACATAGCAGGGACACGTATATAACATTATCTCAGCACAGGAGCTGTGGTATGATCAGACCATGTTCCTGTCGGTCAGACACATCCATTACACAGTACAGAGCAGGGACACCTATATAAGATATTGGCACAGAAATGTGTTTTTTTAACACAGCAAATTGCAGAAATTATTATTATTCCAAGATCTATTCATTAAATTGAAATTTGTACTTGGGACAACCCTTTTAAGTGCTAAAGTAAGATCACAGCTCAGATGTCTTGCCTAGATCTGCTCATCAGCAGTGTTGATGACGTCTGCATATTTCTGCCCAGATACGTGTACTTATCGGCAGGCGTGCTAATGATTATGACAGGTGAATGATGCTGGAGGATTGTGCACGTCCTGCAGGTATGTTCAGACATGTCGTCATCACCTTTTCAGATTGAAGTGATCTCATCCGGCCAATCACTTAATTTTATGGGCTCAGCACTTAGTCTTGTGTGAAGGTGATGCAGACTCAAGCCAAATGTGTATTTCATTCTGATCAATTCAGTTGTACATGAAGTATCAGCCAGTGTCTCCCATCCTCAGCCCCTTGTATCACATTTGTTACCCCCGCTCCCTGTATTCCATTTTCCTTCTCTCCTTGAGCAGTGGAGAACGTGTAGGCCGGGGATTGTTCTCAGCGTCCAGTCTTCCTGCCGCTTTGTATAGCACTACAGACGGTCCGAGGAATGTGCTGAGCTCCAGTGTATAAGACTGCCTTCCTGCATCACCCCAGAAGAGAGGAGTGGGTGGTCCGGCTGGAGGAAAAAGCCGTTATGTCTTTGTCTTGACTTTGTGTCTCTTAATGACAAGCCGGAAAGAAAGCTTCCTCTTCTGTTCTGTTTCCCACCATGGTGTCCCCTTTATAGTTGTGTGCAGTGTGTTGGCGGCAGGTGTAGGTCCGTCCACTTGTGCATTTGTCCTATAAGCCTGGTTCTTGCATAGTGGTCACCATTCTCAATTGGTCATGCATGTTTTGTTTTTTAGTTCTAATTATTAGTCTTGTCTTTTCTTTAAACATGACATTTTTTTCTCTCTACAATCCCCTCTTTCTTTTTCCACCTTCCTTGTTCTCACCTTTCACTCAGCGTTTTAGAACGCTCTCTACCAGCTGCAGTTTTGGTGACTTTACGTCTGCTTTCTCTCTGCAGACCTCTTACCGTAAGTTTTGCCCGTCCCTCCGCAGGGCGACGTCTCATCTATTATTTGTACTAGCTGTGTGTAGTTTTTCTATAGTAGTCTGTAGATTAGGTGTACTTGTGTTCGTTAATGGATCACAGGGGGTTTCTACTGATGAATTTGATATAATCTGCCAAATAAGAAGCTGGTGATTGAGGTACAGTGAGCCGCCCAGTAGTATTGCAGTGGGTGATGGTCTGACATACAACTCTGTCCGATGCTCTAAACTGTAGCCCTCACTGTCTTCTACTGGGCCATGGTTGACACTTGTGATACCCATGAGCCACTCAGGAGTCTAGAAGTAATCTCGCTGCCAGCTGCAATGGTTGGAAGTCATGATATCTTCTGTATGAACTCTGTTTGGCAGACTTGGTTAGCACAGAATTAAAGTGGAAAAGGATAGTAAGCGTATCCCTTTAATGGTGCATTTAAAGTGAACATTTCCAGGCAAGTAGATCTCCATAACTATCCAAATCCTCAACTTAGTTTTTAACTTTTTTCAAATTCTGAGATAAAGATGACTTGGTTCAGTTCTAAGGAGATGGCTTTTGGTTGTTGTCTTTTCTAATATTTTCTAACTTCTAGAACCTTAATTAGAAATTATCTGGTCATTCTCACTACTGTGGCTACTGCCTACTACTTTATGTTCTTCTGATACTTAAACGTGGATTCATGCCCCACTGCTTTGTGTGAATGTTTATCATCTGTCCATACTCATACAAGAAATCCTCCTTTTTATATTATAGGTACAAATGCAAATGCAAACTTTGCTCAGTTCGACAACTTTCCCAAGTCCTCCAGCGCTGACTTTGGGGCCTTTAATTCAACTGGAGCTAGTAAAACGGCTGCCGTTAGTAAATCAAGTCATCCGTCAGCCGATAAATATGCTGCTCTCGCAGACTTAGACAATATCTTCAGTGGGGTGCAAGGTAAGATGGTTAATGGTGTTCTGGAAAAATCTCTGGTGACAAAATGTGAATGCCTTAAGGGGACACAAAAGATAAAATCCACAGAAAAATACAAAACCAATCCCTCATAGCCTGTAATTGTTTTTTCTTGAATTCTATTTAAAAATGAGAAGTATGTTAATGGGAACCTGTCACCAGATTTTTCCCATACAAAGTGCGGCCACCACCAGTAAGCCCCTACTTTCAGCATTCTGGAATACTGTATATAAGGCCCCAGACGGATCTGTAATAACATAAGAAAGAGCTTTTGGTATACTCAACTACTCTACAAGATGGTCTAATATGATGGACGTCACTGGTCTTGATCACTCTCTTTTTGCTGCGTATGGATGGCTCGTCCTATGTCATCTATGCAGTGGGGGAACTGCACTTTCGTGCACACACTTCTCGCTGTTCTGCTAAGGGCAGAGCAAAGTTATGTATTGTGCAGGCGCTGAGAAAGGCCCAAGAATGCCGACGCGTGCGCACTACAATATTTTGTTCTACTGTTGGCAGGACCGAGATGTGCGTGTGTGCAGGAGTGCAATTGAGGTCACTGTGGATGATGGAGGACGCGTCATGCACACGAAACTGAGGATGACTGCAATTACAAGCAGAAAGGTTGAACCGGATCAAGATCAGTGATGCCCATTGGCCCGGACCACCCTGTAGATGAGTATAATGAAAGCTATTTTTTGTTATGCAGTTTAGCCTGGGTACATATACAGCATTCTAGAAATCTAAAAAAACCTGATGACAAGTTTCCTCTTATGAAATATCTGTGCCTCACAGTATCTCAGGCATTTCCACCTCCTCTTCCTCCTTGTTGTGTGTCTCCCTGCAGCAGGAACCTCCCCTTCCTCTTTACTAGTCCAGCCTGCAAGCTCCTCCTCTTTGTCTCCATTTCCCAGTTAAAAATAGAACACAATTGGAGACAATTAACCCCTATGTCCCCTTCAGGATTTCCAAGATAGGGGGGGCAGTGGATTTACAGTTTTTTAGTAAGGCAGACTGTTAATGTTAATCTGTTCAGCACTTGTTATAGATTAGTGGAGGGAGTCAGGGTGGTCTAATTTTTTCACCTGTATTTCTAGTTGATCTGTTATATTTCCACTATCGTGTGACTTACTAGAGCTCTTTTTTTCCAGGTGGCAGTACACAAGGAGGTAACTACAGCGGTGCAGCCGTCTCCTCTACTTCTGTTCCAGCTGCTCCAGCCCCGACCGATAAGTAGGTTCTTAAGTGACGATATACTAGTTATTTAGTTGACTCTTTCATTGTGTGTTTAAAGGGAACCTGTCATCTAGTTTATGCCCACCCAGCTATCCCTGTCTGTCCCTGCAGCTTCATAGTACTATTCTAATCATCCCTGTCTGAGATCATAGTGTAATGTTAAAGGTGAAAAAAAAGCATTTACACACTTACATTTTCTGAGGCCTGTGTAGTCACCTTGGAGGATGTAGTCACTCTGGCAGGTTAATAGTTAACATTTCACCCGAATTTTATAAGATGCTGTATGGCCTTTGTGATGTCACTATCATGTGACTGTAATAGGTGGAGCTAAGTCCCCATAACACGAGTTTACTTGCTTAGCTCTTCCCAGTATGGTCTCATGATCGTTATATCACACAGGTCCTTTGCAAAGAACGTAAGTTAACTATTAGGCCCCTTTCACACTAGTGTTTTTTGCAAGTTGCGGCAGATTTACCGCATCTGCCGCCTAACGGTCGCACTTGCAGCACACTTGCGGCAAGCTCCATGCATTGTCTATGGAGCTTGTGGCAAGTGCGGTATAGCCACGGTTCCGGCAGTTGTGACTGCAAATAAAACGCTGCTGACCGCTGCTTTTTTGCAGCTGCAAGTGCTAGAATCCGCAGATATACTGCACTTGCCAAAGCCCCATAGACAATGCATGGATCTTGCCGCAAGTGCGACTGTTAGGCGGCAGATTAAATAAATCTGTCGGTACTGCCGCAATTTGCAAAACCAGCCAGTGTGAAAGGGGCTTAACCTGCCATAAACTCCTCGAAGGTGTAGTCACTGCCTCAGAAAATGTAACTGTATAAATGCTTTTATTTCACCTTTAACATTACACTATGTGTTCAAACAGGGATTATTAGAATAGTATTATGAAGCTGCAGGTACAGATAGTGATAGCTGGGGGGCATAAACAACCTGACAGGTTTCCTTTAAGAGGAATAATATTTTGGTGCATAAATCCAGGAATCCAGTCAAGTGTGGAGTCTTATTGGCAATGCTCCATGGCGTAAAAGCATGCCAGTGACAGAATACTGTCTCTCAGGTGCTGGCCTATAGAGGTTCTTCTCTGTATTTATCTATAAAACAGCTGTGTGATTGAGCGTCTGGCTCTATTATCCAGATCATGCATTATGGCTTCTTATATGCTCAGACATTGACTTATGTGGTAACTACCGCTCCTAGGTAGCACTTGTGGGTGAATTTTATTTTATTTTGCAAGTCAAGGTTATTTTCATAATTGTAAGGGTACCGTCACACGTGGCGAAGGTACCGCCGATTTGTTAGTGATGCAGGGGCGTGGCCTATCGACACCGATATCGCCTAATGTAATTAGGCGATGGTGACGCCTTTTACTGGTCGCTGGTTCAGAGCAGTGCTCTGAAACCAGGCGGCCGAACTGGGGCGATGTGTACACATCGCCCCATGTAAGCGGTTGCCGGCAACCTGACAGGCCATAGGCTCCCATTGCACTGCATCGCCGCTGGGGTTTTGAGACACCCCGGCGGCGATGCCGCCTGTCAGCTCGCCGGTGCATCGCCGGAGGTGTCTCCCCCTGTAAACGGGGGATGGTGATGCTGGCGGGGCGCCAACAGTGTGCGCGCTCCCGCCAGTCGCCGCTGACATCCCCGGTGAGGTGGCACCGTGTGACGGGCCCCTAACTCCTTATAGGAAAACCTGTAGTGAAAGATCATACCACTGAGCAATATATACCTGTTATAATGGGTCAGAATGCAGATAAATCACTTTGTTTTATCCCTCTTCATTTGGCAAGGATAATGGGGATTTCCTACCCACAGGAGCCATATCAATCATATATATAGGTCCTGAGTCACCAAAGCCTTTACACCAGAATTCTGGCCTAAAAAGCTTTGAAAAGTCACAACATTTGGACATAAAACAAAGCTGCATTAAAATGTTAAGACATATGGCATTATCTGACCGTAGACTGATTTTGGGGCTGGATGGTAGAATGGAAATCACCGCTTGTCAAATTTATGACAAACAGCGGCGTTCCTTACACCACTTGTACGAAGTTACTTATTCAATAAGAGACATGTGCCACTTAAAGAATGGGGAGCACCTGACTCTGGGGTGAGAGTCTCTGGTCTTGATGACTCTGGGACCATATATCTATGCAGTAAGCACTCAGACCAGTGCACCTGAGTAAGGCTGAGCTTCAATTCCAGATAGAGCCAATAGCCATGACAGGAAGCGGTTTGTGAAATATCAAGCACATCTTTATTCCTAACCTCAGACATCCTTTATGATTTAGTGCATGCTGTTCCTTTGAGACAAGAAACTATTAAACTTTTAAAATTGACTTTGTCCAAAATGATGTGACAGCTGCATGGTCTTGGAAATCAGTTGTTTCCATGTGTGAAAATGTGTATGTCTCTTCCAGCAATGTTTTTGGGATCCCAGCTGCCGTCCCAGCAGCGCACACACACCCAACTCAGTCAGTGGCGGGAGCGTTTGGAGGTAAGAGACCTTTAGTTGGAGTTGCCATAAGGCACCATGATGGAAGCCGAATGCAAGTGTAAACTGAGCTGCATAAGTTAATTCTGCTTAGATCAACACAGCTTCCCTATAATTACCCCTTAATTCATCTCTCGTAGACTGGAATATAATCTACATCATATACTGGAGGTTACTAATCATTATATGTTCATTTTAAAGCTCCTACGTCTACGAACCCGTTTGTTTCCGCTTCTGTTGCACCTGCTGTGAATCCGTTCCAGACAAATGGACGAGCGCCTCCAGGTATTCACCAAAAATGACAATATTCTAGGAGTTGTCATAAGTGTCTGCCCTCCTTACTGTAATTGCTATTCAGATCTCATAGATTTGATAGTCTTCTGTTATAAATCACTCTTCGTCATTTTTGCTTCTTTCTGGGAACGAGTGGTCCTGGAGTCTTAAATACATTATGACATGGTGCAGAGTAGGCTATATAGGCGTCCATACAGATTAGACATTAGTTGATGAAAATGTACCAGCCTCTGCTATAAGAAATGGTTGTTTTAACCAATTACAGACGGCCATATTTTAATATTGAGTCGGCCAATGATTGGACAAAAAAAGCTTTGGTTTGAATATTCCCAGTCTGATCTTCATGGCATGGAGTAATTGTACATGTAGGACCAGTGTGAATGGCTTTAATGGCCAATATAAACTAGTGTGTGAGGCTGTTCACCAAATGATCGCTTGTTCAATGGTTCAAACATCATCCTGCTTCTATTATGCATGTCCACCATAAGTGAAGGCATAAAAACAAACACAAACCTCCCTACTTTTAATCCCTTCACTATAAATTTATTTAAAATGACCAGTGTTTTATATGGTTCCCCAATGATCCCAAGAATAAGGATTTGAGTCCTCCGTTATTCCAGCACTGAATTAAGATGCAGGGTTGCCTATGATCAATGCCACTTCACTCTTTGACAATAAGACTTATGTAGCACTGGAGTGGATTATGTGTATAGCTGATTATTTTCTTTCCTGTATCTCTGCCCAATGAGGGACTACAGCCCCCTACACGCATTCAATAGCTGTACAGTCTCTTGGCTGACAGCTAAGTGTTTCGCCCTCGACTTCTCGGCCGAGCTCTTGTGATGTCTATGAAAGCCGCTCCCAGCCTCCACTGGCATTGGCTTTTCTTAAAGAGAACCAAAGGGTCATTTGTGGGTTCTCAGGTGTTGGCTGGCAGGATATATGTACTGGCAGACCCCCCAATACTGGTGTATAAAGCCTTAACTGTAGGGACCATCTCAGAGCCCAATTGCCCAGTACTCCGTCCAAGTAGGTGCCCAGTACTCCGTCAAAGTAGGTTATCTCTCATAGTAATACCATTAGTGTTTTTTCTTGAAAGTATGTTAATTTTTATCTTTAAAGGGTAATTGTCACCTCCATTTGGGAATCAAACAAGCAACAAACATATCTTCTAAGCGTTCCTGTGCCGTATGTGATTTAGGAGGTATTAGTCCTCTATGCTTTTTGCCCTGATGAAGAGTCTGGTGTAATTATCTCTATATTGGCGCCATGTCTCCAGAAAGTTAATTAACCTTCAGGCGCGATCTGCCTACTCTGCCTTCAGTCAGGCCTCAGCGGGATGACTTCACATGCTCCAGGCGAAACACGGGAGAGGAGAAGGATGTCAGGTCAAAGACTGCAGGAGGGATAGAGGCGAGAGGAGGACGCCCTGATGATGTGACCTCCTGCTTTACTTATGGCATAGGAACGCTTTGATCGCACACTTATTAGAAGCAAATTACTGGGAAAGATGGCATTTCTTCCCTCTACATGCCTATGTGAGTGATTTGGCTGCCAAAATAGAGGTGACAGGTTTGCTTAAAATAAAATTGTATTCTTCAGAAGGTTTTACTGAAACCGTGCATTGAAGAGTGCTTTGTTACACAAAGACCTCCCCTGCTCCTCTGGAGCTTTCTTCTACATTTAGTGATGTTCTGTGTTAGTAAGCTACAAACCTTGGAAGACCACTTTCTAAATTCTCAACCAGGAGTCCGTGATGGTCACACGACCGAGATGGACTACCCAGGTGCCCCATTTCACCCATTCCACCAGACCAGACTACCGACAGCTGCAGGAGCAATGGATGTCTGTGAGTAGTCTGCCTGTTTCTGATGGCATGCCTTATTGGCTTTGTAGAAAGCTGAGTATTCACATTATATGGACTCTTTACTTTTGATGACCCCTCACTGCATGGATCATTTTAGCAATCCATCTAATTTTTTTTGCATTCAGCTGTTTTTGTCTTGTATTAATGTGAAATAATGGACTTTGGTATTTTGTTGTAAGGCTTGTGATGGCACCTGTAAGTTTACAGATCTCACCATTTGCACGTTTCTTGTGTTCTACTTTTTTTTTCTTTTTTCCCTCCCCCCCAAGCAATTCATTAATTTTTAGCCAAACCCCTATCCTGGGATTACTGGAATCTGATAAAGCTTTTACAAAGTGGCATGGCCCAAAGGATGCGGTAGCAGCACTGGGGTTGACAATTTGCAGCCATGGGACATGTCAAGTCTATCACGGCAGACAGTCTGTTGTAGCTCAGACACCAGTGACATATTGGGTTTCTTCTAAGACATGTTAAAAATAAGCCTTACATTTCCAAAATTTCCCCACTTAAAGAGGCTATTTTAGATTACAATCTAGTGTTATCCCTGAGCTGGTTTGATACTAACCCATTCGGATGAGTCGGCATTGTACCAGATACAGTCCATGGACAAGGAATTGTGCTACTTTTTGAAAATTAAACCAAAGCCTGTATTTTTAGCTGTGGGCATTACCTATTAAAGGAGTATGTCCAAGGTTGGCACTTATCTATTTACAGGCTAGATGTCTGATTAGTGGCCCTCCCACTGCTGGGATTCTTATAAATCACAAGAAGGCATACCCGAGTCCGTCTAACATTACAATGGAGCATGGGCTGAACATGCAAACTACTTTAAAAAAAAATCTATGTGACTGCTGGAAATATCTGACCTCTGTACTCAGCTATCCCCAACAGGCTTATGTGTAGGTGGAGCTGTAGTGCGCATGTCTGACTCCATTAACATAGAAGACTCAGAGCTCCCTTTCTTGTGAGCAGCATTTAGGACCACCAAAGTAATAGGTGTTGATCATGGGATAACCTCTTTTAAAGGGGGTTGTCCGATCTAAAATGATAATTATCACTTCTACCAGCGTCCGCACTGTGCTGCAAAGATTTGAGTTCTTTTATAAACTGGAACGGACCGCAATTATGCATGTTCCCGTCCACTGCAGCCATGGCTTCGCTTAATACAAATGTATGGGGCAAGGCTGCACCCACTAGTCAGATACACGCGCTCCATACACTTGTAAAGAGTGAGGCTGCGCCCACTTGTCCGATACAACAGCTCCATACACTTGTATTTAACGAGGCAGCACACACTAGTTTGATACGCTCGCTCCATACACTTGTAAAGAGTGAGGCTGCGCGCACTAGTTAGATGCACCCACTCCATACACTTGTATTGAGCGAGGTCCCGCCCACTAGTTAGATGCACCCACTCCATACACTTGTATTGAGCGAGGTCTCGCCCACTAGTCAGATGCACCCACTCCATACACTTGTATTGAGCGAGGTGTCGCCCTCTAGTCAGATGCACTTGCTCCATACACCTGTATTGAGCAAGGCTGCTCCCACTAATTAGATGCACCCACTCCATACACATGTATTGAGCGAGGCTGCTCCCACTAGTTAGATGCACCCACTCCATACACTTGTATTGAGCGAGGTGTCGCCCACTAGTCAGATGCACCCACTCCATACACTTGTATTGAGCGAGGCTGCTCCCACTAATCAGATGCACTTGCTCCATACACTTGTATTGAGCAATGCCGCACACACTAGTTAGATGCACCCACTCCATACACTTGTATTGAGCGATGCCGCATACACTAGTTAGATGCAACCGCTCCTTACACTTGTATTGAGCGAGGCCATGCCCGCTAATCAGATGCACCCACTCCATACATTTGTATTGAGCGAGGTCGCCCACACTAGTCAGATGCACTCACTCTATACACTTCTATTGAGCAAGGCCGTGCTCACTAATCCGATGCACCCACTCCATACACTTGTATTGAGCGAGGCTGCTCCTACTAGTCTTGCTGCTGGGAACATGCATACCACATAACTTAAGCCTGTTCGCGGTTTACATAATAGCGAATCCTTGCAGCGCACAGTGGTAAATCTGTAACCACATAGAGTGACTGCAGAATTATCATTTTAGAGCGGATAACCCCTTTTAAGGGTTATTCCCAGAATTTCAATTTATCTGGTATTCATAGAATAAGAGAGAAGTTGCTGATCGCTGGGGTCCTGACTGCTGGGACCCCCACAGATCCAGAGATCTGCACTCTGTAAATGAGGCCCTGCAACTCCCATCTTGATCACTCATTGTCTGTGGGACCGTCTGAGAAAACCAAGCACTGTACTAAGTGTTCCACAGCCCCGGTCCCAGGAATGCCGGGGATTGGTGGGTCAGACCCCCAGCAATCACAACACTATTCCCTATTTAAAACTTTTAATGTATCTGTGGTTATGAATAAAAAGGCTGTGCTACACGGTGCAGCTACTGTCTCCTTACTATGTAACGCTGACTGCATTCACTTCAGTTTATGATGGTTAATGCTCGCTGCAATGTCTCAGTTTTCTTTCCAAGGGCATTCCCAGTCTTCCATTCGCATGCCAGACTATAAATACAGGTGATCGTCTCATGTTTCTACCCAGGATTTCCTTTGCAGTTCCCTGTGTTTCATTCCCTGTGTGTGGAAACGTATGAGCATGCACCTGTCTGAATAGGTCTTAGTCTACTGGAGCTATTCTTTTTGTTGTGATTTTAGTTTTTTCCTTTCCTGTGTCATTTTCTCTAGATACATTTTACCACCTTTTATACCTAGTGTTGACCCATTCACATTTGTGCATGTTTTTGAGGGTCTAAATTATGCTTATGACTTAGCTGTATAGCATATACTGTTGTGCGCTCACTCGTGCCGGGCGCTCACATATATTTGCTTACCAAAATGCAGTTGACTCTGCCGATGTTCTCATCTTCCTCATGTTTGTGTGGATTTCCGATGAGATTATAGAACTTGGCAGTGTTCACACTATTATTTCATTCCTGTCTTGCTGCCAGTAGAGCTCACTCTCTGGGTATAGCAGCTACGCTCACATTGTAGTATGTGGGATCGCTCATAAAACCACTCCTTTAATTCCCCTCTGATATCAGTAACCAGGAGATTGTTCCATAAGCAGGATTTGTACCATTTTTTGGTTTTGTATGGATGGTGCTATGGACGTTTTCCACCCTAAAGCATTATTTATACACTCCAACTAATTATGTTACTGATAACTGTTTGTACAACCCCTGGCAAACATTCTGGAATCCCCGGCTCGGAGGATGTGTCCATTCAGTTGTTTAATGTTGTAGAAAAACAGCAGATCACAGACATGGCACAAAACTAAGGTCATTTCAAATGGCAACTTCATGGCTTTAAGAGACACTAAAAGAAAGCAAGATAAAAAATGTGGTAGTCAGTAACGGTTACTTTTGCGGGCCAAGCAGGGGAAAAATTATGGAATCACTCAATTCTGAGGAAAAAATTATGAAATCATGACAAACAAACAAACAACACTTAAATACATTACCAGTATTTTGATGCACCACCTCTGGCTTTTATAACAGCTTGCAGTCTCTGAGGCATGACTTAATGAGTGACAAACAGTACTTCTCATCAATCTGGCTCCAACTTTCTCTGATTGCTGTTGCCATTTTCTTGAACTTCCACCAAAAATTTTCAATTGGATTGAGATCTGGACTATTAGCAGGCCAAGACATTGACCTTGTGTCTTCTTTCAAGGAATGTTTTCACAGTTTTTGCTCTATGGCAGGATTCATTATCATCTTGATAAATTATTTCATCATCCCCAAACATCCTTTCAATTGATGGAATAAGAAAAGTGTCCCAAATATCAATGTAAACTTGTGCATTTATTGAAGATGTAATGACAGCCATCTCACCAGTGCCTTTACCCGACATGCAGCCCCATATCATCAATGACTGGACGTTTGCATGTTCTCTTCAGGCAGTCATCTTAATAATCTCATTGGAATGACACCAAACAAAAGTTCAGCGTCATCACCTTGCCCAATGCAGATTTGCAATTCATCACTGAATATGACTTTCATCCAGTCATCCACAGTCCATGATTGCTTTTCCTTAGCCCATTGTTACACTTTTTTTTTTACTGTTTAGGTGTTAATGATGACTTTTGTTTAGCTTTTCTGTATGTAAATCCCATTTCCTTTAGGCGGTTTCTTACAATTCGGTCACAGACATTGACTCCAGGTTCCTCCCATTCATTCCTCCTTTGTTTTGTTGCGCA